>VWZW01004143.1:69752-84515 GCA_013397115.1 Edolisoma coerulescens
CCGACCCCAGCGCCAGGTCCCCGCCCGGCCCCCGGGAGCGGCCCCGGCTCGGTGCGGTCCGGCCCCGGGCAGCCCGGGGAGGCGGCGGCGGGGAGCGAGGGGAGCGCGGAGGCCGCGGTGCAGGACGTGGCCCGGAGCCTGGATTTGCACCCCGAGGAGGTGGAGGATGTCCCGCGGCAGCTGGAGAAGGGGGTGAAGGTGGTGATCCAGGAGCACCGCGCCCGGGTGCTCAGGAGGAAGGAGCCCGGGAGCGCGGCAGGGCCGGCGGGAAGGGCTGGGGGCACCGGGGAAGGGACGGGGCCCGGCCCTGCTCCCCACCCGCAGCGCCCCAAAACTGCTCCGAAATCCAAGCGCAAGGAGACTCGGAGCCAGGGAGCCGTGGGGAACGGGACGGGGAGCTCCAAGGCAGGAAAAAGCAGTTTAAAGGCAACAAAGGTGCTTCAGGAGCCTCCTGAGAGCAGAAGTAGCCCCGGGAACGTCGTCCAGCAGGAGGGAAGAGACAAAGCCACGGCGGGAGAGGAGCACCTGGAAGTTGGGGTGGGATGGAAAGCCCCCGTGTCCGCTTGGCACCCCAAGAACCTCCATCTGTCACTGAGGGCGGCGCTCGGAGCTCACGGCCGGGGGGCACCCAAAAATGAGGGGACATCCAAAAATGAGCTCAGCAGCCCGCGGGGGCCGCGGGCCGGCGGGGAGCAGATGGAGGGAGGGTCCGAGCCCAGCCCGAACCTGAGCAGGGAGCCGGGGCTGGCTCTGCTCCACGCCCCCAAAATCCAGCCCAGCTGCTCCTGCCAGGCCCCTGGCAGCAGCACCAGGGCCCGCGCCAGGGGCTGGGAGTGGTTTCCAGACTTGTATCCTGATTACGAAGGGCTGAGGATTTTTCCAGGGAAGCACTTCCAAGAGGATGTGAGGATCACGGTGGAGACGCCCGAGGCTGGTTTCTCGCGGGGGCAACAAGGTAACAAAAGTTTCTGTGCTGGGATTTGCTGGGATGGCAGCTGGGAATGGGGAGAGGAGGGGTAGGGAGTGCTGAGCTGCTGGGCTCTCCCAGGAAAGGATCCAGGAGAATCCAAGGACGTTTAACTGGGCCTCCTCCGGCCTGCAAAGCCGATGGTTGGTGTTTTTATGGAGGCTGGAGTCAGGCTCTTGCGTGTTTGGGCTGGTGGAGCCCAGACTGTGTGGGAGAGGTGATTCCCTCTCCTTTTCCAAGGCCAAATTCCGTGTCAGATCCCAGCTCCCCCCCCGGCACAGGGAGCAGGGACAGGATGCTGTGACCGCTGTCACCCCGCAGGTCCCCTCTCCGAGAGGCCCCTGATGGAGGTGAGGCTGGGGGAGCTGCACACCTGGATCAGCACCTGCAGCTTCTCTCCCCAGGGGCTGCTGGGAGCTGTGCAGAAAGGTGAGAATTCCTGGGGTTTGGGGCAGGTTCATTCCCCTTCCCTGATTTACTTTACTGGTCCGAGTGTCCAGCCTGGATCTTTACAAAGCACAAATCACAGAGTGATGGAATGGTTTGGGGTGGGAGGGACCTTAAAGATGATCCAGTGCCACCCCTGCCATGGGCAGGGACACCTTCCACTGTCCCAGGCTGCTCCAAGCCCTCCAGTGCCACCCCTGCCATTGCAGGGACACCTCCCACTGTCCCAGGCTGCTCCAAGCCCTGTCCAGCCTGGCCTGGGACACTGCCAGGGATCCAGGGGCAGCCACAGCTGCTCTGGGCACCCTGTGCCAGGGCCTGCCCACCCTCCCAGGGAACAATTCCTCCCAGACATCCCATCCATCCCTGCCCTCTGGAACTGGGCATAAACAAACAGCCCCAACACTTTAGCTCTGGAAAGTTGCATGGAAACAGCAAATTCCCAAGACCAGCCCATGATTTCTCCCTTTCCTTTCTCTCCCAACAGCCTGGAGCAGTTATTGTGCCAAATACATCCACGTGAGGCAGGGGGGACCTGCTGGGATCTCCATGCTGCTGGCTGGGTACTGCCTGCTCAGCTACGGCTGGAACTATCAGCACCTCAGTAAGGCTTCCTTGGGGTCTCCTCTTTCAGGAATTCTTCCTTTTGCAGCACTTGGAAAGTCTGTTTAGCATTCCTGTTGATTAAAGCTCTGGAATAATTTAAATATTCCCATTTTAAGACTAACACAGAGCTGCGAGAGCAGGATTCTCTAGGTGGGCAGAGGAATTTGGTTAATAAAAGTGCTGATAGCAGCTGCTGACTCACAGCTTCTCCCTGGAGAGCTCCAGGATTGTCAGGAGCCCTTTGAAAATCCTGCTCAAAGCAGAGAGGGAGGAGATGTTCCCACAGGAGCTGCTGCTCCCTGGCTTCCCTGACACATGACAAGGGATTTGCTGCTGTTTGGGTGGTTTCCCCTTGCAGCACATAAACAGAGAAGCTGCAGTCAGGCTCCCCACCCCAGCTGGAGCCCCCAAACCCATCCCTGTGCTGACCCTGGAATGATTTTCTCCCTGTTTTTCCAGAGCGGCACCGCTGGCGAAAATACCATTGAAGGAGCTGGAGCAGCACCCAAGGAACAGCCACAGCTCCTTGGGAGGAGGAGAAGAGCCCAGGACCAGTATCCCAGCAGGGATTCCCAGCAGCAGAGGAGCTGGAGCTGAGGAGGGGCCGCTCTGCAGGTCCCCTCGTGCAGCAGAGAGGTGACGGGGCCAGCCTGTGCTCACCCCTCCGTGGGTCACTTTAGGAGTGAGATAAGAAAGCATTAGAGCCACCCTGAGAGGTCTGTGCAGGCAGCAGAGCTCCTGGAGGCTGCGGAGTCCCAAATCCCTCGTTTCGGACATGGGACAGCACCTCGTCCTGAGCTGGCATTCGAGATTCATTGACAATTCTGCTGTAGCTGAGTGTTGGCACTGGGGGCTGTGGCAGGGTGAGCTTCAACCCCGACACCTATTCCCTTTAAATTCAGAGCTCTGCCAGGCCCAGCCCAGTTTGGATTCACCCATTTGTACTGGTGGGACTGGCCAGGACCTGTGTGAGCAGCAGCTCCAACCACAGTGCCCTGATTCTGGGCAAGAAAAATCCATGGGATGAGCTGTTGTGCCCAAAGGGCAAACCCGTGTCTGCAGCAGACAAACCAGGACAGTCAGGAGTGCTAGTTGGAGCCTGCCGTTCCCAGACATGTCTGGGAAAGGGTTGGTCATGTTGCAGGCATGAAGGGCAAAAAGAAAAGCCAAGAATTAAAAGTCTGAGCTCTTTATTCTGCAGAGTGCAGCAGTGACGTGACAAGAGGTGTTGCACCAAAAACTCTCTCACCAGCAATAAAAACCTGTGTGGATTTTCCTTTCCTGCTTGGGTTGTGACCTCAAACGTGGTGCTTTGTGCCCCCCTTCCCAAGGGGTGAGCACATCCTCACCCTTGTGCCCAGGATCCTGGCACCAGCCAGTCCTGCACCCCTTCAAACCTTGGGAATGCTGCTGCTGTCCCAGCCTGCCCGCAGCCAGCTGTGGGAAGTCCCATTTCCATTGCATGAAGTGATTTCTCTGCTGCCTGTGCATGCTGTGAGCTGGTGCTGGGCAAACCCCTCTGCTGCCTTTTCATGCCAGCAGCTGCCCCATCGTGTTCTGTGGTGTCCTGCTCCTCCCCTGGTCCGTGTGGGAGCTCTGGAGTCACTTTCCCAGCAGCATTTCCAGCGGAGTCCTCCCGCTCTCGGCGGCACGGGGACTGCCTGATCCTCTCTGCAGACACAGGGGATGGGTTTGTGCTGGGTCAGCCACTGCCACATCCCCATGTGTTCGTTTTGACCCCATTTCCAGTGGGGTGGGATCATGGAAACGGCACCCCCAGATCTCCAACCACACCAAACCTCTGACCCAGAGGGATTTTTTGCCCCCAGACTTCTCCCACTGGTTATTATCACTCAAACCCTGCAGTCAGATTATTTCAATCCCAGAACATCCCTCCTCCCCTGCTGCTTCCCACCCCACTTTGGGGGTCGGGACCCAATAACACAGGGAAAAGACATTTCCAGTCAGGGAGGCTGTTTTGGGAGCACTCTGGGAATCCCCACACCACCTGCCGCCCCTCACCCTCCCTCCAAGGTGAGACCGCTGCTCCCAGCCCTCCCATTCCCAAAAATCTCTCACCTTGGAGCAGGTGCCTCCTTCCAGCAGGCTCTGTGGGCTCGGGGGGCAGCCGCTGGTGTCCCACCGGTGAGCTGCCAGGTGCTGGGTGACACGTGGAGGTGGCTCCTTGGGTGGCACGTCCTCACCTCCCCTCTCCTCTGCGGCCCCCAGATCCCGCTGTACCAGCCCCCACGGACACCCGGCTTCCTGGGGGAAAGGGGCACGAGGGGCAGTTGGCAGCTGCTGCCCCACAGGAGCTGGGGGGCATCACCCCCGCGGGCACAGGGACAACAGCTTCACCTTGGACGGGTCCGTGCTGCTCGCCATCAGCCCGGCCTTGAGGCTGGAGGGGGACACAGAGGACGGGCAGTTACTCCCTGTGGTGCCCCCAGATCCTCCTGAGGCTCCCACAGCCCCCCAGGGACGTCCTGGAGCTGGTACGGGCACCTCCATGGGCACCAGGGCTGTCCCCTGCCCACCCACCGCTGACCCTGCGGTCGCCAGCACCACTTGGGTGTGGGGGTTGGTTCATTCAGACCCTCTGGGTCCTCGTCCCTGACCCTACAAGGGCCACAGCCCCCTCAGAGAGGGGATTCTCCCCCCCAGCCGCATTCCCAGCCTGCCCAGTACGTACTGCACGAATTTGCACTTGGGTCCCTCCGGGCAGAAGCCCACCAGGTAGTTGGCACACATCACCCTCCTCGTGTGCTTGTACTTGCACAGGGGACCTGCCAGGCAGAGGGGACACTCACAGGGACACACCGGGACCGCGGGAGCTCCGCTTTCCCCGCAGCCCCGAGCCCAAATCCCCACTGGGCTCCTGGGGTCCCTCTGGGCTCCCCCTGCCCACCCGGCCCTGGCCCAGCTCACCGTGCCTGCAGAAGCCGCGGTCGTACCAGGGACAGCCCACGGTGCCGGCGGTGGCATCGAGGTGCAGGAAGGGACAGTCCTTGTTGCCGCACTCACCTGCGGGAGAAGGGGAGGGACATTTGGGACAACGCTCACTCGAGCCAAACGCAGCGGGAATCGCTCAAGGATGGGTTGGATGAGGGGACTTGGGGTGCCCTGGGGACAGCCAGGTTTGGCCGGGGGGCACGGTGACCCTGGCTGGGTGACAGCGGCACTTCTTCCCGCAGTCAGGAGGTGGCATCAGCCACTTGCTCGAGGCCGGGCCCGAGGGACTCGAGCGGCTCGGGGAGGGGTGGGAAGAGGCTCCCGGGGACGCCCAGCCCCGCACCTACCGAACTTGGAGTAGAAATAGCACTCGGGCATCCTGGTGGCGTCGCATTCGTGCAAGAAGTCGCAGCCGTCGCCCCTCTTGCAGAGCCCTCGCAGCCAATGCTTGCACACCGCGGGCTTGGCCCCGCCGTGCCGGGGGTGGCCCCGCACGCCTGGGACAGCCCTGTCACAGCCAGCCTGTCCCCAGTGCCCCCCAGCCCCGGCGGGCAGAGAGCTGCCACCCCCCGTGCTGCGACCACGGGGACATTGGGGACCCTGGCAGCTCCCCCGACAGCTTTGCCAGCTGCATCCCTGAGGGGGCAACACCCGCAGCCAGGACAAAAACCACCCAGGTGTTGTGGGAGGGCAGCAGGAGAAGCCCAAAAGCTCCCGCAGCTCTGGCACCCTCCAAAAATGCCACAGCCCTGTCCCCAACTTACTGTCCCCCCCTGGGAAGGGCAGGGGCTGAGCTCCTCGCTGCTGCTCCGCGTCAGCCTCCGAGTCAAACCTGATCTTCTCCACGCCAGCCACCAGCTCCTGCATCATCCCTGCTCTGGGAAGAGCCCGCTCCAGCCCGGCACAGGCAGGGAAAGAGGCAGGGAAGCAGCTCCCAGGGGCGCTCCCCAAGGAAAACTCAGCTCTCCCAAGGGAGCACTGTGCTCTGGAGGTCCCTGCAGCCACCCTGGGCCCCAGCAACACCCAAAACCCCTCCTCTTCCTCCTCCTCCTCCCCAGGCAGAGCTAAACCAGCCCAGGCAGCCCCGGAGTTCTGCATTTAGAGAAGGAGGTTGCCCACATCTGATCCCAATTTGCAGCCCTGATTGCCTGGTGCCGCAGCTGGGGAGCTCAGCCCCGGGCCCGGCCAGCCCCCCTCAGCCTCCCCGCTCCCGTATCTGCTTCTCCTCCAGAAAAAGCGGCTGGGGCTGGCTGGGAGCTGGGTTAACCCCTCACTTCGAGGCCTTAAGTGGAGCCAAATATGGTTGGAGAGCTGGGATTGAGCGTTCCACCAGCAACGGGATGGATCCTGGGTGTGTTTTGGTGTGCTCTGGGCGCTGTGAGCATCGCTCAGTACACAGCAGCACCAGCCCCAGGCCTGCTCTCCACCTTGCATCCTGATAAATCTTAAAATCATTGAATGGTTTCTGCTGGAAGGGTCCTTAAAGCCCATCTTGTTCCATCCACAGGCAGGAACACTTCCAGAGGGTTGCCCAGAAGCCACTTCCATCCCTGCTTTTGGGCTTTCCCGGGTGCCAGGCTCCAGTGGCACATTCTGGGCATGACCAGGGTCCCATGGGCTTCCCAGAGCCCACCCGGAGCAGCCACAGAGCCCCTGGATTTATCCCAACGCTCTATCCCTGCTCCGTCACGCGGCTCCCGCGGCCACGCTCGGCGCCCGGGGCGCCGTGGGCTGACACGGCCGATGGAGCCCTGCTCCCATTCTGTCACTTGGCATCAAACCACTGGACCAGCGCTGCCAGAGCGCTGCCCGTGGGTGCTGCAGGGTGCTGGGCACTCACCACCCACCCGGCAGCCGTGCGGGACATCCCGGGTGCCACCCCGGGGAAGTGGCACAATGTCACCGTGCCCACCCCGGGGGCTGGGGAGGCTGCGGGCACAGCCTCGCTCCCTGCAGCCGGTGCTGGCCGGACACAGGCAGGGCTGGTGTCGCTGCCCACCAGCCCAGGACCCGTGGGACTGTCCCTGTCCCTGCTCCCTCCCGGTGTTCTGGGGCCACCCCCTGTCCCGTGCGGCGGGGCCGTGTCCCGGCTGTGCTCGGCAGCCCCGCACACGCTTTCTGCCCCATCAGCTCGCGGCACCGCAGCGCTGCCGAGCCCGAGCCTGGAGCTGACAGGCGTCACAAAGATCAGGACGGCCAAGTGACAGTGGCAGGCGGCCCGTGAAGGGTCACCCCGGGGCTCTTCCCCGCCCCACAGCCCCGGGGAGCGAGGGGGGCAAACCCCAGGGACCGAGCCTCGCTGCTTTGGGCTGGAGCATCCCCAAGGGACAAGAGGAGCCAGGTGTCCCCCAGCAGCCTGGTGCCCTCCCAGGTGACAGAGACCAGGACCATTGGCTCAGGGGGTGGGACATGGGACCCTGGCAGAGGGCAGAGGGGCACGGTGACCGGGGCAGAGGCAGCCTGGTGAGCTCAGAGCCTCCAGCTGCAGCTGCTGTTGTTCTCCCTGTCCCAGACAATGGCCCAATGTCCCCTGCCCAGGGTGACAGGACAGGACCCCATTGTGTCCCCACTGTGGCACGGCATTTGCCCGCTCCCCTGGCTTCTCCAGGGAGATCCATTTGGGAGGACTGGGAGATGTTGGGGGGGATAAATCATTCCCTCTCCCCAGTGAGGAGTGCCTGGCCAGTGCTCCACACTCTCCACCCGCTCAGGCAAGGGCTGCAGGGCCATTCCTGGCGCTTTGCCCCATCTCAGCCCGGCTCCATCCAAGGGGCTGGAGCGGGAAGTCATTCCCAGCGCTGGCAGAGCCCCATTTCACCAGCGGCCGAGCTGTGGGAAGCTGGCTGTGGGACGGGAGTGACCTGCCCTGCTCGCTCTGCCGGGATCACCCAGGGCCACGGCAGCCCCACGGGGCCGGGAACCCCCAGGGCAGCCCTTGGCCCGCGGCCCGTGGGAGCAGGGACAGCCAGTCCTGCCCCCCCAGCACCGCCCCCTCCTCCCCAGCTGGCCGGGAGCAGGGCTGGGGGAGGAGAGGGGAGCGCTGGCAGAGCCGTCCCTTGGCAGGAGCCGCCTGGCCCGAGGGTCCCAGCCCGGAGCCAGATCCGGCCGGCAGGAGCTCTCCCGCTTCCTCAGGCCGCGGGCAGAGAAAGCTCGGCCACGGCAGGTGCCCGAAGCGCGGCCAGGAACACGGCCAGGGATGGGCAGCGAAGGCGGAGGCAGCAGGTCCCCCCCGTGGCACCCCTCAGGAACTCAGGCCACTGCGGTCACTACCATTGCCTTTTATTCCTTGCATTTGTACATACACGGTATAAAACCTCCTGCTCCGGCCGCCTGCTCCCGGCACTGCCCGGCCCCTCCGGGACACCGGAATTCCCCGGCTCCAGCGGCTTCCCGGTGCTCCTCCCACAAGGGACACACCCACACTTCCATCGGCATCCCTGGAGCTGGCCGGGAGCATCCCTGCGACCCCCAGGCTGGTTGGAGGGTCAAGAATCTGGGATGGATCCATCCATCCATCCATCCATCCATCTGTCCATCCATCCATCCGAGGGATGGGGAGCGAGCACCCACCACGGCACCGGGAGGCTCTTGGTCTGCAGAAAGTCCCCAAGAAACCCAGGAAGCTGGAGCTGCCCATAGTCCCGGGGCCACCTCTGAGCTCCAGAGCCAAGTTGTTCCTCACGGGAAATCTTCCCTCAGTTAAAACCAAAAGAGAGTAGAGAAAGGTGAGTACAAATCAGAAAACAGTAAAAACTGTACGGCGGAAAATAGATATATATTACTAAAGGGGCTAAACCTCCAAAGGCTCGTCTCGTCCAATCCTAAATCGCTTTACATGGGCAGGGGGGGCGGGAGAAAGGAGCTAATATCCAAAATCCAACAGAAAGAACCGAAATCGAGTCTGCTTCCCCCTCCCAGGAAGTGCTGGAGTTCTCAGGGGGCCGCCAGCCATCAGAACGCCCCCGGCCCCGGGAGCAGAGCGCTGTCCTGCTGCAGCACAGAGAGGGAACGAGGCAGGAGTCCAGTCTTCCCCAGTGCCACCAGTTGGGGTGTTCAGCCCTGTGTCCAAGCAACCGCGGCGAGAACCGGACCCGCGGCTCGGCCGCCCGCCTTTATACCCGGATCTCGTCATCGTCTTCGTCAGCGAACGAGAACTCCTTGTCGGGGCGTTTCGGGGGTCCCCCTCGCTGGCTCGATGGCCTGGGGACGGGGCTGCGCTCCTCGGGCCCCGAGGTGCAGCTGGACGCCGGACTGCTGTCCCTGGGGCTGCGGCCACCGGCACCACGGGCCGGGCTCTGGCTCGGCGGGGCCGCCGCGGCCACCAGCGGGGAGCCAGGCGGGGCGGGCTCCCCTTCCTCCTCCTCCTCCTCCTCCTCCTCCTCGCGGCTCTCCTCCACGTCGGGGTCTTCGTCCTGCTCCCACTGATCCTTATCCATGATGCTCAGCACGTCCCCGAGCATGGAGGGCCCCAGGTCGATGTGGAAGGACATGATGGACTCGGCGTGCTTCAAGCCCGCCCCGCCCTTGGCCACCACCACGGGCAGGTCCGTGATGTCCCCGAAGTCGCGCTCGTCCAGGCCAGGGCTCAGCGGCCCCGCGGCCGCCCCGTTCGGGCGCTGCTGCTCTTCGGGGCTCGTCTCCTCGGGCAGCTTCTTCACGGGGCTGGAGGAGAGGCTCTTGGGCAGCTGCCCCGCGCTCCTGTCCACGTCCTTCTCGTTGAGCTGGGGCAGGGACACGGCGTTCTTGACGAAGAGCGCCGAGTCCCGCAGCGAGCCCAGCATGTCCCGCCGGTCCCCGCGCGTCACCGACTGCGAGCGCTTGCTGCTGCGGAAGCGGCGGGACAGCAGGCTGGGCTTGGAGGCGCCCGGCTCCTCTCCCACCTCCGGCACCGGCTCCCCGGCCTTGCTGGTGAGGAAGGAGGTGTCCCCGAAGGCGTCGCCGGCGCGCCCCACGTGCATGGTGTGGCGGAAGTCCCCCAGGGGCGCGCTGATCATCTCGGCCGTCAGGTCGGCCCGCGAGCGGCGCTTGGAGTGCGCCGAGTTGGACACGAGCTGCTTGAGGATCGGCATCGTGGCGGCCAGGGGAGGCTGTGCCACGCTGGGTCCCGTGCCTGGTGCTCACAGCTGGGGCTCCACGGCCAGCACCCCACCGGCGTCACGGATGGGTCACTCCTAGGGGAGAGGAGGGAGGGACGTGGTCAAGCTTCGAGGACATGGGAGGGCACCAGATTTCATCCCACCAAGCTGCAAACTGTGACCCTGTGCCCAGCAGCTGCTTGGTTCTCCCAGGAACTGGCTCCACGCAAGGCATCATTCCACATGGGACATGTCCTCAGACCCCCCCGAGCTCCCCACACCCCCTGAAGGAGCAGGTCCCAGACCCACCCTGGAGCAGAGAGAACCTCAGGAGAAAGACCTGGGCACAGAAATCCTTCAGGATGATCCCTGACCCCGTGCCCCACATGAATGGGCACCAAAAGAGACGCAGGGCACCACAGGCACCCTCTGTCCCCTCCTCGTGCAGCCCCAGCCCTCCCAAGTGGGGCACGGCAGCTCCAGCCCCTCGGAGCCGCACGCTGAGAAGATGCCTGGGATTTTTTTTTTTTTTTAATTGGAAGAAAGCAGGGAGGAGCAGACGCCAGGAGGAATTGGAAACAGACGGCAGGAAGTGTGTGAGGAGGGCGTAGAGCCCCCGGGAGGCACCGCCAGCCGAGCAGGGGGACGGGGGGACCAGGATGGGGACCCCTTCATGCTTGGCAGGATGGGGATGTGGGGACACAGCTTTGCTGCTGCCCTGGAGCCCCCCCAAGCCCTCCGTGCTGCTGCTCGGAGCCGAGCCCACGCATGACCACCCCCACCCCCTCCCAGGCCACCTCATCGTCACCGCTGTGACTCAGAGGTGACAGAAATGACGAGGGCTCTGGCTGACCAGAACGTGAAGGGGGCACGTTACTCCTTCCCCCGGCCACCTTGGGGCCACCGGCTGACCTGTGCAGCCCAGCGCCCGCAGCCAGGTGGGAGGGGACAAGGACAGCGACCATGTCCCCGCATCCCGTGGCGCCAGGCAGCCCCAGGTGGTCCCGGAGAGGCTACCGGGGAGGAAGGGCCCGTGGCCGCCCTCTTCCTCCCTCCGGGCACCGCCGGCGACACCGCGCCCTGTGACACGCACGGGAAGGGACAGACGTGTGTCCNCGGGGGTCCTCGCAGCGAGCCTCGGGGCGGGGCCCACGTCCCCCCCGGTGCCCCCCCGGTGCCCACCCAGCCCCAGGGTGCAGCTGGAAGCCACCCCCTTCCCTCCCCACAGCCACCCTGGGACACCCCGCTGTCCCCCCAGGAGCAGCAGGGCCTCAGGCAGGCTGTGCCGGGCGGGATGGACTCTGGCCCCACGCTGGGGCAAAGTCCCGGTGCCCAACCCTCCCGTGCATGGCTCCCGGCCAGGGCAGGAGTGCCCCGTGGCACGGCGCTGCTGGCACACGGCCACGCTCCCACCAGCCCAGCGAGGCACAGCCCGAGCCCGGCTCGGCAGGACGGCCACCCAGGGGGATGATGGCACACGGGGGGCCGGCTGGAGGAGCCCCCAGTCCAACCCCCGCAGCTGGGGGAAGCCACCAAGGCGCCACACCCCCTTCCCTGCACCTCAAACCAGGAGCCGGCGGAATTCCTTCCCCCCTCAGCCCATCCCAACGCAGAGGAGCAGCTCGCTGCGCCCTGCTCCCTGCCCGGGATCTCCCGCACGGCCGGGCGGGCGCGTGTGCATGGCACGAACGCTTCCCCCTTCCAACGTCTCCTTCCAGGCCAGCATTCCTCCAGCCTTTGGTTTTCCATAAAACAAACACTCCCGGCGAGCTCCCCAGCTGGGCCAGGCAACCGTGCTGCTGATTTAGGCCATCTGGGGACTGTCCCTCCCTCGTATTTAGATTTCGGGGCCAAGTTCAGCATTTGTGAGATACTTTGCAAGCCGCGGCAGAGGGGCCACCGGGAGGTTGGAGCGGGCCCGGCTGGGCCAGCGGTGCTCCATCACCGTCACAGCCTCCAAACCAGCACACCCTGAACGCTCCGGCCCACACAGCCTCTGCACAGCAGCCGAAATCTCCCCCCATTCCTCGATGTTTTGCTCCCAGCTCGCCCCGAGAGGCGATGGCAGCACAGATGGATGCACAGCCCGGCCCAGGGGAGCTGGACACAGAGCCCTTTTCTCCTCCTCTCGCTCATGGAGAGCGGATCCTGTGACATTCCCGCTGCCGGCGCTTTCACAAAGGAAACCAGGCCAGGGAGGCATCGCTGGCGCTGCCTTTCCAGCCACCTACCAGGGGCAGCTGCCGGTAACCCGAGAGACTTCGCAGGCACCTGGCAGCGCTGCCCATCCCAGGGCATTGAGCCCAGAGCAGAGCCAAGCCCCAGCAGGGCTTTGGGACAAGGGGAGGGGACAGGACCTGCACACACGGGTCGAGGACGAGAGGGATAACTTGTACTGACAGCCCTGTGCTGCTTCCCACCTGCCCTCTGAGCCCTTTGGGATCACAGGCTCCGAGCAGTGAGAACTGAGGTGCCCAGGGACACGATTGTCCCTGTAAATGGATGTCTGTTTGTAGGACAGTGCAGCCAGCAGAGAACTGGGACAGCCCTGGCCAGGGCCACGTGCCCTGATGGTGCAGGCCTCCCACGAGACCCCCCCTCCATCCTCTCCATCTCATCCCGCTCAGCACCAGTCACCCATGGGGACCAGGGGGAAAGTGGCTCAGAGAAGGAGGCCAGTGAGTGAGTGCATGCAGGAGAAACGCCGAGTCCGGCCACATTCCCGTGCATCCTGCCCCCAGCTCTTCCCGTTCGCAGGCTGGGAAAGCCAAACTGGGAAAGCATCCTGGCCGGCCCAGCCGGCTCCAAACGAGCTCCCCGGCTTCGCCGTGCAGAGCCCCCCAGGCAGCACCCCGAGATCAGAGGATGCTCTCCCCGCCCTGCTGGGCGCTGGGACAGGGGCTGTGCTGGACCGGTCGGGTCCCCCACGCCGCCCAGGGCCAGGGAGAACCCGCACACGGGACAGGGAGGCCACCCCGCCCGCTCAGCCCCTTTCGGGTGCGCTGCCCCTCGGGGATCCTTTGATCCTTTGATGTCGGAGCCTGGCAGACAGCAGCTGGAGACAGGGCACGGATCACACCCTGCCACCGCCGGCCCAGGAGGGGACCCAGCCGCTGTCACACCCTCGGTGGGGCTCCCCAGCGAGTCTTCCCAGGGCCTGGGGGCAGACGGTGCTGTCGGTGCGGGCAGCCCCGGCGCCCCGGTGACAGGTCTGGTCCTGTCCCTGGCATCGGGACGCCGCTGCAGCGCAACCGTGGGATGCACGGAGCAGCCTCTGGAAGCGGAAAAGCCGCTGCCAGCGAGCATCAGAGCTGGGGATGGAGAGATGATGGCACACGGGGCGGGAGGAGAAGCTTGGCTCTCACCACGGCTCTCGGCACACGGAGCAGCACCAGGCTGGGAACTCAGCGCCAGTGCCAAAAGCAGAGAAGCGCTCCCCGAGGGACTGCCAGCAGCCAGGAGGTAGCCAGAGTTCAGCGAGGAACTATTGGCAGGACACGCCAGAACACGCACAGGACCATAAATCCTCCAGCTCCGGGGCCACGAACCAGCCCGCGGCTCTGCAGGGCCAGGAGGGGACTTTTCCGGGGGGAAAGGTTATCTGCTCGCCGGCCCTGGCTCCGTCTCTCGCAACAGGGGCTGGCGGGGGTTCGACAGGATACCGGGGCTGAGCAGACCTCCCGACCTGCGCCGGGCTCCGAATTCCTGCGGTTTCGCTGGGGTGGACGGGAAGTAAACAGGCAGACTTCCCACGGCGCGGCCGCGGCTCCCTACCTGCCGGGGGCCCGCAGCCCGCCGGCTCGGGGGGCCCAGGGCGGCTGGTTGTGCTCGGGACAAAACGCAGCGAACAAAGGCAGCGAGCGGCACGGTCAGCACAACGCCGGGGCTGGCGCTGGGGGCCGGGGAGGGAGCCCCACGGGCGCTCAGCCCGTAGCACGGAGCCGGGAGGCTGCCCCGGGCACCGGGGTTCAGCCGAGGCTCGCTCTGCACCCCCAGAGCCGAACACACGGAGCCTCCTCGCTGCTAAACCTCAGCTGGAGTCGCTCCACGGTTTCCGAGGGAGCTGCGTCCAAAACAGATTTGTTTACAGCGTGCCCGGCTGGAGGGCGAGCCCTGTCCTGGGCGCAGAGATCGCACGCTGTGCCTCAGTTTCCCCCCCCGAGCCCATTAACGATCCCTTTAGAAGAGCTCTCCTGCTCTACAGATCCCAGCTCCCTTTGGAACAGCCTTCCTGATCCATAGATTCGGCGCTTGGAAACATCTATACTTGTCGCTGCCGCCGCTGCCGGGGTCAAACCGGGGCGGCGTGGGACGAGTCCAGCGCCCCGCGAGCGGTCGCTGCCCACCGAGCCGCAGTTCTACGGGCACCGGAGCGGGTCCGGGAGCCAGTGCCGTGCCCGGCGCTGGCAGAGCCGGGCAGGTCCCTCTCTCCGGGGCACCCGTGGCAGCGGTGTGTGCCGCCCGGGGACGGGCGGCAGGGCGGAGGGCAGGCTGCGGTCAGCCGGGACCCCGAGCCCTGTCCAGGGTCACCGGGGGATGAGCGGGACGGGGATTTCGGACGGCTCTGACTCAGCACCCGGCGGCGCCCAGCCCCGGCCAGCCCCGGGGTGCCGCTGGACCCGCTCCAGCGCGGCGAGGATCCACCTTCCCGAGACGGGCCGCGGGCGGCCACCGCCCCGGCCGCGACCACTGCCAGCTCCGGCCACGGCCAGCCCC
>VWZW01004143.1:90752-100891 GCA_013397115.1 Edolisoma coerulescens
GGGTCTCCGGTTCACCTCCTGTCCCCCCGTCCGGGGGGAGCCACAAGCGGAGGGGCTGGGGTTTGGCACGGCGGGAGCCCCTCACCCAGCCCCCAGCACCCACTGGAGTCTGGCAGCAGGTCCGGGGCAGCCCCGGTGGGTGCCAAGGGCGATGTCGGTGCACCCCAAGCCCCCACTGCCCCACCTCGTCCGAGGAGTCCGTGCCACAGAAGCTTTGGCCAAGGAGGGCACCTGGGTTTGCTCCCCAGCCCCGAGGGAAGGGCTTGGCATCCAGCTCCGGTGCTGCCGGGAAATCGGGAAACCCCTGGAGCCTGGGGCTGCTCCCCTTCCTCCTCCTCCTCCTCCTCTTCTNTAGGCCTGCGCCCGGGAGATGCCCTTCTGCTGCCGCCGCCACGAGTTGTAGTAGGTGGGGTCGCTGATGTAGTGGTTGACGAAGGAATGCGCCTTCTGGTGCCCCGGGTCCACCTCGTACTCGCTGTCGCTGCCCTGAAAAACAGCACGGGGGGACGTGGTGAGGTGGGCACAGCACCCGCCAGCCCCAAAATTCGGTAGGGTCGGGCTCTGCTCCCAGCAGTGGGATGAGAGGGAGAGGCCCCCAAGCTGCGCCCGGGGAGCTCGGACAGCAGGAGGAGTTTCCTCATGGAAAGGGTGGCCGGGCAGGGGAAGGGGGAGTCCCCAAGGAAGGGCTGGACATGGCACTCAGGGCTCTGGGCTGGGCACAAGGTGGGCATCGGGCACAGCTTGGACTCGATGATCCCAGAGGGCTTTTCCAGCCTCAGTGGTTCTGTGATTTCCAGTGCTTTCCTGGTGCTTTCCCGGTGCTTTCCCCGTGCTCTTTTGGGAATGCTGGCGAGCACATCCCGAAAGTATTTAAAGGCTGGGACGGCTGCAGCATCACTGGGGGGGGGTTTCTGCCTCTTGCTGAAACAAAATAAAACCTCATACAAAAGGTTCCCGAGCGCTGCCGAGGCCGCGATGCCCCCGGGCTGGCGGGGAGGGTGTTTTTGGGCTCTGCCGGTAATTGGATTCAGCTTCTCCGGCGGCGCACAAAGGGCCCATTGAGGGCGGTGGGAACTGCCCCGCGCCAGCGCCAGCTCCCGCAGCTCTTCACAGCTCCTCAAAAGCCACTCGAGCGCCGCTCGGGCCGCAGCGAGAGGAGCCGGCATCTGCCAAGGAAACAGCCGGTGCGGGCAGCGACGGGGGGGCCCCCTGGGCACGGTCCCCTCCTGCTGGGGGACAGCCCGAGGGACCCGCAGGATGTTTCCCTGAGCGTCATCCTCTCAGGAGCCATCCTGGGGGTGATGGTCCCATGGCCTCCCTGGGGTTCCTGCCCGGCCACAGCTGCCCGTGGCCCCGGGACAAGACAAAGGTGGCATTTTGTGGAGTTGGCAGAGCCGCGGACGTTGCCACCAGCGACCGGGCAGCGGCACGGCCCCCCAGCCCCGCGGACCTCCCGTCCCCCGTGCCCTGTCCCCAGCAGCCCTGGCAGCCCCCGCAGGGTCACACACGGGCCGGGGGCTGTGCCAGCTTCGCTCCGGCTCCGTGCCGCGATGCCACGGGGATGCTGCTGCCTCCCAAGCGGGATGGGGCGGCAGCAGCAGCGCTGTTCCCAAACGTGCTCCGGGAGCTGCCTCGCGGCGGGCAGAGCAAAGGGCTGATGCTCAGAGAGGGCTCCCAGCACCCTCCACCCCGCCCCGGGTCCCTGTCCCCGTGTGCCGCCCCGGGGGTCACCTGCGAGTCGGAGACCTCGGAGGGTTTCTCGGTCAGGCTGCTGCTCTCGGCGGGGATCAGGTCGTTGTACTTGGTCACGTCCTCGTCCGAGTAGTGCAGGCTGCCGGGGCTGGGCCGGGGTGGGGACCTCGGGGACAGCCAGGTGGGTGCTCAGCGCGTGTCCCCTCCACTCGGGGCTGGGCCACTTGGGGACAACCCCAGTGGACCCCTGGGGACGGTTCAGGGACCACCCCTCAGCCGTGCCAGCCCCTCCCCAGAACCCTGATCCCACAGTCAGGGACCCCCCACCTTTCGGGGGGACACCGGGCAGATCAGGGTCACCCCCTCGGGATCCAAGCCCTCCCCATCCCACGACGGAGCAGGGATGGACACGATGACCGAAAACGCTCCCCCTGCCCGGGGAGGGGGCTGCGGCTGGGGGTCCCTACCGGGTGTAGATGCCGTTCTTCCGGCAGAAGGAATTCTTGACGGAGAGGCGCCGGTTGTTGAGCTCCAGGGCGGGGAAGCTGCCCTCATCCAGGCTCACCATCTCCCCGTGGCTCAGGGCGGCCGCCTTGGAGCTGTTCCCTGCGGGATGGGATGCTCAGCCTCCCCCAGCCCCTCCCCAGGCAGCGCNGCCGGGGGGGTTGTGCTGGTTCCAGGGTGACCTGGGGACAGCCGGGAGGTGCCAGCCGTGCCCAGCCCCCTGCCCTGCGCCAGTGCCCCCAGCTCCCCACTCCTGTTTGCTTAACGAGGAGCTCTGGATTTTCCCCACAATTTGAGCCCTTGACAGAGCTAAGAAAACAGAGCTATGTTTGGCTAATCCCAGTGACCTCTGCGAGCCCCCGGGGCTGCCCTGCCTCCACAGCTGTCTGCGGGACAAGTCCTTTACTTCATCTTGAGTTCACAGTGCTCTCCGGGACACCACAGCATCGTTACTGGGTGGCACCGGGGCTCTGCAGGAGTTGTTCCCAAGGTGGGCAGGAAGGGAGGCTCCCACCGCCCCACCCAGACCCCAAAGGCAGGGAGAGACCCCCAGGAGGCTCCCACGGGAGCAGGAGGGTCCTGTGACCACCCACCACACTCCCTCACACACCTGAGTCCGACTTCTTGGAGTACTTCTTGCTCTGCCCGCGGATGATGAGCACGAAGACGAGGAGGAGGATGAAGATGAGCCCCACCAGGGCGATGACCACCAGGAACCACCACTCCTCGTAGAACGGGTTGGTTTTCTGGGCTGAGGCACAGCAGGGAGGATCAGAGGGGCACAGGGACAGGGGACAACCAGTCTGGATGGGGACAGCCCTCTGCAGAGCACGGGGTCACTTGGGGAGCTTTGTGAGACCTGGATCCACGGGAAAGGGAGTGGGATTTGGAAAGGGGGTGCTGGCAGTGGGATTTGGGACTCTGCAGAAGCCAGGGGTGAGTTTCAGTGCTGGCCACGAGAACAGAGCAACACCAGGACCCTCCCTCTGGCACAGGGGGAGAGAATCCCCCGGGAACACACCTGACACGGAGGGGGAAGGGGTGCTGGGGGTCCCGTAGCCGTAGTCATTGACGGCGATGACACGGAAGTCGTAGCTGACCCCCTGCTTGAGGATGTCCATGCTGAAGGTGTAGGAGGTCACCTCCTTGGGGATGTCTTTGATGAGGATGTCCCAGAGCCCCTCATCTAGAAGAGACCACGGGGCTGGGAGGGGAGGGCTGGCTCTGCAGGACACCCCAGGGCGAGGGGCGATGTCCCTCCATCCACCAGCCCTCCAGGTGCTGCCCTTTCCATCAGCCCCGCTCAGCAGCGTTTTCCTCATGGGTCAGCACATGGACAACCCCCAGACACCGGGTCCTAACCCCCACCCCAGGTCAGCACTCCCTGCCTCAGTTTCCTCCTCTCCTGACCCCCGAGGAGAGCAGAGGCAGCTGCGGTACCTGAGGGCCGGGCCTCGATGACGTATCTGGTGATGGGCCCCTGGCCGGGGTCCCCACTGGACCAGTGGATGGTGATGGCCGAGCCGTAGCGGGAGATGAAGGGTTCTCCGGGGGGGCCGGGGGCACCTGGGGGCCAGGGCAGAGCTGGAGGCAGGGGGTACAAACTGGCACAGGGCCGTGCCAGCCCCCAGCCCGTCTCCTCCCTCACCCCACATGTCCCCCACGTGCCCCCCGTACCTTCCCCGGGCCCCGTGGTGATGTTGGCCTCGACGTCCGGCCCGTAGGCGAAGGTTTTGGCCCGGATTCGGAAGCGGTACGTGACGCCCTCGGCCAGGTCCTTGACCTTCATCCACAGCGGGCTGTTCCCCTTCACGTCCACCGTCACAATCTTGCTGACACCTGCGGGGACGGAGGCTGAGCCGGGTCCCCCCGAGCCGTCCCCGCTCCCCCCGGCCATGCCCTCACCATCCACGGGCGTGCAGGGTTCGTACACCAGCCTGTAGCCCTCCAGGACGCCGTTGGGCAGCGGTGGTGGCTCCCAGGACACGTTCACTGACGTGGTGGTCAGCTCGCTGAAGCGGATGGAGCCGGGGGCGCTGGGGGCTGCGAGGGGACAGGGTGGCAGCTCAGCGCTCCCAGGGGACACCCCCAGCACAAGCCAGCCCCTTCCTGCCTCCCCTCTAACACTGGTCATCAGCTCACACCCCCCGTGCCCCATCCCCGCTGCAGCAAACGTTCCATGGGGGAAGAATGAGTCTCCTGCTCCTTGTCTCTGCTCCCGAGACCTTCATCCCTCTCAAGCCTCAGCTTAAACCTCCATCCCCGTGTGCCCCCACCCCACAAACCCGCCGGGGTGAGCCCAGGGATGTTCTGCTTGGGATTGCGGGATGAGAAGGAATCCCTGGAGCTGGACCCATGGAGACACCTCCCCACGGAGCCCAGGGACAGGGGGGCACGGGGGGAGCCGTGCCACGGGCCCCACCTGCCTGCTGTGTCCGTGCCTTCACGGGGGGGCTGCGGGGCCCGTCCCCCGCGGCGTTGAAGGCGGCCACGCTGACCCAGTAGGAGGTGTAGCCTGTCAGGTTCTTCAGCTTCACGCCGGTCTCGGGCAGGAAAAGGGTCTTGACCCGCGCGCTCTCATTCTGGCGCTGCTCCTCCCAGAAGTGGATCTGCAGGACCGAGCTGGGTGAGGCACAGATCCAACCCAGCTTGCCTTCCCTGAGCCCTCGCTGTGCCCAAACACCCCTGCCCAGGATCCTGAGCTCCTGTCCCAGCCTGGTGGCTCCAAATGTGCCGGAGGGAATGGAACAGCCTCTCCTCCAGGAGAGTGGAGGGCATCAGACATGGCTCAGCATCACCAGAGTGTGCTGAGATCAGCTTCGAGCCGTGCCTGATTCCCGAGGGATGGGGACATGCAGGAGGAATCACAATGGATGTGGACCAGGACGTGTCTGGAGCATGGGGCTGGGTATCCCGGCTGCATCCTAATGCATCCCAACAGCATCCTGACACATCCCGGCTGCATCCCGACACCTCCTGGTGCATCCCGGCTGCATCCTAATGCATCCCAACAGCACCCTGACACATCCCAGCTGCATCCCGACACATCCTGGTGCATCCCGACTGCATCCCGACACATCCCGGCTGCACCCCGGTGCATCCCGACTGCATCCCAACAGCACTCCGGCACATCCCGGTGCATCCCGACACATCCTGGCTGTAACCCCACACATCTAGCCTGTATCCCGGTGCATCCCGGCTGTATCCCGGTGCATCCCGGCTCCATTCCAGGGCCGACGGCGCCATCTGCTGCCCCGCCGCCGCTCGGCACCGGGATAGGACACCCGGGATCTCCTCGGGATCCCCAGCATCTCCCCAGAATCCCTCCCCCCAAGGCATGCACAGCACCCCCAGAGCCACCCACCCTGTGTCCCCCCGGAATTCAGCACCTCCCCAGAGCCCCCCGTGTCCCCGAGCCCCGGCCGGGTGCCAGCTCCCAGGTGACAAGAGGTACCTTGTAGCCCTGGATGTCGCCGTTCTGGCTCTCGACGGGGGGCGGCTCCCAGGTGACATCCAGCTGGGTGGCCGTGGCCGCCTGCACGGCCACGTTCTGGGGCGCTCCGGTGGGCACTGTGCCGCGGGAGGGGACAGGGTCACCGCCCTGCGCTGGGGGAGGCACTGCCCTGTCCGGGCGATGTGGGGTTCCAGGACAGCCGAGCCCCCTTCCCGCAGCCCCCAACAGGGCCACCCCCGTCAGGACTCACCCGCTTCCCCCACGAACACCTCCTGGGGGGGGCTGGGGGGCCCCTCACCCACGGCGTTGTAGACGCTCATCCGGATCTCGTAGCGCCGGTGCTTGCTCAGGTCTGGGGGGCAAAGGGTGAGTGGGACCCTCCCCGTGATGGGGCAGCCCCTCTATCCCCGAGGGACCTGGCAGAACCCCCCTTGCTGGGAAGAAGGGGGTGTCCTCAAGGAGCAGCTGGAGGGGACAGAGGGGTTCCAGCCTACCCCACAGTGCAGGGACAGACAGGGATGGCAGTGGGGGACACACAGAGGGAGGTGGGGGACACAGGGGGGGGTGACTTACTGTCCAGCTCGTACTGGGTGAGGGACACCTCGCTGAGGTTGTGCACGGCATAGACGGCTGGGCAGGAGAGCAGGCAGGGGTCAGTGCAGGGCAGGGGTGCGGGCTCTCCCCTCTGAGCCCCCACCCCAACACAGCCCCCGCCCCAGCGCGGGCCAGGGCTCCTCTGCAAGGGCCCTGTCACCCCCAGGTCACCCCAGCCCCTGCCCCAGGGTCGGGGGGGCCCGTGGGCACTCACGGGTGAGCTCGGCCCAGCTGGCGCCGGGGCGGCCGATGCCGCGCAGGACGAAGCCCCGCAGGTTGTCGTACACCAGCTCCCGGTACCGCAGCCGGAATCCCAGCAGGATCCCGTTGATCTTGTCCTCAGCCGGGGGCTGCAAGGGAAGGGAGGGAATGCAGCCAGAGACTGCTCTGATCCAGGGCTCCCTGGCACCCCGCGGTGCCACCCAGTGCATCCTGGTGCCACCTGGCAGGGCAGGGCGGAGGGGACGGTACCTGCCAGCGGATGAGAACCGACGTGGTGGTGTGGGGGGTGATGGAGAGGATGGTGGGAGCCTCCTCGGGGGCTGTGGGGGAGAAGGGCATGGTGAGGCACCCCCCACGCCCTGGGCACAGGAGGAATTCCCTGGGCACGGGGGTGCCCGCTGTGCCTGCCCCAGGAGGTGCTGACCCGCCTGCAGGGTGGTGAGCGACTCCGACTCCTCGCTGTACTCGCTGTCCCCGATGTCGTTCGTCGCCTTCACACGGAACTTGTAGGAGGTGAAGGGTTTCAGCCTGCGGGGAGAGGAGCAGGATGGGGACAGGGCAGCCAGCGGGTCACCCCCGAGCCACCCTCCCTCGCAGCGGGCCATCGCTTCCCAGCCTTGTGCCAGCACTTCTCATGGGACGGGGAAACTGAGGCACGGGGAAAGCACCCAAAGCATCATCACCCGCCGTGTCCCCAGCCCCGCACCTGTCCACGACGAAGGCGGTGGCGTTGTGGCTGACGGGGGCGGAGTGCAGGGCCCAGTCGCCGTCGGGCAGCTCGCGGCTCTGCACGGTGTAGTAGCGCACGGGGGAGAGGCCGTCGCTGCCCGGCTCCCAGGACAGCAGCACGCTCCGGGCCCGCACCTCCTCCTGCTGCGCCAGCGGCTTCCCGGGGGGCTGCGGCCGGGCTGGGGGAGGCGAGGGGCTGGGAGCACTGCGGGGGCACCGCCAGCCCCCCGCCACCGGCCGGACCCCCCGTGGTTACCTCTCTTCTCGGTGGTGACCACCAGCGCTTCGGCCGCCTCGCCCCAGCCCTTGCGGGTCTGCGCGGTGACACGGAACAGGTAGGTGGCCTCAGGCTGGAGGCCGGTGGCCGTGAACTGCCGGGTGCCGGCCTCCAGCACCTCCACGGCGGCCGCGGTCACCGCCGAGGTGTTCAGGCGGTGGCTGACCTGGTAGGCTGTGGGGAGGGAGCGCAGTGGTGGGGATGGGGAGGGGACATCAGTCCCCGTGCTGCCCCCTCCATCCCAACCCGCACACGGGGAGCTCACATCCAGCCCGGGACCGACATCCCAGCGGGAACTTCAACCCCGAGGGCTCGGAGATGCTCAGGGGAGACCAGGGAGCTGGTCTACCTCCCCACACCAATCCCTGCTCCCACAGGAGCCCTGCATCCCTCTGCAGAGCATCCCAGTGCAGCACGGCCGGGATGCCCCCCACCTACCCAGGATGACGCCGTTGGGCGCTGCCGGCGGCTGCCAGATGAGCCGCACCAAGGTGGTCCTCACTTCAGGGAAGAGGAGCCCCACGGGGGGCCCGGGCACTGCAGGGGGAGAGACTGGGGTCACTGGGGAGTGGGGAAAAGTGCCAGATCCCATCCCCTGGGAATGTCATGGTCAGGGGGAGAAGGATTGCCCCAGAGAACAGGGATAGGATGGGATTAGGCACCCAGGGGACCCTCCCAGCGCACCCAGGTGCTGTCACCCACCATCATCCAGCGTCCTCTCGAGGACAGGAGGCCGGCTGGGGACACCATCGCCGATCCTGGTGAAGGCCAGCACCCGGATCTCGTACAGGGTGTACTTGGCCAGCCCGGCAAGCTGGGCACTGCGGGAGGCGTTGCCCTCCGCCAGCCAGAACTGGGCACGCGCCTCCGAGCCCTTCTCCTTGTACAGCACCTGCAACACAGCCCGTGTGACATGGCTGGGCCAGGCTGGCACTGATGGGCACCGGCTCCCGGGGGTGGCACAGCGGGGGACCCCACAGCCTGCAGGGTGACTCCCCCAGGGAAAGTTGTGCTTCCCACGGGCAGGGGCTCACCTTGTAGCCCAGGATGAGCCCGTTGCAGTCGGCCTCGGGAATGTCACTCCATCGGACCATCAGGCTGCTGGAGGAGGTGGCCACTGCTGACACATTGCTGGGGCCGGAGGAGGGGACTGGAGTGGGGTGACAGAGAGGGTCAGTGGCCGGATTGGCCGGGGTGGGTGCCCAGCGCCCAGGTGGGCAGAGGTACCTGACTCCCGGGTGCGTCCCAGCACCGAGGGGCTCCAGGGCCCTGAGCCGATGGCATTGAAGGCCTGGACCTGCACCCGGTACTCCGTCCACTCCTCCAGGTCCTCGATGGTGAATTCCCGCTCCACGCGGTCACGGATCACGTGGAGCGCCGGCTGCCCCCGCCCGTCCGCCCGCACATACCGGATCCTGTACCCCACCGAGTCGGGGTTCCCGTTGTACTCCTGCTCCAGGAGGGGCTGGCAGGGACAGGTGCTGTCACTCCTGGTGTCCCACAGCCCCCCAGCTCCATCTCCCTGCAGGCACAGACCTCCCTGACCCACTGCCCCCCTCACCATCCAGCGCAGCCACAGGCTGGTCTCGCTGGCCGTCCTCAGGGTGACGTTGGCAGGGGCCATGTCCGGGGGGGCTTGGAGGGTCTGGATCCTCCGGGAGGGCAGGCTGGGGGGGCTGGTGCCCACGATGTTCACCTGCCGCATGCGGAAACTGAGAGAGGAGAGGGGGTCACGGTGGGGGACAGGAGGGCTCCAGTCCCCTGGGGAGGACAATGAGGGGGGTCCGTTCCCCCAGGGGTGACACCGCGGCACCGTCCTGGCACTCGCCTGTAGTAGGTGTAGGGCTTCAGGTTGGGCACCTCCATGGAGCGGGTGTCGGGCTCGTTGGCCAGCTGGTGCACAAGCCCCCACTCCTCGGCCTCGCCGTTCTGGCCCACCTGTGGGACAGCAGTGGGGTGAGCTGCCCCCCAAACACCCCCTGACCCCCCGTCCTGAGCCACCCTGTACCTGTGCCTCCACCTGCCAGCGGGAGATGGAGGTTTTGCCATCGTAACCCGGGCGAAACTGGATGGTCACAGAGCGGGGGCCGATGTTGGAGATGCCCAGGTTGGTGGGGGCACCGGGGAGCTCTGTGGGGACAGGGCAGGGCTGGTGGCACCGGCCGCTTGCCCCCAGCACCACCCACAGCCCCCTAGCACCCCAACACCACCGTGCTCACCTGGGGGGACCCCCGAGGAGATGGTGGAGGAGGAGACCTGTCCCTGTCCCTTGGAGGTCATGGCGGCCACCTCGATGGTGTAGGTGGTGAGGGCGGTGAGGCCGGTGACGCGGTACTCCAGGGTGACGTTGGGCAGGTAATGCGTCACCCGCGTGTTGGTGCGGTTGTACTCCTCCCACGAGATCCGGTACCCTGGAATGCAGCCCTGTGTCACCTCCCCCAGTCACCCACCCGGGGGGGCTGAGTGGGGACAGGGGTGGGACGGGACAGGATGGGTGGGAGATGCTGCGGGGTGGGAAGAGGACAGGACAAGGGGGAAATGCTGTGGAGGAGGAAAAGGACACGTGAGTGATGCTGTGGAGTGGGAATGGGACAAAGGGGAGATGCTGCAGAGCGGGAATGGGACAGGGAAAGGGGGAGATGCTGTGGGGCAGGCAAGGGACTGGGG
>VWZW01004143.1:100977-130631 GCA_013397115.1 Edolisoma coerulescens
CAGTACCTGCCGGCACTGCCTTACCCGTCAGGATTCCGTTCTTCTCCAGCGGCTCCTGCCAGCTGACCTTCAGGGACGTATCCAGGATGTCACTGAAGCTGAGGTGTCCCACGGGGCCAGGCACTGCCCAAAGACACCCAGGGCTCAGCACCCGAGCTCAGGAGGCCCTCGGCACCCACGGGACCCCCGCGAGGAGCGAGCGGGGAAGGGGGCTCCCCTTGGACGGGGCTTCCCGGGGCTCGGCAGCGGGACGGGTCCATCCCGCGGGAGTCAGAGCCTCCCCGTACCGTCCTCGTGGGTGCGCACCAGCTGGGGGGGGCTGCGCGGGCCGTCCCCGGGCGTGGTGAAGCACAGCACCGAGGTGAAGTACTCGGCGAACTTGCGCAGCCCCGCCACGAAGCCCACGTGGACGCTGTCCTGGAAGTTGGGCCGCACCGTCACCACCGTGGCCTCGTCCTCATGCTCCGGCTCCCAGGCAATGAGCTGTGGGAGAAAGGAACCGGGGTGAGGATTCCCAGTGCCGCGTCCACGCCGCAAACACCACGTCCGGCCTCCTCTTAATAATTCAAGGTTGATTAGCCATCAATTAGCGATGCGGGGAGCGCTCGGTGCCTGTGCCAGCGCTGTTTACGGAGCCGTGATTAACTCCATCGATAACGGCGCGGGATCCCCCCTCGCCCGCATCCAGGAGGGATGGCTGGGCATTTAATTGGTATTGTGCAAGATAGCCTCTAGCAACTTAATTAAACACTAATTAGGCCCTAAAAGTACTAATCAAAAATACTAAGTGGCATTTAATAAGAACGTTAAATATCCCACTCACGCTGGTTATCTCATCCAGCGGCAATTAAATTCCCGAACTTCTTCGGAGTGGATTAAGACACAAGTTTAATGTTTTAATTCAATTTCATTAATGTAAATTTGAATTAATTGCAATTTGGAATTAATTACAGAGCATGGGAGACTCCGAGCCCATGCAAGTGTTAAATAACAGTAAATATTATTTTAACAGTCAGGAGAGATCCAATTAAAATCTGGGATTTCGGCAAGGAGGAGCCAAGACAGTTTGTGAAGGTTGACCAAGTCTTCCCCACCAGCTGTCCCATTTTTGGGAATCGCCCTCACCTTGTAGCCCTGGTTGATGCCGTTGATGAACTGGGGGCTGGGGGGGTTCCAGGTGAAGCGGATGGTGGTGGAGTTGGTGGCCTCAGCCTGCACATTCCCTGGGGGCACCGTGGGCACTGCCGGGATGAAGGGACAGCTCACAGGGACAGCTCCATGAGGTCCCCTCCATCAGCTGGGTGCCAGCCCCCGGGTCATCCCTGCCCAGCACATCCCAGTCCCCCTGGGACCTCCTCACCCATCCTCCTGTCTCCCATCCCACCACCCCAATGGCACCACCTGTTGCAAGCGGGGTGCCCCTCAAGCCCCTGCCCACCCCTGCCTGTCCCTGCCTACCTCCCTGCAGGGTCCACTCTGTCACCTTCATGCTGTAGACCCCCAGGCCAGCGCTGTTGTAGGCGGCCACCTCGATCTCGTAGTTGGTCCAGATGATGAGGTCCTCCAGGAGCAGGTTGTTGACCTCGGCGTTGGTGATGTTCTTGAACTGGTACCCCACGGGCAGCCCGGCCAGGCAGTACCTGGGCACCAGGAGCCGTCAGAGCTGCAGCGTCCCCACCTACACCTGGTTTGGGGCCCTTGGGCACCCCCGCTGGCACCTACCGGATGATGTAGCCCTTGAGGACCCCGTTCTGGTGGCTCTCGGGGGGCGGCTGCCACTGGATCATGATGGACTGGTTGGTGCGGCCGCTGGCGATGACGTTCTGGGGGGGTGCAGAGGGCGGCTCCTCGGGCAGGGACACCCTGTGGGGACAGGACAGGGTGAGCACCCAGGGCCACCAGCTCCCCCAGGACGCCCAGCTGGGACTGACCTCTCCGTGTCCTTGCTGAACTGTCCCCTGCCCACGTCGTTCACGGCGCACAGGCGGAACTGGTAGGAGCGAGCGGGGACCAAGCCCCGCACTGTCACCGATGTCACCTCGGGGTCCACGCTGGCCAGCAGCACGGTCCAGGGCGCGTCTGGGGGAAGAGTGGACAGCAGGGTGGGGACCTGACCTGCTGGACACTGCGGTCCCCAGCTGACGAGCCCCAGGGTCCCCAAGCTCCCCGCAGCATCCCCTGTGCTGGGGTGACGCTGGGGACTTCTCCCGGTGCCAGCGGTGCCAAGGGGGTGGCAGCAGCCCCTTACTGTTCTCGGAGACCTCCACGACGTAGCGGAGCAGGGGGCTGTTCCCGTCGAAGGGCTTGGCCCAGGTGAGGTTGATGGCCCGTTTCTCCTGCGGGCTCAGGGCGGCCACGGGGCTCTCGGGGGCGTGGGGGAGCTGCCTGGACAGGGGGGTTAGGGAGGGAGGGAGGGGCACAGCCCCGGACNGTGCCAGTGGGGTGAGGGGGGTCTCACCGGACACGGAGGTGGGCGCTGCGCGAGTCGTTGCCCCCGGCCGAGATCACCTTGCAGGTGTAGGTGCCGATGTCACCCGACCAAGTCTGGGAGATGTGCAGGGTGCCCGCCTCGTCCAGGCGCACCCGGGGGCCACTCTCGGGGCCCAGCGGGGCCCCATCCTTCTCCCAGACGTACCTGTGCCAGGGGGACACCGGTGTGCTGGTGCCCCGCAGCCCCTCAATGAGCAGAGGGGACCAGGGGCTCCCAGTCGCAGGGCACCAGGTGGCACTGCAGGACCACCAGCGCGGGGCTGTGGTGGACGCCCCCCCCATCTCCCTCCCCAGGCACAGGAGAGAGGTGACAGCAGCCAGCTCGGCAACCCGGGGGGTGCCTGGACCCCCCCAGCCCTCCCAGCCCCGTCCCACTCACCTGACGTCCACGCTGGGATCGTGGGTGACCCCGCAGCTCATGACAGCCTTGGTGCCCTTGATGACGCTCTGGTCCTGGGGCGGGTCCGTGATGCGTGTCCTCGCTGCGGGGGGACACAATGAGCCACCGCGGGGGTGGCCCCGGCAGGGACAGCCCCCGTTTGCACCCACAAAACCCAGAACCCATCCCCGGAGAGCTCCATCCCGCCCCACCCAGAGCCAGGCACGGCCCCTCCCTCCCGGCTGCGGGTGGCACGGGCCCACCGTGAGTCCCTTACCCCAGACCACCAGGTCTGCGGAGGCCTCGTCCACGCCGCGGGAGTTGGTGGCCAGGCAGGTGTAGGTGCCGGCGTCGGGCAGGTGCGCGGGGCTCACCAGGAGACTGCCCGACTCCAGCAGGGTGAAGCGCGGCAGCTGCACGGAGCCGCTGGCCAGGACCCGCTCCCCTGCGGACACGGCGGAGCCCCGTCAGTGCCACGGCCACCGCTGGGGGTGGTCACCGAGCCCCACGGCAGGGCTCGGAGGACAGGCTTGTCCCCGGCCCTTTACCTTTCTGCCAGGTGATGGCCGGGCGCGGAGCCCCCGAGGTCTCGCAGTTGAGGATGACGGACATGCCGTCGATCACCGTGCTGTCCTGGGGACCCCGCGTGATGTTGGGGGCGATGCCTGTGGGGCACAGAGATGCAAAGCCCCCCCTGAATTCCCTCCCTGGTGCCCAGCCTGGACCTGACCCAGAAGAGTTTCCTGGGATCCCCGAGCCTCCTGTGGGACCCAGCCAGGGGCACATCCCACCCACCACCCAGACAGGGCACCCCTAGGGCGGAGGGGGGCTGGCACCTACTGGTCACGGCCAGGTACGTGGTGGTCTGCACCTCGCCGGCCGCGTTGCGGGCGAAGCACTGGAACATTCCGGTGTCATCGGGGACCAGCCCGCTGATCTGCAGGCTGCCGTCCTCCAGCAGCTGGAAGCGGGACAGCTTCTCCAGGTGGAGCAGGGCAGCGTCCTTGTACCAGGCCATCTCGGGAGGGGGGACACCTGCACGGGGACGGCCACGTCAGGCACAGGGTCGCAGCAGTGCACGCGGGGTGCCGGGGAGCAGCTCACCCTTGGCTTGGCAGGGGATGGCCACCACCTTCTCCATCTCGGCCGTGATGTGTCTCTCCGGCTCCCGGATGAACTGCGGGGGCTCTGCCGAGGGAATCCAGCCACAGTCCTTGGACTGACCAAGGAACACCCCCAGTGCCTCTCCTGTCACTTCCCATCCCAGCCCCGGGGCTGAGCCCACCCCAGCTTATGGCACACATGGTCTGGGCTGCCCGCGGGCAGGAGTTCGCCCAGGATGGACGTGGAGGTGGGCAGGTGGTCACCCAGCACAGACAGGGAGGTGCCTGTGGTCAGGAGCTCACCCAGCACGGACAGGGAGGTGCCCACGGGCAGCTGGTCACCCAGCACAGACAGGGAGGGGCCCACGGGCCGCTGGTCACCCAGCACAGACAGGGAGGTGCCTGCAGGCAGGGGCTCACCCAGCACGGACAGGGAGGTGCCCATGGGCAGCTGGTCACCCAGCACAGACAGGGAGGTGCCCATGGGCAGCTGGTCACCCAGCATGGACAGGGAGGTGCCCGCGGGCAGGGGCTCACCCAGCACGGACAGGGAGGTGCCCGCGGGCAGGAGCTCACCCAGCACAGACAGGGAGGTGCCCGCGGGCAGGAGCTCACCCAGCACGGACAGGTAGGCGCCGGCAGTCACGGCAGGGACGCTGCTGCTGCGCAGCACAGCCTCGCACTCGTAGAAGCCGCTGTCGCTCAGCGTGGGGTGCAGGATGGTCAGCCGGCGGCTGTAGTCGCTGATCCCGCTGGACACAGGCGCCCCGTCCTTCTTCCAGATGATGTGCAGCTTGATCAGCGGCCTGGGGGGCCAGGGGTGAGTCAAGAGCCAGCTCTGGCTTCCCTGGAGGCTCCCACCTCCCTCCATCCCACAGGCTCAGGTGGGAAGGGACCTCCCTCCATCTCGCAGGATCCAGGAGTGTGGCAGGAAGGGATTTGGGGGCACCCAGACCCGAGGCTGGGCGATGCCAACAGGGGGATCCCCCCATCCCCATCCCCACCCCACGGCTCACCTGGCGTTGGCCACGCACTCCATGGTCACCTCCGAGGTGCCGGCCACCACGCTGGTGTTCCTGGGTGGGACAATGATGGTGGGTGCGATGGGATCAGCCGGGCCACCCACGTCTGGGGAGAAGGAGGCCAGAGGGACAGCCGTGAGCACCCCCTGCCCGCCCTGGGCTGTCCCCAGAGAGGGCACCCACATCCCCGTCTGCTCAGCTTGGAGGAGACAAAGGTGACAGGGACCTGGTGGCATTAGGGTGCCTTCCCAGGTGTCCCTAAGCTGTGTCCTCTCGTGGGAGCCCCAGCACCCCTGGTCAGGGCCAGCAGGCTGGTGGCAGCAGGGAGGAGGGAGCAGGGAGTCCATAAAGCAAAATGATGGCAGCAATAAAAAACCCTCGTGTAGGCGCTGTAAAAACGCGATCGGCTCGGAAGCTGCTGATAGAGCTGAATCCATAAACACGGGCTCTGGGATGTTTATGGCGCTCCAGGACGCCAAGGGACGGGAGAACAGATTAATGGGGATGGGAGACGGGCAGAGCCCGCCACAGGCAGGGATAACCTATCCTAACCCTGCGGGGCAGCAGGAGGGGAGATGGGGGAGAGTGTGACAGGGCTGATGTCACTTCAGGGCGTGTCACCACCCAAATGGGCTGGGGGACCCTTGGAAGTCCTGGAGGCCCCAAAGGAACTGGAGGGATGAGGTTACAGGGGTAGCCCCCAGGCCGGGGCAGCTCCAGAGGACCAGGAGCTGACAGGGGGACATGAACAGGGGTGGGGGAGGGTGTCCATGGGGTGACCCCATTCCACAGCCCATCCCCGGATGCAGCTGGAGCAGGAGCTCTGCCCGTGACACTCCAGCGCCTGCAGCACAGCCCCGAGCGCCTAAATAAATTCTGAGGCAGCTGAACTGTTAAGTCAGCAGAAGCCGGAGCCTCCAAAGAGATTTACTGCAAATTAAATTTTGGGGGGCGAGGCTGGGGATGGGGGGAGGGGGGCGGTGCCCCCCACACTCACTGGCCACGGTCAGGGTGATGGGCTGGCTCGTCTTGTTGTCCCCGTTCTTGTCATTGACCGCCTGCACATAGTAACGCCCCGCGTCCGGAGCCACCGTGGACAGGATGACCAGGGTGTTCTCCAGCGTGATGGCTCTGGGGGAGGAGAGGGCAGAGGCAGTGACCCCAAAGGGGGAGCTGGGACCCTCACTCCCCACCCAGCACCCCCACCTGCCCCAGGCACCAGCCCCAGCACGGGGGGACCAAGCCCTGCACCCTCTCTCCAAGCAGAGCCCGTGGGATGGTGCGGATTCCCAGGATTTCTCCTTTTTTTTTTTTTCCATTTTTTATTTAATGGAACAATCTAATCTGCTGGAAACATAAAATGCTGTGGGGAATATATTTTTTTTACCATTAAATATGAGATAAAGGAGTTTTATCTCCTCAATCCCGCTTTGCAAATCGAAAGGAGACCAGTTCAATTCCTGCATAATGGGGGTTACAAATTCAATTCCTGCAGGCTGTGGCTGCCAGGGCTCCAGCAGCACCGGGATCTGCCACAGCTCCGTGGGGACACCTGGCACACACACGTGTGCAGTGCTCGGCTCTGTCCCACCCTCTCCCCCGCCTTCGTCCCTCTTGTTTTCATTTTTTGTTAGGAAATCCCTTCCTCTGGTGACAAACAGAGCCATTAGTCACCGCGTGCGTCCCCGGGTTTTAGCACGATGCGCTCCAGACGTCGGTTAAACACCCTCAGTGTGGGGACAACGGGAAATGCAGCCCCCGGGGTGCTAGGGGGGTCCCGGGGGGATCCCAGGGGCATCCTGGGGGTGCTCACATGCGGCTGCTGGGGGAGATCTTCCGTCCATCCCGGAACCAGGTGACCTGCGGCTGCGGGAAGCTGGCGATGCGGGGCGCGCGGATGACGGCGGCCTCCCCGTGGGACACGCTCTGCTGCATCTCGCTGTCCTCGAAGCTCCCCATGTCTGTGGAAAAGGGGAGAGAACCATCACAGGGGCTGGGGACGGGCTGGGAATGCGCCCAGCCCCGGGTCTGGATGGGGTTTGTGGGATGGGCTCCCCAGGGGATGATGCAGAGGGGCTGCTCCTGGTCCCCTCCTCAGCAGGGGTGGCTTGGCTGGCTCAGGGATGTGGGGGTGGCTCAGATCCCACCGGCTGCTCCTGGTGATCCATCCCTCCAGCTCCTGGAACCCCATCACCCGTGTGCTGGCTCAGGAACCCCGTCCGAGTGTCTGAGTGTCCCCCACCATGGACAGGCTGCAGCCACAGCAGGAAGGGCCCAGTCCCAGGGCTCCCTGGCCTCTCTCCATGTCCCAGTGCCAGGAGCATCCCAGCAGGACCCCGACTCCAGGGACAAGGTGGGGCACAGCTGCCTCCGTCCCAGCCTGCCATTCCCAGGCTGGAAGCACACAGCACTTGTGGGAGACTGAGGGAAGCGGGGGGCATGGAGGAGGGGATGGGACAGGGGATTTTTATTGAGTTCCTTAATTGCTGTAATTAAAAACATGTAAAGAATCCTTTTTTAACGACTTTGCCATTATCATTAGTTGTTAGCACAGCTGCCTTATTAATTTCTCATTATCCCCCTGATTTGTCACTGCTCCTCAGGAGGTGTTTGAGGGGATGGGATTGGGGGTATCCCGGAGGCAAAGGGGTGACAGAGAGCGGCAGGTCCCTTAGGGGAACAGAGCCACCATCCCAGGCCTCAGCACTCTCATTTCTTCCTTAAATCTCTGGACATCCCCGCCAGTGTCACCCCAGGGATGCTCCAGATGTCCCTCCAGGCATCGCCGCAGGGATGCTCCAATGTCCCTGCCAGCGTCACCCCAGGGATGCTCCAGACATCCCTCCCGGCATCACTGTAGGGACATTCCAGTGTCCCTGCCAAGCATCACCCCAGGGATGCTCCAAGCTCGTATGTGCTGGCCACGAGTGGCACCAACACCAGAGCAGTCCCGCAGTGCCGGGAGCTGGGTGTCCCCATGCGGTCCCCAGGGAGCAGGACGGTCACTTACAGGCCACCTGCACCTCAGTCTGGCGCTGCAGCAGGGCTCCCATGCGGTTGCGGACGATGCAGCGGTAGAAGCCGGCGTGGGTGCGGTCCAGCGAGGTGATCATGTACCTGTGGGAGGGGTATCAGCAGTGAGGGGACATCCGTGTCACTGTCACAGCCTCCCGGAGAGGCTGCAGGTCCTGCCCACCCCCCGATTTACTGCACCTGTGCCAGGAGCTCCTTTTCCCTGAGGAGCTCCTGCTGGAAGTGTGTGTCCCACATGGGTGTGCGTGGCCATGCAGGCACGGATGTGTGCTCAGGCTGGGGGGACACCCCAGTGTTCCTCACTGCCACACAGGGACTTGTGGCCACCCACACTGGAGGTGCTCCCACTGTGCACGAGCCGGTGGCTGTCACCCTCCCTGTCCAGGGGCTGGATTTGACCCACCGCCACAAGCTGGGACCTGGGACTCGCTGTCCCGACCCCTGCCCCAGCCCCAGCAGTGACATTGTGGCCTGCTGGTGTCACTCAGCCTGGACCTGAGAGCGGCCAAGTCCGGCACTGCTCCAACGAATCCCGGCTGAACCCCCTTATCACCCCACGCCTGCTCTTATCAGCCGCCAGCGCCAGCAGCCGGTGAGGAGATAAAGGAAATCACCACATCTCCCCTCGGCCACCCCCCGAGCATCGCCCTGGTCCCGAGGCCGGACCCTGCTGCCGCCAGACCTCCCGGGGCAGTCCCCATCCCCGGAGCTCCTGTTTCATCCCCCTCAAAACACGGGGAAGGCTCCGGGGGCCGGGCAGGCGCTGCAGCGTCGCCGTCCCCGACGGGGAGCGCTGCGAGATAGAGCAGAGAGGGAATAAATAAAGCAAGCTCAGCCCTCCTTGCCCAAAATCTAATCTTGCATTAAAACCCGCCGTGGGCTCCTTCGGCAGAGCTTTGTTTGTTCTTCTGAGAACTGAGCGTAAATTAAACTTTCATAAGACCTGAGGAGCGCGTTCCTCGCGCCAGGAGCGCAGCGGGGGCCCGCGCCCACCTCCCCGCGTGGGAGAGGGTGACAGGGGACACGGGGCTCGCCCCTGGCCCGGTGGCACGGCGGAGATGGGGCGGGCACGGCCAGACTGGCACCAAACCCGCTGTGACACCCACCCGGCCACCCACCCACGCGGCGTGCGGGGGTCACCCGTCCCCGCGGGAGGAGGGAGGGTGCCCTTTGGGAACGAGTCCTTGAGTGTCACGGCTGATATTTAAAAATGCTCCCCAGAGGCTTTAAATAAGATATTTCAATTCCACAGAGCTGTCAGGAACGGCTGCAGACGCCAGGAATAATGGGCCCGCTCTCCTTGTGGTGTCCTCGCTAATAAATCACACCGTGACTCCCGAACACACGCACGCCGATGGACGGATGGGTGGACGGACACGCAGCAGCACAGGGACACGTGTGTCCCCAAACAGACCCCTGTCCTCGCTGCCGTGTCCCCTCCAGACCCTCATTCCAGGACAGGGACGATGCAAAGCCCAAACCAGCCCCACCCCCGGGGTCACAGGGAGCACCTTCAATGCCCAGCCCTGGCAGCACCTTGTCCCCACAGGCAGGGCACCCCCACGGGCACAGGGAGCCTTGTCCCCAGCCCAGGACACTCCGGCAGATCCGATTAAGGGGGCCTGGTCCCCACACACGGGAGCTGGAGCAGTTATTAAAGCAGCAGCACTTCCACACACACCTCAGCAGCTGAAAATAGCCCGGAGAAAGGAAATCAATTCCCGGCGCAGCCCAGCCCGCAGTCATCAACCAAAGCAGCACAGACTTTGTTCTCTCCCGCTCGCCTTCCACTGAGGCTTTTATCCAAGACCGCTCGGATTCGATTTCCTTCCCCCATCACGCCTGGCTGGAAGGGGACAGGAATTGATTTCACCCCCAATGTCACCCTCCTGTAACCCCCTCGCAGGGGATGTGCTGCAGGCAGGAGAGGTGGATGTCACCCCACAGAGTCCCCACAGTTTGTGCAGCCACAGCTCCATGGCCAGGAGCTCCCAGATCCATTGTTCCATGCAAGGAAGCAGCTCCTCCAGCTGGGACCGATCCCGGTGCCCCGGCCGGGTGGCTTTGTCCATCCGCCCCCGCTCCAGCCGGGACGGAGGTGAAGCCTGGCCCGGCTCTCGGCGCAGCCCTCGCTGCTGACTCCGCTGTTCCAGGGGTTTGTTTGGCTTCTCTGTGAAGACGGAGGTTGACAGGGCACCGTCCGTGGGGAAAAGCCCTTCCACAGCGAGGACTGACCCACGCTGCTCCGTCAGGAAGCGGCTGTGTCCCGCTCGGCCCCGGGGTCAGGAGGGGGATCCGGAGGCAGGAGCCCCATGCCGGGGCACCGGCGGGTTTGCAGCAGCAGCTTTGGCACCGGATCAGTCTGACAGATGGATGGCTGCATGCAGGGAATGACAACCTATCCATCCATCCATCCATCCATCCATCCATCCATCCACCCATCCATCCATCCCCGATGCCGTCAGGGAGGCAGGGCAGGCCACAGCAGTGTGCCCAGCTCCTCACCGTGCGATCCTGGCACGGCACCGCCGTGTTCCCCAGGATTGTTCCCATCACTCCGGCACAGCCGTGCCCCAGCCCCGGCTGCTGCCGTGGCTCTGTTATTGTAGGGTTGCTGAGGAGCGTGGGGCTGACGCTGCCGAATTATTCTTAGATTGAGGGGGTGGAGAAGGGCCGGGAAAAGCATCAGCCAAAGGATTTGATCCATCAAATTGAAAGCCAGAAGAGCGCAGAAATCTGTGAGGTTCTTCCAATGCCGCCCAGTAACAGCAACAGCTGGATCGGATTTGGGATGGAAGCACACTGGCACAGTCCCCTTTGATTAATACCCTGTATAATGACTAATTAATTCTGGAGGGGACGCGTGTTTGAATAGTTACTGTGGGATAATGAAATGTCAAGTGAGCATTAAAGCACACTTAGCAGCGCTTTAACGACTCGAAGCATCCGAGCGCGTGTCCCGGCCCCTGCTCGGGGCCAGCGCTCGATGAGGCCGTGAGCACCCCCCTGGTGCCCCATCAGCCCCGCTTAACCGGGATCTCAATTAGCTCCCGACTGCAACGGGCTCCGTTTGGATCCGCGTGGCCGCTGCCTCTCCACCCGCCCGGAGTGTTTTCCCTCCACTGTGGGAACTGGGCGGGCGCCGGCGGCCCCGTAAATCGCTGCCTCAATTGGCCCTGCCAGAACAATGAGCCATTTAATAATTAATGCCCATGTATTAATCAGCCTCCTTCCTGCAGAGCAGGGACGGAGCGAGCCTCCATCCGTGTTGCGGCATCCGGAGGGCTCTGGTGCATCACTAACCACGAGCTTGGCCACCTCCCAGTTCCGGTGGCATCTCCCTGTCCCTGGCAGTTCCTTGTCCTCTCCGCCGCGGCTCCTGGGCCCCCGTGAGATCCCAGCAAGGAGATTCCCTCCACTGCCATCCCACCACGTGCCTCCCGCCAGCCCCGACGCTGCTGCGGTTCACTGGCACCGCTGCCCTGTGCCCACGGCTCCTCATGCCAACATCCAAGTGTCCCCCCAATTCCAAGGAAGCCACAGAGACAGGCAGGAGCCTTCCCAGCACAAGCATTCCCAGGAAAACCCACTCCGTGCTGCCCCCACTCCTCACCGGCACTCCTGGGTGCCACCACTCCTTGCCACCTGTGGTGATACCAAAGGTGACACAGGCCAGGCTGGAGCCACCAGAACAAGGAACACCCTGCTGGGCTCCCACCCAGCCTGGGTGCAACCCCTCCAAGGTTCTTCAGCTCCTATTAATTAACTCGTTGTATGGTAATTAGCTCCCCAAGGCAGAGGGCTGGGCTTCACACCTGGGCGGGCAAACAGCTGGGCCCCCCAGAGCTCGCAGTGAGCAGCAGCACAGGCTGAGATTCCAGCAGGAATCCGGGCCTGATCCATCCTGTTTGCCCCAGGCTGGGGATTTTCAGAGGCGCCTGGCTCCGTATTTTACATAATTTGGGGAGAAACTCTGGGCATCAAACATTTGGGATCCTCACCAGACCATAAAGGCTGTTTGAGGTCCTGTGTGTGCAGCCAGTCGTGTCCCTGCACCCTGGGGGGACACCCCAAAACAGCCCAGTGAGGAGTGGGGGTTGAAAGAGCCCCAAATCTTGGTGAGCCCACTCAGAAAGGCTCCTGGAAGGAGATGCAGATGGATCAGAGGCACCACATGCTGGAAAACCCACCCCAGGGCTGGCAGGGGGTGGCACCAGGAGGCTCAGCCATGCCAGCCCTGCTTGGCAGAGGGGAGCTGGGGCAAAGCCAGCCCGAGTCGGAGATGGAATTACACTTTTCCAAGCTCCAGCAAAGGGGATCTGGGCTCTTGAGAGGAGGCGGGGAATCTTGCAGTGGCTGCTGGACTCCTGCACCAGCTGTGGAGGCCATGAGGAGAGGCACGAGGGCTGATTTAGGAGCTGGAAGATGCATCCCTACGGATGGGAGTCTGTCCAGAGGTAATCTATGTGTAAGGTAATTTCCGAAGGCAGCAGGACTCGATGCAGCCCTTAATAGGACAATCTCGTGTGATAAATTACCAGACCCAACTAATCTGCATGTTAAATTTCTTGTATGAGAAATAAATATCCTCAATTCACCAGAGGAGCGCTTTCCTTCCGAGGATTTCATTAAAGACATCAAGCTGCCTGATTTGCATGCTATGATTCCTCGTACGAGCAGCTCCAGAGAGCACGCGGAGAGCCCGGCTCCGGAGAGATCCTGGAGGGAAAAACAGAGCTGGCCCTGGGCAGCAGGGCCAGGGCACCTGGTGGCTCTGCCACCCAGCTGTGTCACCTCAGTGGGCATGGGAGGGGTGTCACTGTGGGGTCCCCAGAGCAGGAGGCAGCAGGGATCCCATGGGGAAACGGCCTCCTGCACCCCATGCCAGTGGCAGGGAATGGAGGGAGCAAGGAGGGGGAAAGGCAGGGGGTCCCTGCTCCCATTCCATCCTCAGGGGTGTTCCTGGGGTCACAGGTCCGTGGGCACACCCAGAGCCAGGCTGATCCCCCCACGGTCCCCAGGGATGCTCCCAAGGGAGGGTGTCCCCACATACACACGCACACAGAGCTTTGCTGCTCAATCCCTCGGGGGTCCCTCATCCTGCTGGATCCCCTGGGATCCTCCCGAGGGAAGACAGCTCAGCGTGTGTGTGGAACCAAGCTGGGATGCTCCCATCCCCAGGGATGCTCCAGGGGATGGGTCCATGATCACACACAGGCTGGTGCCCAATCTCCCACAGCCCCCAGGAACGGCTCCCGGGGGGGGAGGGATGACTCCACGAGCACACAGCCCCAGGCTGGTCCCGTCCTTCTGGAGCCCCTCATCACACCTAATCCCCCGGGATGCTGCTCAGGGAGGTTGGCTCCACATGCTCACAGAGCCAACTGGTCCCACCGTGCTCCCCAGGGATGCTCCCGGGGGATCAGCTCCACGCAGAGGCACCGCCGTGGCCCTGCCCGGCTCGGGGCCAGGGCCCGGCCGAGCCCGTTGCCCACCTGGCCCTCGGCGAGCGCCGAGAGCCGCTCCGGTGGCGGCGGAACCGCTGCGGGAAGGAAAGGGCGGTCGCCATGGAAACGCTGCCAAACTGGGAGAGCGGCTCCTTCCCTGGAAACATGGCGTGAGCTCCTCCGACCACCGGCGAGCATGAAGTGGGGCGGCTCGAGGGGGGCGGGGGGACCGCGACCCCCTGCCCACAGCCCCCCAAAACGGGGGAGATGCACAAGGGCCGCTGCAGCCGGCGGTGCCGGAGGGATGCCCTGCTCAGGAGGGGATCCAGGGAGCAGCGGTGAGGATGACGAGGATGAAATGCTTGGAGACACAGTGCCCTGGCTGGGAACCGCGAGGTGAAGCCACCAAACCCGGCTGGGAACCGCGAGGTGATGCCACCAAGCCCAGGCAGTCCCTGGGCACAGCCCCAAGCAGCACAGTGTCCTCTCCAAAGCCTCCCTCACGGGCACAGCCGGGCTCTGGGGAATGTCCTCCTGTCCCCGGAGCGGGGGACACACGGCAGCACCGAGCTGGGAGGGACTGGTGCACCCCGACCCCCTCACCCACAGCACCGACGCCCCCAGAGCCATCCCTGACCCCGCGTGGTCAAGAGCGTCCCTGAGCCTCCCCGGCCATCAGCACCAGCCCTCCTCTCTCCAAGGATTACTCTGTTTCTAAACTCGTTAACTTTTAATTACAACCTTCCCACTGCCTGAGCGGGCTGGCTCCACGCCACCGACAGCTCTATTAAAATTCAATTTCTGCCCATCATAACTAATTTTGGTCCTTCGCCTTCTCACCAGCAGCCTCCAGTGCCAGGCAAGACAGCCAAAGCCTCATCTCCACACTTTAAATCCCCACGGAGCCCCGGGCAGAGCCAAGGGATGCTCGCAGGTTCCGTGGGAGCCCGGCGGGGATTTGCACGGCGGCTTCTCTGCTCCGTTGGCTGCGCTGGGTTTGTTTGGGCTTTCCCCACGTGTTTGTTTGTTTGGTTTCTCACTTCCTGCCTTAATCCTTTCTGGCTGGATGCTGGAGCTGGGGGCTGAGGGCTCCCGGGGAGGGGAGTCACCTTGGAGCAGGGATGCAGGGATGTAGGGATGTGGAGCTGCTGGGCATCCCAGAGCACAGACACCAGTGCTGGCCCCTTTCCTACTGAAGGGTAAACTGAGGCACAGGTCAAACCCAGGAGAAACTCGAGAAAAAAAGTCAGAATTCCCATTCTGGGTTTGGAGGTGACCCCAAGGCAGCCCAGCCCACTCCCAGGACAGAGCAGAGCCTGGGATCAGGGTCCTGACTCGTTTCTCCTGCCTGGGAAAGAGCAGCATTCCTGACAGGAGTGAGCTGTGGGAATTGTGGGGCTCAACAGGTCCCTGAACTTCCGCACCATGGCAAGGGCCAAGGATGTCCCACAGGGCCCCCAGCCCCCCGTGAGGGCATTGCAGAGCTGCAGCCACCACGGCTGAGTGGGGGACAGTCCCCAGGGTCCCCAAGGATGGCCTGGGCTGCAGGACCCCAGCACGGCACACGACGTCACCCAGCCACTCTCTCTGCCTTCCCGGCATCCCGGAGCAGCCCCGCGTTGCTACAGCAACACGAAGCCTTTGGATTCAATGCCTGGAAAGGGGGAACGGCTTGTCTCGACCTGAATTATTGATTAAAACAGAGAGGATGACACACACACTCAGAGGAGACGGCGAGAGGTGCCCGCCTTGATTTACAGGCCATCTCTGAGGGGCCGGAGTCGCTCTGTGCCAGGAGCAGTTGGCACACAGGGCTGGATCTGGGCACTCTCTCACACCACCCTGCCTTGCCCCTTCCCGGTCCGGCTGTTCCCAGGGAGCCACGGGCGGGCTGTGATCCGCAGCCCGGTGTTAAGGTGTTAATCCGCTTGTGCAAACACCTCCTCCCCGCTGTTGACCTGCTTAAACTCCCCGTTTGCTCTGCAAACAGAGCCGGCAGCTCCGGGGCTGCCAAGCGCTGCCTCTGTGCCGCCTCCCAGGATGGCAGCCCTGGCACTGGCACCTGCCAGGGACCGGCGTGCCGGGCGGGATTTGTCCTGGATGCTCAGGAAGACTCAGAATCCCAGAATCACCGAGGCTGGAAAAGACCTCCAGGGTCATCACGTCCAACCTGTGCCCGATCCCCACCTTGTCCCCAGCCCAGAGCCCTGAGTGCCACCTCCAGTTTTCCTTGGACACCTCCAGGGATGGGGACTCCAAACCTCCCTGGGCAGCCCATCGTGACACTGACCACCCTTCCCAGGCTCACCGGTATTCCAGGGAGAACTTGGTGAGCTCCCGGCTGTTGTGCAGCCACTTGAACTCGAGGGGCCAGCTGCCCTCAGCCATGCAGGTCAGCACCAGCCGGTTCCCCTCCAGGTGCACCTGGCTCCGCACCGGCTCCGTCTTGAAGTACGGGGAGACATCGTCTGTGGAGAGAGGAGGGAGAGGGGTCAGGGCCCCGCTTCGCCAGCCCCGTGGGCACTCAGCACTGCTGTCCCTGCCCTCGGCAGGGCATGGAACAAAACCATCTTTCGGGTCCCTTCCAACCCAAACCATTCCATGATTCCGTTGGCATCACCATCACCCCACAACCACCTCCCCGTGCTCTGCCCCAGCCAGGCCACCCAGCCCCCTTCCCTGTCCCTTGTCCCTCCCCGAGCCATTCCAGCAGCCCACGGACAAGGGCTCAGCCCGCTGCAGGTTTATCTAAGCTCCTTCTTTGCTTTATTCCCGGCTCCCTTTGTAGCATCTCCGAGCTTTTAACTCGGGGGGTGAAGGGGCGGAGGGGCTGCGAGCAGAGCGAGGCAGAACCACTTACTCCTCTCCTGTTTTATTTGCTAAGTAAAACTATAAATCGAACCACACAGCTCCATTTTCTGCTTAACAAATGGAAGCCCTTTTACTTCAAAGGCACATTCATATTCCCCAGCAGCTTTCAAGTGCACGTTCAATCACAGCTCTGGGTTTTTTCTTTGGGGTAGGGCTTTGCTTTCTTGTCTGCTTGAGCTGAATTCCTGCTGCAGATCCCTGCGCCGTGAGCGGCACCCAGGCAGTGCCCACCACCCTGGGGGTGTGACAGGAGCTTGTGGGAGCTCAGAGACCCCCCCAGAGCTGCACTGGGGGTCCCCTTCCTCGGTCCTGGCTCTTGCACACCCACATGGGAATGCCCAGTGGATTTACACCACCCTGCCTGGCAAAGGGAGGGCACGGCAGTGCTGGATGCCAGGCGAGTCATTAGGAAGGGAAGGAGCAGCTTGTGGCTCGTTAATTTGATCTTCCTCTCCGACCTTCAGCAGTGCCGGCTGGAAGGGGCTGGAAGAGCCCTCGCTCATCCTGGTGGGGCTTGCCTCAGGTCCGGGATGGATCTGGACATTGGGGCATGAGGGCACGGCAGCCCAGCATGTCCCGGGTGGCACAGGGGCAGAGCGGTGCCCAGTGGCAGCTCGGTGCCCTGGCTGTGGGGTTTGGCACCACTGCTGTGAGTCCGACCCGTGGCCACGCTGCTCCCAGGCCTGGAGAGCTCCCGGCAACCCTGCAGCCCGCAGGGTGCCCCCGGATAATTCTAAATTTGTCCCCCCCCTGTGGGGACACAGCTGCCACAGGGCTCACGGGAACATCCCAGTGCAGGATCTGTGTCACCTGTGCACGGGGCTGGCCACACGTGTCCCCACCACGGCATGGCAGAGCTTAACCTGCGGGGCTGGGGCTGCGCCCACGCCACCCTGGGGACTTTGGGATTACAGCGGTGCCCAGATGGGGACGTGGCACAGCCAGATGGCAGCTCTGGATCCAAACACCTCCTGCATGAAACCAGTAAATGAGCCATGCACCAGACTGGGGTGCACTGGGCGCGATGCAGCTGCAGGGAAGATCCAAGCACGGCACAACCCCAGGGAATGCTGATCCCCAGGGAATGCTGATCCCATGGGCTGTGCTGCCAGGGTCCAGCCCAGCGCTCTGATGGCACAGTGGGACTGAGACCTGGCGTGCCCAGGGCACCCCGCACACCCAGCCAGCACCCCGTGTCTGGGAGGTGACTGGGAGGCATCCTGGAGGTGCCTGGGAGGTGTTTGGGAGGCGTTTGGGAGGCGTTTGGGAAGCTGGGTGCTGCTGGCGCACCTTCCCCTGGGCCTGCCCGCCGTTTGCATCCATCCTAATTTGATTTTAAGCAGCTAAGGCTCATCACGCTTTGAAGCGCCCGAGCCATCTGTTCTGCATTAAGGGGTGAAAAACGGCGCAGAGGAGGAGGAGAGGCGGCTCCTGATTCCACACGGATCGTTCTGTGGTGATCCGCCCGCGAAGGTCACAGCGGCCGCCTCGCACCCAGCGCCTTCCGTGCCCCCAGAAAGGCAAACCCACCCCAGCCACGCAGGGGACAGTGGGGATGGGGATCCTGGGGGTCCCCAGTGAGGGTGAAGGTGGCACTGAGCTCAAGGGGAATCCTCCTCACCCTCCTGGGAGCCCCGTGCCACTCCAAGGAGCCCAACCCAGTGCCAGGGGCAGCTGGAGGAGAGGCGGGATCCAGGGAGGGGAATGTGGCTCGTTAATTCCGAGGTCTCCAGAGAGGCCTCCAGAGACAAAACCAGGTGTTCCTGATGTTCCCAGGGGATGCCCACAGCAGCTCTCTGAGGGGAGAAGAGTGGGGGGCCCCCATGCTGAGCAGTGCTGTCCCTCTCACCCCCAGCCACTTCTGCAGCCCCCCGGCCTCAGTTTCCCTCTCCAGCTGCACCAGCCGTCCCAGCTCTGCTCCCTGGGGACAGCTCCTCTCTCCCACCATCCCTGACAGGCCACGCCACCACCAAATCCAGGCTCATGAAGCTCCCACCACGTCACCACGGAGCCAGCACGGATGGAAGCTGCCATTCCCCTTGCCCTGGGCCGGGGGGGGGTTCCCGGGGGGTGACAGCCACGTCCCCCCCAAACAGAGGGTCATTACTGCTCATTCTGCCTCTCCCCCATCTGTTGTGACTGTTTACACTCCACTTGCTAATTAGAGGCTAATTAGTTGGTGCAGAAATTCATCACTTTCCAAACACAGGCGGCAGCGAGGGGCGTCTCTGGGAACATCTGCACATCTGCCGGCGGCACGGGACGGTGCGGAGCTCCCGTGCCACCCCCTGCCACGCCATCCCATGCCAGGCCATGCCAGCGGTGCCCCCTCCACAAAGAAAAGCGCCACCAAACCCCTCTGTCCCCATCCTGCCCTCACCGCTGACCCCGGGCTGAGCCGAGCTGCCGGCGGTGACGGGCGGGATTCCAGGGGCTGGCAGCAGGGAAGGGGGACAGGGACAGGGATGGTCCCAGCTCTCTCCCTCCCCTGCCAGTGACAATCTAATGCCAGGCCCTGGCACGGCACTAATCCCCCCTAATGGGATCACAATCTTGGCCTCTGCACTTTAGTTACATTGGGGCGGCGGGGCATTAGGGCCGGAGCGGGCGCGGATGTAGGGCAGGGCTCCCGAAAGAGCCGTAATGGATCCTAATTCCCCGCCGTAATGGGCGAGCTGGGAACTAAGCTCCCCTCTCTCCGGCTCCAAATCCCTCTTGATGGGAAGGGACGGGCAGTTTTAAGCCCGGAGGAATCCTGGAATGCCTGCTGAGGGCACGGCTCTGCCTGGCAGCTGCTGGCAGGGGGGGCGGTGGGGACAGAGGGTGCAGCCTCCTCCTTTCCCCTTCCCCCTCAGAGGCGAGACGGGGATGGGGGCAGGAGATCCAATTGCAAGGTCCCTCCGGTCACCCCCGGAGAACCAGCGGCTCGTGGGACACCCAGGTCCCCTCCTGCCTGGCACCACCACCCAGGGGATGGCACAGTCCCCATCTCTGCTTGTGTTGAGCACAGGGTCACCCCCTCAGGGACAGGGGTGACATCCACCTGCCCCCCAGCTCACCCACCAGAAGGTGACCAGCCCAGCACCCAGTCCTGCTGATTCCCACGGTTTAGCAGGATGCACCGGGAATCCCAAGGGAGCCGATGCCCACCGGCACCAGGGGGATGTCCTGAACCCAGCCCAGCCTCACCTGTGGGCTCCAGGTACCCGAGAGAGCCCAGCCAACACCAGGGACCAGCACCTGCCTCAGGGAACACAGCTCCATCCTCTTCCTCCTTCCCAACAGCCCTTCTCTGGTCCCACCAGGATGTGGCCGGTGCAGCCCTGGGAAGTGCCCACTCCACTGCCCACACCCCACCTGGACCACGGAGAGGGGACAGAGCCATGTCCCTGCTCCCCTCACATCCTTCCTGGGGTATCACCACCCAAAAAGGAGGATGGCAGCCTGGAAAGGAAGATGCCAGCCCAGTAAGGAAGATGCCAACCCTCCGGGAGCGGTGACACGGCCACCTGGCCCTGCCACTGAGCAGCTCCCACCCTGGCCCCCCCAAGCACGGGGAGATGGAGCTAAATCTCTTCGGCATCAGACTCTTGCTGGCTCCGCAGCACGAAGAGATTAAAAAACAATAAAGAGAAAGCGAAACCCTCCGCTATAATTACCAGCCTTTAGCCGCCAGCGGAGGCAGGAGGGAGGGAGGCAAGGAAAAAGGGGGGAAAAAGAAACAGAGGAGAAGAAGAAATCCACTAAAATTTTAATAGGAACCACTGCATTTAATTTAACGACACATTTTTTCAATTACCAGAATAATTGTTTTATTCATAAAACGAGTTTCAATAAGAGGGTAATTTTCCTTTGTTTTTATTATTCATTTGTGGAACATATTCGCAGCGCGGTTCCCCGGCGCCGCCACAGCCGCGCCACATCTGGGGGGCTGGGGAGGGGGAAACGTCACCCACAGCCCCCAAAAACAGCACCCATGGGGGACCGGAACGTCCCCGAGCACCCTGGTGGGGCCACAGCCTCAGCTGGGCACAAGGTGAGGTGGCCCCAGGGGATCCGTGCTGGCCATCCAAGGGGTGATGGGGACACGGTGGCCCTGGGGGCAGGCGAATCCCTGCCCAAGCAGCCACCCCATGGCTAAGTCCCATTCCCGGCTGCTCGGACGCCAGGTGTGGTTGGGAAGCACCAATCCTTCAGGGGGTGCTGGCAAAGCCCCCAGGTGGGTTCAATGGCACAGGTGTCCCCAAGGGCACGGAGCCACCGCCGTGCCCCGGCACGGCCCCCGGTGCTCCCGGGGTCCCCAGGCGGGGCCCTGCCGGGGTCCCCGGCGGGCGGGAGGCAGGTGCAGGGGGATTAGCGGCTCTCCCCGCCGCTGCCGGAGCCATTAGTATTCCTGAGGCACGGCTCCCTCCCCTTAATAAAAAGCAAACACGGAATTGAAATGCCGAGCGCTGCCGGCACCTGGGGAGCCGCGGAGCGCGACGGTGCTGCCAGGCGGGGACCGAGGGGACCAGGCACCGCCTGGGAGTGCCAAGGATGAAGTCAAGAATGGTTTGGGAACCTTGGCTGAGCCCTGCTCACCCTCCTCCCGACACCTGGGCAGGTGCAGAGCAACTGGAGCAACACCCTGCGGCCTCCGAGGGGATCCCACAGTGGGGCAGGACGGCTCCATCCTCCTCATCCCATCACCACCAAAGCCAAAATCGCAGAGTCACGGGATCCCAGAGTGGCCTGGGTTCGGGAAAGACCTTAGAACCCATCCAGTGCCACCCCCTGCCATGGCAGGGACACCTCCCACTATCCCAGGGTGCTCCAAGCCCCATCCAGCCTGACCTTGGACTCAGCCAGGGATCGAGGGGCAGCCACAGCTGCTCTGGGCACCCTGTGCCAGGGCCTGCTCTCCCTCACAATAAAGAATTTCTTCCATGAGGTCCATCCCAGCATTGGGCCTTGCTCCTGATCCCAGCAGAGCAGCCACAGGGACACCCAGCTGTCCCCTGCTGTCCCCCCAGGCTGGGCTGGTGCCAGGGGCAGCCCCACTCCCCACATGGAGCAGTGCCAAAGGCACCCGGCACAGTCCCACCCCTCCCATCCCATCCGCAGGGCTCAGCCCGGCTGCCCCGCACACCCCCACCCACGGCGGGTCTTTTGATGTGGGTTTTTTTGCCCTTTTCACTCAGAAAAAGACTTATAATTGCAGATGTGACCATTAATCCTCCCAACTTACTTTGTTCCCTTCCTTCCCTGCTTTCCCCTCCCTCCCTTCTCCCCCCACTGAGACCAAGAGCTTTAAAACTCTCCTTCTGGCTATTAATTAAAAGCAACCTCTCCACTGCCGTGAGTGTACTTGCCATAAATTAATAGCAGCCTTCTTAATCAAATCTTATCTCCTCTCCAAGCGCCCGGCGCACGGGGCCGGGTTGGTATCCCAGCCTGCCCAGCCGTGAAATGCAATTCCCAATGCTCCAGTGGCCTCGGCAGCTCCGCTCCGTCCCCTCCTCCCTGTACCTGTGCGGGCCCGGAGTCGCCACCTGGGCCGGGAGGGAGGAGAGGGGCCCGGCCACCCGGCGCAGAGGTGGCTCCCGAAGGACACGCTCCATTTCTCAGCCATTTACCGCGTTTATCCGCAGCCCCTGCGGACGGCACTCGCCTTCCTGAATTATTTAGGAGGGGTTCGGTGCTCCGAGGCGGCGAGAGCCATGGTGGGAAATCCTCCTGCCGGAGCTGGGGGTGTGGGAAAGCAGCGGGGCCACGGCGCAGCTTTTGGAGGGTCAATTCCTGCACCTGGGAGCTCGCGGTGCTCCGGTTTCCCCTGGAGAACAGCATCCCTCCAGATGCCCATCCCTGTCCCACCAGGTTTTCCTTCTCCCCACCCACGCCCCCGCCCTTCCCTCTGAGCTGCCGGTTCCCCAGTCCCATAGAATTCCCAGAATTCTCAGACAGCAGGGACAGAGAGGGACCTGGACATGGTGCCCTGCAGCTTCTGGGGCTGCGAATTCCAGCCTTCTCCCTTGCCATGCGGAAAATCCAGCGCTGGACATGATTCTCCTTCTTGGCAGAGGCGGCCCTGCCTCCCCGCTGGGCTGAGAGGGGCTCGGGGGGCTCTGCTGGGTCCCCCCGCAGCACCACGGTCCGGGACACAGCGCGGGCTGCAGTGGGACCCCAAACAAAAAGGAGCTGAGGGGGTTTCCAGCCGAGGCAGAGCAGCCTGGACAGCGCCCGTCCCTCGGCTCCAGCCGCACCGGGATCTCGGGGAGAAACCACCCTGCGGAGCTGGGGAGCCCTCGGGGGTCCAGGAGCATCTCACAGCCGCCACATCCCTCCAGCAGCAAAGCCCGGAGCCGTGCCAGGTGCTGTGCCCGTCCTGCCCACGACGAGGGAAGAGCTGGGAGGCTCCAAGGGCTGGCACCCAGTGCCCTCCAGCCGTCTGCCACCAGCACGTGCCCTGTGGCGACCTTGCTGCCGGAACACATCCGTCCTTTGCTCCGATGCCTCACTGAGCTGCTCACAGCACTGGGAGCTGCTGCTCCGCCGTGGGGAAGGGGCACGGGCAGCAGGAGGGGGCTGCTGGCCATGGGCACGTGCCCCCTGGGCTCAGGTCACGGCTCCTGCCCTGACGCGGCTGGAGATGGGCACCTCATCTCCATCCAACCCCCTGCTTCCCTGTGCAGCTGCTTCAGCCATCCCCTCACATGGGAAAAAGGCTTTTGGGGTCATGGGTAGCTCTGGGGCTGTGGGGACACCTCTATTAAGGGTGCAAGGACGTGTGCCCGTGACACCAGGGGGGGTGGCAAAGGAGAGGAGCTGGAGCTGGCATTGCCACCCCAGCGAGGAGCTGGGCTGGACCTGGCAGAGCCCAGAGCTCTGGCACCGCTGCCCTGCTCCCTGAGCCTCCCTCGGAGGGGATTTGGGGTTCCCTACATGCCGTAAGCCGATTGCAGAGGTGAGGTAACTGGATTAAGGAGGAGGCTGAGGGAGATGCGGGCCTGGAGGAGCTGCTCAGTGGAGCACGGCTCCTGCCCGTGTGACACCGCAGGATTTGCAGAGCAGGAGCTTAAACTGATTTCCTTCCCTTAAGCCTTTGGAAAGGTGAAGCTGCAGGAGGGATGTGGGCTCTGCCCCCTCCTCACCCTGCAAAAAACCCTGCAGGGCCCTGGTGTGGGCTGGCAGAGGGGTCGTGTCCCCACAGCCATGCCCTCAGCCACCCATGTCCTCACACAGGCCCTGGGTCACATCCCCACGGTGGTCCCCACAGCCACCCCTGCCCGTGGCACTGGAACTGAGACCTCCAGGTGACCCCACAGCGCCTCGGGAAGCAGCACAGTGACCCCAAACCCCCCGTCAGCACCCACCAGCCACCCGTGGCGATAATCCCCGCTGGCAGCAGGCACCGCTCGGGGCTCTCAGTGACATCCCTGTGGCTAATCCAAGCTGACCACTGCAGGGCACGGCCAGGGGGCCACGGCCTCAGCATCCCCTCCCTGGCAGCACCCAGCACTCCCCAGATCCCCCACACAGCCCTGTCCCGGGGCAAAGGTGACACCGATGGGGACCACGGCAGTCCCTGCACAGGGATGCAGGAGCAGCCCCCCAGCGATGCCGCCCGAGCTCTGGCCCCTCCTCCTGCGGTCCCCAGCACGGCTCTGGTGTCACCTGCGGGCTGCGCAGCGCTTTTGCCGGTGTCACACCTCATCCATCTCTGCTGGAGATCTGCTGTGGTGCCTCCCGGGCCCAGGGCGGGGGGAGAGGCCGCAGCGGGGTGATTCCCGGAGCCGGCAACGCTCAGGAAAAGCCCAGGCAGAGACCGGGAGCCCCAAGCCCAGCCAAGGTGGCCCTGGCATGGAACGAGGCCAAGTCTGCCCGGGCACTGCCAGCACGAGCCCCCTGCACCCAGTGGCTCCGAGTGGAGCTGTCAATGCCCACCAGGGCCATGGCATCCCCCAGGACAAACGGATGGATGGATGGATGGATGGATGGATGGATGGATGGATGGATGGATGGATGGATGGATGGAGGGATGGAGGGATGTCCTCCTCCCTCACTGCATCCTGCCAGGCCAGGCCGGTGGGACACCCCGACCACGCTGCCATCTCCCCTTCCTCCTCCCACATCTGTCTCCAGGCCCCTACTTATTTATTTATTTGTTAATTAACTGCTGTTTCCATAACAAACGCTCCAGCTTCTCCCAGCCTCCAACTGCCCTGGGGCTGGATTGTTAACTAGGATTTTAATTTGTTAATTAAAAGCAGGATGGCTCCATAACAAGCTCCTCTTCCACAGCCGGGGCTCTTGGCAGGCTCAGCGGGCCGTGGGCAGCCTCATCATGCCCGGGTGAACCCCTCCAGGGATGGGGGACGTGGGGAGGAGGGAGCCTGGCTCCCCCAGGACGAGGGGTGTTGGAGAAAGGCTCAGGATCTCCCTTCTCCCAGCAGCGGTGCTGGAGCTGATGCCACCTTCCCCTGCAGTCTCATCCTGGCAATGCCTTCCCCAACTCCTCAGCGGCTCCCAGCCCATGTCCCCGGCCATCAGGGGTCCCAAACCCGGTACCAGACCCTCCTCTGCCCACTGCAGCAGAGCCAGGGCCGGGCCAGCGTTATCCCCTCAGGATTCCCATGGAGCACAGGCCGGGACAGCCCTCAGTACCCAGCCCGGTGGCACTGGGGACCCAGCCAGGTGCACCCTGGTGACAACGTGAGTAAGGTAAGGCTTGAAATGCTCCCAGAGCCGACGGAGAGACATCAGCCCTGGCCGGGAAACAGGGATTTATTCAGCCCCGTGGCTGGGAACAGAGCGGGGTTGTGTGCCTGCCCATCCCTGCCGCTGGAAAAACCAAACATTTCCCTCCCGGGAAACCCCAAACAGTCACACACACACACGGCCCCGTTGTGCGTGCCCAGCCCCGAGCCCGGGGGGCCGACAAGCAGAGCTTTGTGCTCCGAGGCACCGGGCAGCCCCCACGGACCCCCACACCCGGCTCGGAGCACACGGACCCCGGAGCCTGATCCCAATCCTGGCCCCAGGGCACGCAGCTCCAAACCCAAAGGCACGGAGCTGCCAGGAGCTGGAAGGGACCTGCAGCAAAGGGATGATGCTGGGGGGACAGGGGACATCCCCAGGGCTGCCCTGCTGCGGGTGGCACAGACAGACCTTGTCCTGCTGAGCCTGTCCCCACAGAAGGCACAGCCCCGGCCCCAGCTGGGGATGTTTAACAAGCTGCAGGCTCTGGACAAAACTCCTTCCCCAGCAAACTCCTTCCGACGGCAGAAATCCTCCGAAGCCCGCGATTACGCAGCTCCGCCGTATCTGGGTCACTGCTGTGAGTCACGGACACCCGGAGAGTGACTCAACGCTATTAGAGGGGCCGGATCCTGCGGCTCATTTTCCCGGGAGAGCCTCCAAAACACTGAGGAAGGGAAGGATGGACGGACATCACCTCCAGGTCCCCCCACCAGCCACCAGCTGGACGCTCCCCGGGCACGAGAGGGGGGCAAAGTGCATTCCCCTTCCTGCAGTTCAGCCCTTCCCAGCAGGGACCGGAGCTTCCCCACACGGATTTGACAGGAACAGGCTCCACACCCAGCTGCCAAGCGAGGTTGGGGTCCCAAGAGGCCGGACCCCATCCCCAGGGGGACGTCCCCTGTCCCCCACCCCACCAAGTGACACACAAGCAGCCAGCACAGCTCAGGGCTGGGTTTGGCCCCATGGAACACGCTGAGTGTATCCTCGAGGAATTCCTGGAAGGACACCACAGCCCTGCACTGTGGCAGCTCCTGGGGTCACAGAGGCCATAAAGGAGTGGGAAAGCAAAGCCACCACAGACCCGCCCTGCGGGAGCCACAGCAGCACCTGAGATGTTCCCCCTGCCAGGGGCACCCGTGTCCCGCCGCCCCCGGCCCGGCAGGATGCTCAGCAGACGGACAGACAAACACACAACAGCCGCTTCCCAGAGAATCCCAGCGAGGCGGCGTTTCCCAACCGAAAAACCGGTGGGGAAAGAAAAACAGAAGAGAGAAACCACAAGAAAAACCCCACTCAGCCCTTCCCAGGGCACTGACGCAATCGAGCCGCCAGCCCCGCGGGATGGAAAACGCTCTGCCAGCTCCCACCCTGCCCGTGCCAGGCGGGATGAAGGCGCTGGTGGCCAAAGTCCCCCTCCCCACGGCACGGCCCCGAGCCAGCGGGCACCGGGCACTCGCCCATTTACTGGGGTGTTGCCCAGACATCCTTTTTCCTAAGTATTAATTAGTCATTGCATTGCTCACTTGAAACAGAAATAGCTGTAGCATGACAGCGAACATGAGTTTTCCTTGGAAAAGCTTTTTTTTTCCAAAGCTTTTCCTCCCCAGACAGCCCTGTTCGCGGGTGGGGGAAGAACTGGCAGCCTGGCATTTCCCCCCCAGCCAGCCCTGAATTTTCAGGGCAGCGCAGCAAACTCTGGTCATCGCATTTGTTCACACACTTGTGGCTCTCGCAGCCAGAGGGGCTTTTCCAGCCAACGCCGCGCCAGCGATTCCAGCCTGACGTGAAGCTTATGGGGAGAAGCCAAGCGAGTGAGACTCCCCCGGCGCCCCGGGGGAAGGGCTCCGGCAGCTCCGTGCCCTGCTCACCGCACGCCTCTTGCTTCCACCGCCCTGCACAGCCCCTCTGCCCGCCCTGCCAGCGAGGAGAATGGAGACAAGGAGGCGATGAAGGCACCCATCCTCTCCCTCCGCTCCGGGCCCGGGTGCCGAGCGCTTCCCGGTGCTCAGCCGGGCTCTCCCGACGGCGGCAGAGCTCGGAATGAAACATCCCACCCTAATGAGTTGATTTTATTAGTTTGCGAATGCGTTGAGAACTCATTATCAAAATAAACATCAGTTCACTCCAGCGAGCACGGCACCGCACGCCCCGGCAGCGCCGCAGCTGCGGCCACGCGTGGCTCCCGCCCCGGGACACCCCGCGGGTCCCCCTCGTGCCCCGGCACCCACCGGGGGGCCCAGGGCAGAGGTGCCCACCCTGCCAAGCCTTTCGTGCCACGAGGTTCGCTTCTCCCTTTCACCGCGGGGCTCCAGGCTGAGCACCCAGTGCTCGCTGGGGTGGGACAGCTCCGAGCTCCTGGCACCCCAACAGGTCCCCTGGGAGCTGCCCGGCGCTGGAAGCAGCACCGAGAAGCTCCCACGCCACACCGGGGTCTCCAGCACCCCTGGGAGCCTGTGCAGCACCCGGTGCTGGAGCACGGGAGGGTCGGCAGGTGCCCCTGGGGGCGGGCAGGGCAGGAGGCAGCGCCGAGCCCCTCTGGGCAGGGCTGTGGTGGGACGCGGGGGCGCAGCGGGAGCATTGTCCGGCTCGGCAGGACGCGCTCCCTTTAGAAGCAGCAGCTAATCCCATTTCATCCCCCTTCACGGCCATCAGCTGTTTTTCAGGCATGCAGGAGGCGGGGTGCTGAAACCAGAGCTATTGTGTCCGCCGGTCCCAGCCCCCTCCGGCCACCCATCCATCCATCCATCCATCCATCCATCCATCCATCCATCCATCCACCCATCCCAGCCCCACGCTGAGCGGGGAGCCGGCAGCGTGTCCGCATCCCACTCCATCCCCAACCAGCCCTTCACGGACTGCCAAGAGCTGGGGATGCCAGATCCATGCAGGACCCCCTCACCTCCCTCCAGGCTCTGGGCCTGACCCCTGGGAAGCCCGGGCAAGGAGGAAGAGGAGGAGGAACCGAGCATCCCACCCTGCAGGGAGCCATGGGAGCAGCCACCCGCGGCACCCAGCGCTCGGTTGCTCCCTGCAGGGGGACACGGGCTCCGGGAAGGAACACAAATGTCCCCGTAAATCCCCAGCACTGCCCAGCCCGGGCCCCAGATTCCTCACCCAGTCGATGAGCTGGGATGTGCTGGGGGTGGCCCTGCAGGATGGGGACAGAGGGACAGGCACCTCCGGCCATCCCGGGAAGAATTCCATGCCTGCAGCCGGGAACAGGGAGCACGTGTGTCCCCAGCCTCACTCTTGCCCTGGGGAAATGCCCTCTGGATCCAGCAATTCCCAGCTAAGGGGGTCCAAACGCAGCATTTTCCTTCATCAAGCTGATGAAGGAGACCCACCGCTGAGGGTCCACACCCCACAGCCACCCCTGCTGGCCCAGGGGATAGCCAGAGTCCTCCCATACCACATGTCCCCATCCCACACACGGCACAAGGGATGCCGATCCAAGCCAGGGGTAGCAGGACCCTGCCAGGCACCCCAACCCTCCCAGCTTTGTACACCCCAATGTGCCTGCGAAACCCCTCCAGGGCCCAGCGATCCCACAGACAAATCCCCATCCCACTCCCTGCCCTGGCAGGACCCCGGTGCCGCCGTGCACGGAGCCGGGAGGGCTCAAGGTTACAGCCGAGGACTCGCAGGTTGTGGGCTCACCCAGCAGTGCAGAAAGCAATTAGCTACCAGGGCTAAAATTAGCTCAGCGGCTTCTCCTGCTAATGGTCAAACTCATCAAGGCTTCCCTGCACCCGGGGCCTCGGCACGGACAGGGAGGGAGGCGTGGGAGCCGAAGGAGCAGCTCACGTGTCCGGGGTCCCCTTCCCGCTGCACCCAGCGCCACCAGGCAGCAGGACACCAGCCAGTCCCACAGTCCCCTTGCCACCATCCCCACCACCACCCCTGCCCTGTGCCTCAGTTTCCCCCCGCTGCCCGGGCTGGAGGGAAGCTCCCGGCACGCTCAGGAGCTGCCACGTGTCAGGGTGGGTGGTGAGGACAATGACGGCTGGCAGGGAGGGAGAGTGGCTTCAGCACAGGGGACGCCGGCATTCCTGGAATGGCCACCATGCCATCCCATGGCCAGCCGGGATGCCCAGCTGCTGGCACGCAGCAGCAGCTGATCCCAGGGCCTTCAGGGAGTCGTGGAATGGTTTGGGTTGGAAGGGGCTTAAAGCTCATCTTGTCCCACCCTTGTCACGGGCAGGGACACCTTCCACTGTCCCAGGTTCCTCCAAGCCCCGTCCAACCTGGCTTTGGTCCCCTTCCCTGGCCCATGGTGGTGACACTGATCCACAGGGGAAGGTGACAGCCCAGAGCATCCAGTCACGGTGTCCCCAGGGATGGCCCTGCTCGAGGCCGAGAGCCCCCACGCCCCAAGTCTCCATTCCTGGGGGCCCCATCAGAGCAGAGAGACAAAGGGGGCCGGGGACCAGCTGCAGCCCGGGAATGTCCCCTGCCCTCGGCCCCCGTTCCCAGGGATCAGGTTTCCCAGTTCCCAGGCAACCCGAGCCCGGCATGGCTTTCCAAGCAGGCATTCCTGCACCCCCGGGGCTGGGGGTGAGGGGGGGGGGGG
>VWZW01004143.1:135349-153036 GCA_013397115.1 Edolisoma coerulescens
GGGGCCGAGCGAAAAGTTTGGGGGCGGGGGGTGACCCCTCCCCAGCGCTCAGCTTTTGCCTAGGGACATCCCCTCCTCGGAGGCTCCGGGCGACAGGGGGAGGGTTCGTCCCCGGCGGGGAATGGGGGAAAGTGCGGCGGCGGCGGGCGGCGGCGCGGGGTCCCGCTCGGAGCCGCCGGCGGTGCGCGGCGGGNNNNGCTGTAGAAGCAGCGGCTCCTGTCTGCAGCTCCCACTCTAACCCACCCCTCGCTGCCCCGGTCCCTCCGACAGCGCTCAGAGCATCAGCGCTCGACCCCTGCGAAGGGGACACAGTACATCCCCCAGGTAGCTCTAAGGCAGAACTCAATGACACAGGATTACCAAAGCAAACGTTTTAGGGTTCTCAAAAAATAAACCCCAACAAAACCTTTAACCCCAGAGATGACCCAGCAGCACCTCCCTGACAACACACCACCACATCAGGCCTGATCCTGCAATTCCTCAAGCCCAGAGCTCCCAACAGGATCACACATCCTTAAAAGATGTCTGTGCTTTCTGCTAGCACACAGCACAGTGCCGTGCATTAGGTAGGGGAAAGCAGCTCAGTCACGGCTGCTACCGAGCATTAATACCCAAGGACCTGCACCATCTGCACAGGAGGAAATATCCATCCGGAATTCTGGATCAGCCTCCTGAGCACACACAGCACCTCCGAGCCAAGGGACCTGTGAGGATCAGGGTGAAATGAAAGCATGAGCAGATTAGCCTGGAGCCAGCCCCGGCACTGCCGGGTCACACCAGGGCAGGGACGGAGGGAACACTCTCCCACAGGCATTGACACAACCGCGTGTGACAATGCCCGGGCACCGGTGTGCATTTCCACTACAATGTAACACTCACGTGTAAATCCTGCTCAGTCCTTGGGGGGACAATGCCTGTGTGCACATTGCGTATTTGGAGAGCTACTGCCAAATTTCCCATCGACCTCTCAAAGAGAGACTGAACAATAACCCAGCACTTGCCCACCCCGGCATTAATCAGCTCCGTGGCTGGCATTCTCAACCGAGATGATGGGATCAATGTGCTGTGGGAGGCAGCAATCCTGGCTCACCCCTCAGGGAGGTGTTTCCCGCTGCTGGCTGGAACAAGCAGAGGGAGAGGCTGCCCTGCCAGGGGTGAGCTCAGCCCCCATCGGGGGTCCAGACCCATTCCCCAGGCACCTACACACGCGCTGCAGCCACAAAAACACTCAGCATGCTCCCAGGCCCCTGCAGGATCAGGGCTTTGTTCCATGAAGAACAGGAATTCCTGTCTCCAGGGCCATAAATCCAGGTCTGACCCTGGTGCCGGCACTGATTTATGGTTATTACCATTAATCTTGCCGAGCTGTGAGTAGTTTATTACCCACTTGCACAGGTACCTGGCTCCCCACGGTCACCCAGACTGATTGAGTCTGGATCTCACATCCATGTTCCCACCAGAGCACATCCCCCCCTCCCAGTCCCGCCAGCTCTGTGCCAGCTCTCCTCTGCCCAAATCCCTCCAAGCAGGAGCAAGTTCCAGCAGGCAACACCACACCTGTCTCCAGGCGTGTGTGGAAGAGCCCAGAGCTGCTCTGTTCAATGCTGGCACATCCCAGGGACCAGAGAGGGCAGCGGGCTCTGGTGGCCCCCCCTTGCCACCCACCCCGTGTCCCTGAGGACGTTCCAGGTGATGCCCAGGTAGGAGGCTGTGTCCTGCTGGGTCACCCCGGCTCCACACAGGGCATTTCTCCATCTCCCATGAGTTTTGGCCCTCTCTTCCAGCAACATTACCGGGAATCCCAACTTGGCCTACAATTCGGGGCAGCACCACTTATAATTACACCAGGAGTCGTGGCAGCACGTCCCCACAGACTGGCGTGAACCACATCACACAGCTCCTGCCTCTCCAAGACCCCTCTAAAAGGCGTTTTTGAGCTCCTCTCTCAATCACTGACCCCGGCACGGGGGTCTCCAGTCCCCACCGGCAGCTGCACGTCCCCGAGCTGCGGCCGGAGCCCCGGCCAAGGAGGGGCCGAGCCCGCGGAGCCGCCGGCCGCGGGCAGCAGGAACCCGCCCCGGGGCTATTTGCGGATGTGAACGCTGTTATTTTGCCTCCTGCTTGAAGAGGGCGCATCAAAGTCAAGCCCAAAATACGGCGCTGGGCTTGAATTAAAAACTCTCGTCTGAAACCAAGGCAAGTTCCAAAAAAAGATCAAGGCTTTGTTTGAAATGTAAAAAGTCTTTGCTGGGTTGTCAGGAGCTTTGGGGACCATCAGCATTATCCAAAGGCTGCAGGACAACAGCCAAGTGCTTCAGCCGTCCTCAGCATCCCTCATCCTCCTCAGAGGAGGCACCGACTCCCAGCAGCATCCCTGTTCCTTGAGCAGGAGAGCAGCATCCACGCTCCCTGCTCTGGGAGAGGGCTGGGAAGTGCAAAGAGAGGTCGGAAGCGCTGCCTGCGAGTGAGAGACTCCAGGAGCTCAGTCCTTCTCTGCTATCAAAGGGGAGAGGAGACGGATGTAACCACAGGCTGTCAGCACCGGCGCAGGGAAGAGAAATTGGATCCGGGAGGCTCGGCAGCCTCACGGACAGCAGGGTAACAAGCTCCCACAGGCAGCAGGAGAAGCCAGAACGATCCAGACCAGCATCAACGGGCACGTTTCTAACAGGGAGCATAACTCTGGCTGCAGCAAGGCTCCCTCACACCTTTTTTTTTTGTAATTAAGATTGAAAGAGGCTTTTTTCTCCAGAAGCATCAGCTCTGCTGGAAGAGTCAGTCCAGGGTAGCGCTGCAGGCCAGAGCAGCCTCTGCAATCATTTAGCTGCTCCCTTCAAACCTGGGCTTAGGACAGGTCCCTTCTCCCCAGAGCTGCAGCTTGGGATGAGTCACAGCCACCTCATTCCCTGGGCCCTGAGGGCCCTCCCCAGCCCTGGAAGGCCACACGCAGGCAAACGCCCCATTTTTGGCAGGGCTGAAGCTGCCTCTCCTTGAAGGGCATCAAACAGGGCTCCACGCTGCCCTCGGGAGCTGTGCAAGGAGCCTCCAAACTGGCTCAGAACAGAAACATCTTAAATCTTTTATGAGTTAAAAAACTACCGGGGGAAGGAACAGCACCAGGAGCGCGCCCTCTCCTTCCTGCCAGGGCTGCTCCTCTCCCCAGCCCTGAGGGTCTCTCCCAGCATCAGCTTTTTGGGGCATCTCAGCCCAATTAAAATCTTCCTTCAAGCCCCCAGCGAGCCCCTGCTCGGTGCTGGGGGCTCCAAGCTGGCAGAGAGCAGAGCAGCATCACCTCCCCAGCATGGGGGACAGGACTCCCATGTCCCAGAAGGATCCGGCTCTCTCCTTGGAGAGCTTTGGGAACAAGCCACAAAGGGCCAGAGACTCTGCAGGGAGACCTGCCCGCGGCTGCCACTGCCCTGCTCCACCCCTGCACCCATCAGATGGGCCCAAGTAATCCACAAACCCCTGGAGCAGGAGGTTAAGGGAGGATGTCAGGACCATGAGACCCCTCCAAACACGAGGGTTTGGCAGACACAGCACCACCACGGACTCCCAAACCCCCCCGGTGCTGGCATTAAAGCTCCTTGTCCTGCTCTGAAGCCCCTCTAATTGAGCACCCCGGGACAGCTCCTCACCTTCCCCTCTGCCTGCGCAGAGCGCAGGTGGAGAGCACTAATCCCAGCAGCCATGGAGGCGGGCGGAGCAGGAGCCTTTGCTCCATCCAAAGCCTTTATCCTCCTCCCCGCAGCGCCGGCGGCTCCCGAGGAGCTCCGGGCAGCCTGGCAAGAGCTGCTCCCACCGGCGGGGGGGCCTCTCCCCCATAACAAGCAGGGTATGGGGGTTCCCACCTGGATCCCCGTGTGCTGCTCCACGTGAGAGGGGCTGAGGGTGGGAGAAACACCATTCCTGCTGCTCCAGACCCTCCCTTGCTCAACTGGGGCTCACACTGGTGAATCCTCCTCCAGAGCGTCTTTGAGGCTGCAGCTATTGGGGGGGAGAAATATTTGTAATACTGGAACCATGGAACCAGGACCCCCCCAGCCCCAGAAACACAAACTGCTCCTCCACCGCCCTGCAAAGCCAAGTTTTCCTTCTCCTACAGGCTGGAAAGAGCCAAGAGAAGCCCCAGGACGAGCCACGGGGAAAGCTGGCTGTGCTCTGCAGCAGGAGGGCAAAGGTGCAACCCCCAGGTTCAGAGCTGACCCCACACCCCAAGACCACCAGCACAGAAACGCCCACTCAGCAGCACCAGCCCCCACCAACGGCCCAGACCTCAAGGCTGAGTTTTTAAATCAGGAGATTAAAAATTTAAACTAAGGCTCTGGCTCATTTTAACATGATTTCTTAACATTTAAAGGCCACCTTCCGAGCGTTCCTCGGGAACAGCAGCTGGGGACCAGCCAGGTTTGCTGGGGGCTGCATCCAAGACTCTCACTTAATCACACGCTTCCAGGAGCTGAGGTTTTCGAGGCGCTCACTGCTGACCCCCCCACAGCAGCTGGGCCAGGCTGGGGGTGCCAGAGCCCCCCCAAACCCCCTCCCCTCAACCAGAGCATCTGCGGTAACCCCATCCCTGATTCCCACATGCAAAGCTCAGAGAGGTGGGGTTTTGTTGGACAATCCAGACCCAAAAGAGTTGGGGGAACACCAGATCAGGTTTTAGGAGATGTCACATGTGCCCTCATTCTCCCAGCACCCCTGACCTTGCCATCACCACCTGAAGCTCCCACAGATCTGTGGGTGCCCACAGCAGCCCTGGGCACTCTTCACACCCCATAATTTGGGGGTCCTGCCAGCAGAACCCCACAAAAGCATCAGAGCCCACCTTACCAGTCCCCAATGGGCATGACTCATGGCTCATCCCTCCTGGAAAGGGCCAGCTCCAGCATTCCCTTGCCCTGGCACAGGGTGGGCATCCTAGAGCAGCTTCACAGAACCCTCATCCCCACTCTGCTCTGCACTGAGGCAGGAGATTTAACCCACCTGCAGCTGAAACCCCTCTGGGTGTGCTCAGGGGGTACCTGGAGCCCCCAGCCCGCAGCTTCCCAACTCCCTCCTCTGCTGCCGAGGGAAGGGGGGAGCCCCGTCCCTGACAGCAGGACAGGATCCTGGCTGGGGGCTCCAGCGTTGCCTGCAGGTGATAAATAATGAGTGAAAATCGGGGGAATAGTAAATAATATATTTACAGACCTGCATAATGGATGACACCGAGCTCAGGCTGCAGTGGGAGATCCCTGCCTGGCACGGGAGTGGGCACAAGTGAGGACACGGCGAGGGGGACACGTGGCTCTGGCCAGCTCCCCAAGCTTGTCCCCCCATAAAAATCAGCCTTTCCCTTCCCACTTGTGTTCCCACAAAGCCCCAGGGGCCTTTTAGGGAGATGTAATTACCAGCTCCTCAATCAATCCCGTCAGCAGCAGCCAAACCTCAAAGTGAATTATCCCATAATTGGGTTGGGATCGGGCTGTGGGGGCACCCAGGCAGGAGGGGAGGGTCCCTGCCCAGCCCCCTCCCCACGCTGAGCCCACCCATCCTGCTGGGTTCGCTGCTCCAGCCAGCTCAGCTCTGCTCCCCCCAGGGGCCCCGGGTGTTCCCGGGGTCACCACACCCCAAGCGTCACCCCCCTCACCCCAAGGAGCAGGGAGATGCTCAGGAAATGGATTCTGGCTGGCTCCCACTGAGGAATTCTGCTTCCAAGGGGCCGTGGGTGGGAGTTGCTGCCTCTTGTCACCCCTGAGAGCTGTTGACCCGATAACCATTGGCGAAGGACGAGGCTGCTGGGCGGGGGGTGAGGGGCAGGTCTGAGCCCTGGCGCTGCTCTCCGAGCACATTCCTTCCCACAGCAAACATCCCTGTGGGACACAGGGGGATAGACCCCACAGCTGGAGCAAATCCCTATCACAACCTCACAGGCAAGACTTGGGGGAACCATGCTGGTGCCTCAGTTTCCCTGGATGAGGTCCAGCCCGGGTGAGATGGGGACAGGGATGACCTGGAGCCCTTCCCAACGGGTTGGTGCCACCGCCTTGCTGGGAGCGAGGCGGGGAAAGATCCGTCTTGCTGCCCGCTGGATAAAACAGCTACATTTCAGATAATTCCAGATAGTAAATTTTTTGAGTCCCTATAAGCTAAAATCAATATTGGCACAACTGTGCGTCATTAAAAACTAAATGAACATGACAAAGCCAAACTGCTGCCTATTAAACAAATGAGTTTCTATCCACACAGACACAGCGGGTTCCGAAATCCTTTATTCCAGGAGCAGCGCTTTTATCCGAGGGGTGGGAATGCGCGGGAGCACGGCGCGGTGTGTGCCTGCCCTTCCCGGGACACCGGGACGCGCCGTACCGGGAGCTCAGCCAAGCACTGCGCTGCCCTCGGCTCCCTGAGCTCGGGGTCAGGATGGAGCAGCCCCACAGGGACCAGGATTTGGGACAACAGGGAAAAGCCATCAGGAGGAGACTCGGGGTGGGACAAACTGGGGTGCTCTGGGTGGGGTGGGATGCGGGAAGAGCGGCTGGATGGGAGAGGGGTGGGAGAGGAATGGGAGAGGGATGGGAGAGGGATGGGAGAGCGATAGGAGAGGGATGGGAGAGGAAGGGTCGTGTGGGGATGGTGCTCCAGGGATTGGGCAGCAGTGCAGTGGTGACACAATGGTGACACAATGGCAATGGAATGGTGACACAACAACAACGTCATGGTAATGCCATGGTGACACAATGGCAATGCAGCTGTGACGCAACAGTGACACAATGGTGGCAACACAGCAGGGCAACGGTGACAAAATGGGACTGCAACTGTGACACAATGGCAATGTGATGGTGACACAACCGTGACACAACGGCAATGCCATGGTGACACAATGGTGACACAATNTGGGAGAGGAAGGGTCGTGTGGTGATGGTGCTCCAGGGATTGGGCAGCAGTGCAGTGGTGACACAATGGTGACACAATGGGACTGCAGCTGTGACACAATGGCAATGGGATGGTGACACAATGGTGACACAATGGCAATGGAATGGTGACACAACCGTGACACAACGGCAATGCCATGGTGACACAATGGTGACACAATGGTGGCACAATGGCAATGCAGTGGTGACACTATGGCAATGTGATGGTGACACAACGGTGACACAACAGTGACACAATGGCAGTGCGATAGTGACACAATGGTGACACAATGGTGGCACAACGGTGACACGATGGCAATGCCATGGCGACACAAAACGCAGCAGTGACACCGTGGCAGTGCCGTGGCAATGCGAGAGCTGCACCCCACGCCGGGCACTGCGTCACCCCCTCCCTGCAACTGTGGCAGGAACCTGCACCGAACCTTCCCAGCCCCAATCTCGGAAGTGCTGGCAGTGCCTCCCGTCCTCTCCAGACTCTGGGAGGACCAAACTCTTCCTGTCACCCTCATCTGCCACCATCACTCTGTGCTGTCACGGACACACACTGGGGACACTCTGCCAGCCGCCCACTGCCTGTCCCTGTGCTGCAGTTCCCGTGTCCTGATTGTGTCCAAGCTCTCCGCGCACCCCCGGAGGTATCCATGTGCGGAGGTGCTGGGGAGGGGGGCTGGGAAGGGGGAAGGGGCCGGGGCTGCTCGGCTGCCGCCTCCCCCCAGCTCCCAGAGCATCCAGCAGCCGGCAGGAAAGCTGGGAAGCGCCGGGAAAGGTCAGCGTGCTCAGCCATGGGAAGGAGAGCGCTGGAGGGCGGCTGAGCCGCTCCCACCCGTGCCAACGGCTCCGGGGGTGCTGGGAGGGGCTCCCCGTCACCTTCCTCCGGGACAGACCCCCCCAGCGTGGACACGCGGGGGCTGCTGGAGCCCCAGGGTCTGTGCCGAGCTCTGCGCCCACCCGTGGCTCCTGGGGACGCTGGTGACCCACTGCAGCCCCCACCGTGCCCTCCCTGGGGACATCCCCCCATCCTTCTCGCTCCTTCCCCCACCAGAACCTTCATTTCGCTGCTTTTCCTCTATTTAACATTCCAGTTTCTTCTCCTTATTCCTCATCTTTTCCATTATGGTTCCCATTTCCTTTTTCTTAAGCTTTCTGACACTGAACTGTTTTATTTTTGGGAGCTCAGGGGAGGCCTTGCTTGGCACAGGTTCCCTGGACATCCTCTGCTCAGGCGGGTTCGGGGGGCTGTGGGGAGGTGATCTGTGTAGGTCCCTTCCAACTGGAAATATTCCATTCCTTTCTATCCAGAAGTGCTTCATTTCTGCAGCCTGCTTAGGATTTGGGGGAATAAAGGGGGGAAAATGGGGCTTTGGGTGGGTGTGATTAGGATTTTTGGAAATCAAGGGGAAAATTGGGGGTTTGGGGAATTCTGATTAGGATTTAGGCGAGCAGAGCCCCATGTCCCTGTCCCATTCTCTGGAGGATTCCAGAGCCTCGCTGGGCTTTGGGGGTGATGAATTGTGTCCACACATGGAATTTTGGCTTCCTGGAGCCACCAGCTGCCCATGGCACACGAGGGCAGTGCCGGTGGCACGTGGCACCAGTGCAGGGTGATGGATTGTCCTGCTGGGGACAGCGTGGAGCATCCCAGCTCCTGCCTTGGTGGCACTGAGGGCTGTCACTTGGAGACCATCAGTGGAGTGTGAAGTTCACCTCTGCGAGGAGAAAAAGCGACTAGGAAAGAAAAACTGAGGCTGAGGAGGGATTTTCCCAAGGAAAACATGCAGGATTCAGCCATGGCCTCCAGCCCCATCCTGCTCCAGAAGAGGGATGGATGGCAAGGTGCTGCATCCCTGATCTGGAATTTCTCCCAGAAGGAGCTGGGAAGAATCTGCACCCCCAGGAATGCCGGACACAGGCAGAGGAGTCAATCCCATCCCTGCAGAACCGGGGCTGGGAGGGCTGGGAGCTGCTGTGGGAAGTTTTATGGTGCTTGAATCAATCAGTGGGAATCCCATAAAAGTCAGTGGGTATAAATGGGTTCCTGGGATAGGTTTTGACATCCAATTGTCTTTTCCATTTCAGTTGTCATAAAGCTCTGCACACCCAGATATACAGCCCGAGCCAGGGTGCACACTCCGAAATCCTGATGTGCAGCCACGTGTGCCTCAACCCCCGGCACACGTGCACGGAGAGGCTCTGGACACACGCATGGAAGAGCCCCCGCTCCTCCCGAGGACCCAGGGATCCATTTCCCCTCCCGTTACCCACGGCAGGAGCAGAGGATGGGTGACAGGGGATCGATTTGTGAGGCTGTTCCAAAAAAAAAACCTCGTTTAAAGGAAAACTTAGATGAGCAAGCAGGTCGTCCATCATCTCCCTGTAAATCATTTGTCGGGCTCGGGGAGGTGAGCAACAGGGCACGGGGATGGGGGGCGGCTTGGGAGAGAGGAGATGGAGAAGGGTCCGTGGTTGTGACCCCATTTCTGAGGCAGGGGGCTGGAGATGGGGGGCCTGGGAGTGGGGATACCCCCCATCCCCAGCCCGCCACCCTGGAGCTGGAATCACCAGAAGAAGGTGACTCTGCCCCACTGTATCACTTCCAGATAAAGAATTATGGATAATTTCCTCCTGCCCATCTGGCACGCAGGAAGGAGATGCGCAGGAGTGAAACCCCTGGCTCCGGAGTCTCCTTTTCCTCCTCCTTCCTCCTCCCGGGATGTTTGGAAAATGAGAGTTAAAAAAGGTGGAAGGGCTGGGAGGAAGAGGAGGGACTGTGTGGTGCAAAGGGGGCCTGGCATCCCACACAGGACACCTGGAATCTCTGGGGTTCCACACTGGAGACCCGGCATCCCTGGGGTCGCGTGATGGAATCCTGTCATCCCTGGGGTCCCACACCAGAGTCCCCCCATCCCTGATGCTCCAGACTGGAGTCCCATCACCCTTGGGGTCCCCTGCCAGCAGGCACAAGTGCTCCTCAGCCAATAACTCACACCCAAGCCTCTGCCTCCCTTCCAAATCCATCTCTCCGGAGAGCAGGAACGTGCCGGCAGGGATTTATCCCCTCCCCGGGGCGGGCGACTCCGTGCGAGCAGATGCCACTTTGTGTCACCGCCTGGTTTCTCTCCCCTCCATTCGCAGCTCATCATCAGCTCCGGCGGTGACCGGTCCCCTAAATCACCGCCCCTGCTCCCCGCTGGGATTGACGCCGCGATTTTTCTCCTCTCCGAACAGCCACCCGCTGGCTGCGGCCCCGCGGGGACCCCGGGGAGGGGGGGCTGGGACAGCGGGGCTCCGAGCTGGCCCCTGATCCATGGGGGAATTCGTACTGGAAAAGGGGGTGCCCGGGCACGCATATCCCGGCACTAATCCTGCTCCTTCCCAGCGGGAAGCACCGCGGTCCTGCTCGGCGGGGTCGGCATCCAAACCCGCGGCTCTCCCGGGCCCTGCGGATGAGCCGGGGCTTGTTCCCCGGCGCGGCTCCCCGGCTTGGCACCGGCTGCGGCTCTGCCTCCCTGGCAAACAGCGGCTTCCTTCTGGCTGCTGTCAGGGCTGAGAATTCCACAGAGCATCCAGGCTGCTGGCAGGGCTGGGGCAGCGGCGCCGGCGGCTCCTTTGGCAAAAGGGCCCTAAATGCTCGCATCGGGCGTCCCCTGGGCGCTGGGACGGGCGGTGGCTGTGCCCGCGGAGTGGCCGGGGGGGGATGCGCGGCCCCGCGCAGATCTGGCGGTGGATGATGCTCAGCACGTGCCGCGCTCGTGATGGATTTCGTGATGAACTGATCAAGCAGAGGACGCCGGTGTCCCACCGGGGCTCAGCCAGGTCTGCTCTGCCCCACGGAGCCGCAGGGAGGGAAAGGAGAGGTGGAGGGATCCTGTGCCAGACCCCGGTATCCCTGCTCCAGCCCGCGCCTGGGCTGCAGCCAGAGGAGGCTGGAGGTGGATAAAGCTCATCTCCTCCAGCATATGGAGCTCGGAGCGAGCTGTCCCCAGGCAGCGGCGGAGCGTGCACGGGGAAACAGCCCCCTGAGCCCACGGCCCTGCCAGAGCCTGCCCACACCGCAGGCTCCTGTCCCCTGCCAGGATCCGTCACCGCCGGCTGCCTGGGGAGGGACGTGGGCACTGATCCGTGCTGGCCTCGGCTCCTGGCACCCGCGGACAAGGACATGGCACGGCCCCACAGCCCCGGGGAGGGAGCGCTGGCTGCGGCGCAGGATGGAGCTGGAGGTCTCCGTGACCTCAAAAGGGGGGAATGGACCCTGCAAGCCCCCACTGAGAGGCAGCGGGCACAGGCAGCTGGTGCCCCTTGTCCCCTGTGCCACGCTGATGTGATCATGGCCAGGCCATGGGGACACACGTCCCCGGGCACTGGGCACAGTGGGACTGATTTAAATCCATTTTAGGTGCCAGTCCCTCCCTGTTGCATGAGACATTAGGCCATGGCATCATCAGGGCTGGATCCACGAGGTGCTGACTGAGCAGGATGAGACCCTGTGCCATGTCCAGCCTCAGGAATCAGGGTGAGCACAAGGGGGTTTGAGTCCACCTGCACCTCCCGAGGTGCCAATGAATCCCTCCCACTGCCACCAGCCCCTGCAGACCCTCACCCCGTGTGTCCCCAACCCCTGGGAGCTGTGGCCCCCAACACCGCCCTCAGACATTCCCTGCCACCCCCTGCCAGAGCCAGGGCCACGCTGGCAGAGGCTCCCCGGTGCAATGGCAGTAACAAGCTTCTGTTAAATAATTGAACTCCTCAAATCGTTCCCTTTTCCCTCCGGTTTTGGTACACATTTGTCGCCGTGCCATTAGCAGACGCTTTGCTTGCACTTCATTTATTCATAAGCGCGGCCGTGACAATGACAGCGGAGCTGAGCACAACCGCTGGCACGGGACACAGCTGTCCTGGCACTCCCAGATCTCACAGTGGCACCGGGACAGTGACAACACCAGGGTCACAGCGGAGGATGAGGGCTCTGTGCATCCCACTTGTCACAGCTTCCCCATTTTGGGGGACAGATGGGGACAATCGGCTCGGTGCCCGCTGTACCCCATTTCCTGCAGTGGCTTCGGGTAGTGGCAGCGCTGAGCAGTGCAAGAACCACCCCAGGACCTCCGGAGGGCCCAGAGCTGGAGCTGCCTCTGCTTCCCATCTGTGGTGTGTCCAGGAGAAAGCCCAGGGGAAGGATGAAAGGTAAATCCAGCCTTGCTCCTGCTCGGCAGAGCCACAGAGCCACCACGAGCTCCTGCACCAGTACCAGGAGCCAGGCAGATGGGAAAAGCCACTAAAGGTCATCAGGGAACAGCAATCCCTTGGTGCTGGATGTCACCGACCTCACGTGCAGCCAGGGACCGGCACCACGGATTGCCACAGGCCATCGGCACGAGCCCATTCCACGGCAAACTGCTGGTGCTGCTGCCAGGATGGGGATGGCCAAGGCAGCTCTGGGGTGGTCACAGATCCATACTCCTGGCCCTGGGCTGCTCTCAGAGTTCCCAGGGGACTGAGCATCCTGAGGGTGCCAAGCTGGGACCCCCTGATCCAGGTGGAGCACCACAGGTCCATCCATGCAATGTGTGGTGCCACCTCTGCGGGCTGCGGGCTGGAGGGACATGCCTCGCCTTGCAGGAGCTCTGCTCAGCTAATTGCAGTAATTAGCCCGTAATGAAGCAATTATTTGAGGACGTGGTGCCATGTGTTCCTGCGGGGGGGAAAGGGGACAGGGACCGCAGTCTCAGAGCGGCTCGGTGGCAGCGGGCACGGGCCGTGTGTGCCGAGGGGACAAGGACACCGCGCATCCATCCCCCGAGGGGACCAGGGGGATGTTCGGGGCACAGTATTTTCTCCAGGGATTTTTGCCCGAGATTCTTGTTCCTCCATGGCTCCGGTGAAAGGGAGAGGCGGGAGCCCAGGGTGGGACCCCGCGGTGGTGGCGGGGAGGCGCGGGGACGGACGGAGCTGCGCTGGCGGGAGCTGCGCGGACACGTTGCTCCCGAAGCCTGTGCCGGAGCCGGAGCCAGGGAGTGCCGGAGCCAGGCGAGGGGAGGCCGCCAGCTGGCCGGCTCCGCGCTGGATCAGCGCCCGGCTGTCTCTGCTTGCGTGGAAGTGGCCAAGTTAACCCCCCGTGCATGGAGAGGGGCCGGGAGCTGCGGGGCAAAGCCATCTCCAGCCCTGGGATGCTGCCCACGGCCGGGGTGCCCATCCCAGTGACACCCTGCGGGCGAACCCCGCAGTCCCAGAGACACGAGCCAGGGAATCACCCCTCTGCAGGGCTCCTGGAGCAGCGGGGGCACAGCTGGAGGTGTGGGAACATCGGGATTCTCCTTGGGGCCTGCTGTACCCCGACCCCTCCCCGCTTGCACCAACCCCGCCAAAGCAGCTGGCAGAACGGACTTCCCAAATTTCACCCACGCACTGGAGAAGTAAGGCTCGTCCCAGCTCTGGTGAGGGACACGAGGAGCCTCCGACGGCATCACATCCACCAGAGCACCGGGAGCCTCCCCAGCCCCTCTGCGGCACCGGGAGCATCGCCCCCGAGCGCCCCGGCTGTGCCGGGCGGGCGGCAGCAGAGCCCCCGGCGCGGAGCGTGCCTGACAGGAATCGTGGCTCGGCGGGGAAGGAGCAGACGGGAGGGAAATAAAAGCAAATTACATCAGTGCTGGCATGGGCGGCCATCCCGGAGAGCTATTTCGGGAAGGGCCAGGCCGGCTGTGGGGATAAGCACTTGCAGATGTTGCTTGGAGCGCCTCGCCGGGCTCCTTCCGCCGGGGCTGCGGGGAAGGGACACTGCCAGCACGGGGACACGGCGGCGGGACGGGGTGCGGGTCCCTCCTCCGCCCACCCCCGCGGCGAGGGGATCCCTGGGTGGTGCTGGACGCCTGGATCCAGTCCTTGGACCACGGTGGGGATCCCCAGCACTGTGTCCGGTGCCACAGACACCAGGACAGCTCAGGGACCGCTGCGTGGGGGGACACGAGGTGCCCGGCTGGTGGCCAGGACGTGGTGGCATCTCAAGGTGATTGGCAAGGGCAAGGAAAGAAAAACCTGGCCGTTGCCATGGTTACCACCTAACATCCTCCAGCGCGGGCTCCAAGCAGTAACGCCGGTGCTGCATCGCCGGGATGGGTTGTGGCAGGGAAGGAAGGGATGGATGGCTCCCGGTTGTGCCGTTTGCTTTTGGGGAAAACTGAGGGTGCCCCGCAGCAAGAAGCAGTGAGAGCTCAGCCCAGGCCTGGCTGGGGGGGCTTCGATGCACAATCACCCCCCAAACGCTCCCAAATCCTGCTCAGGATCTGAGCCCACGCAGGGATCCAGCCTTGGCTGGAGCCCGGCTCAGAGCTGGGATCTGATCCCAGGTCTCCGTCAGCCTCCGCGTTACCCTCAAACCAAAGGAAACAGCAGCTTGGGGTGGAACAGAGTCAAATGAAAGACGTGGCAGATGTTTCTCCTCTCCCCAGCTCCCCGTTCGCTGTGTGGGGCACAATGCTGCCGGGTCCCCATCCCCAGTGCCCCTCGTGTCACCGGGTGGCACGGGATGATGGGCACGGTGGTGGCAGGTGGCATTTGCCAGCTGCCCCGGCCGCTGCGGAGAACCGGCACTGCCGCCACGACAGGCAGGAGGAGCCCGTTTGTGAGCTGCTGCCAGATGTTCCTCTGCAAAATAATTTGATGGAAAAACAGGGAAGGGAGAACACTTTTCCAGCGACATCTTGCTTTAATATTAAAAAAAAAAGCCAGGAAATAGTGTTGGAGGAAGGAAAACAGTGCCCAAGTTTATCCCCCTCCCGTGCACAAACAGGGTCTGTGACGCTGGGCTCATCCTTCAGGGATGTGGAATCCCAGTTCCTGGTTCCACGGCCCCAAGGACCGTCCCAGCACCCCGAGGAGCCTGAGGGTGCCTGGCCAGGCGCTGTGTGGGCTGGTGACACTCGGCAGTCACAGCCGTGCAGAGGTGACAGACTGACCCACCACGGCTGACACTCGGATTTATTGCCTGGACCGGCAGCCAAGGCCCTGCGCAGCCTCCAAGGGGGAGCCGAGGACAGCACGGTCCCTGTGTGACCCCAGCAGCCTCCCCCGGATCCTGGCTCCGGCCCCGCTGGCTCGGCCGGGAATGTGGGTGCCCTGATGGCCCCAGGGGACACCGATCCCCACGGGGACCTCTGTGTCAGCCCCACATCACCTCAGGGAACTCCAGGGAAGGCAGAAAGGCCTAAAATCGGGCTGAGAGGAGAAGGAGGGGCTTTCCCACAGGGCTTGGTGTTCCCGGCCACATTCCTGCCTCCCTGCAGCCGGATGCCAGCGGGCAGTGGGGGTGGAATGGGGAACGGAGCAAGTCACAACACGGGACCAGCTCTTGCCACAGGGCCATTGGCACTCTAAATCCCCATCCCTTTTCCCTTTCCCNTGCCACATTGCTCCCACCATCCAGCATCTCCAAACTGGGACCAAGTGGGTCGGGCTGGACAAGGAGCAGAACCAAGGCATGGACACCAAAAGCCATCATGGTCCCCAAGGAGACAAAAAAGATCCCCAGGGAGAGGAGGGGGAAGGAGAAGAAAAAGGAAAAAAAAAGTTCAATCTGCTTTGTAAAGGGCACAATTTACAAAATCCATTCCATATTTTACTAGGCTGGGATTTAGGGATTAGTCTGTAATACTTAGGTGGCTTTTTGTAATAAAACCCTGAGCTGCAGCAGCCTTGGGAAAGGAGAAGGTGGCAGGAGTCTCCTCTCCATCCCGCACGCATTTTCCCAGAGTTTCCTCNCATTGGCACTCTAAATCCCCATCCCTTTTCCCTTTCCCATCCTTATCTCCATTCCCATCCCCATCTCCATCCCTTTTCCCCTCCCCATTCCCTTCCCCATCCCCATTCTCTCCCTCATGCCCATTCCCCATCCCCTTCTCCTTCCCTTTTCCCTNGAAAAAAAAAAGTTCAATCTGCTTTGTAAAGGGCACAATTTACAAAATCCATTCCATATTTTACTAGGCTGGGATTTAGGGATTAGTCTGTAATACTTAGGTGGCTTTTTGTAATAAAACCCTGAGCTGCAGCAGCCTTGGGAAAGGAGAAGGTGGCAGGAGTCTCCTCTCCATCCCGCACGCATTTTCCCAGAGTTTCCTCCTTTTTTCTTTCCTTTTTCTTTTTTTTTTTTTTTTGATCTCGGCAGCCCCGTTAATCTGGGCTTTATCTGCCTATGGAGGAGGCCTGAGCTCTTTATTGGATTTTTGGCAAGAATAAATGATTTAGTTTGGGATATTACGGAGACGATTCCGTGGGATTACACCACCTCATAAACGGAACAGCAGGGATCAGTTCCTCGCTGGGGGAACGTGCCCATGCCTACGTGCTGCTGCCTTGGGGGGGTGGGTACGGCAGGTCTGGCAAGGGTAGGGTGGGTTTGGCACAGATATGGCACAGATATGGCACAGATATGACCATTATGTCCAGCCCCAACCCCATGGGCAGCCCCGGGATCCAACCAAACCCATCCAGAGGTGCCACGGAGACGAGGCCACCGAGCAGGAATATCCCTGCTGGGGACAGCAGGGACAGAGCAGGGGTGGAAGGTGGCAGTGCATCCCCCTCTCGGAAGGATCCCAAACCCACACCAGAGGTCTCAATCTCCTCAGCACCAGCCTCAACAGGGAAAGGAGCTCCAGAGGCAGGAGCAGCTCCGGCCTCTCCTCCCAGCTCAGGGCTGGGGACAGGGTCCCCGTCCCCTCCTCAGCGCGGTGCCGGTGCCACTGCGGTGTCCCCGCAGTGCTGGCAGGGGGTGGGCAGAGCTGTGGAGCGCGGGGCCGAGTGGGTGCAGGAGCAGAGCGGCTGCCGAGTCTCCTAATTAAGAAAATCCTTTGGGGAATGCAGATCCCTCGGCTGCCGGGGCTGTGTGGGAGCTCAGCCGAGCCGAGGACCTCGGGGACGGGGGTTTCACTGGGAAGCCACCCCTGTCCCCATCCCCACACCTGTCCCAGCCCCACCAGGGATGCAGGCGGGGCCCTGCAGCCCCCAGCCCTCCCTGCAGGTGGGAGACCCGGCTGTTCCTTGGCATTTCCTCATGGAAAAGGCATCTGCCCTCCGTGGTGCCATGGCCAGCCATGGATCCCACCAATCCAAGGGAGAAATCCAAGGGAAAAGCAAGGCAGGAGAGCCCCTAAGTCATGGCTGCCCTGAGAGGTGCATCAATAATGCACAAACTCAGGGCTGGGGAGGGCTTTTCCCGGTTAATTCTGTGCACGGGGAGTGCCCGCGGCCACGGCAGCACAGCTCCCTGCTCCCGGGAAATTCCTGCCTGCGGGACTGACACATTTATTATTTCTCCCATAATTACCTTATTGTGAGCATTTGTCAGGAAGCTCCCTGGGAGTCACGGCCCCACACGGGGCTCCCGGGCAGGAGCCGGCGCCAGAACGCTGACGGAGAGGGATTTGCTTGGGAAAGTAGGTCAGGATGGGACCTGTGGCCTCAATGGCACTGCCCGGAGCTGGGATTCACTCCAGCTGCTGCACCGTGTCCTGGGATGGGGATGGAGATGGGAGTGGGGTGAGAATGGGGTGGGGATGGAAAGGGGATGGAGATGGGATGAGGATGGGATGAGATGGTGATGGGAATGGCATGGAGATGAGATGGGGATGGGATGAGATGGGAATGGGAAAGGGAAAGGGGGTGGGATGGGGATAGGAACAGGGAGAGGATGGAGACAGGAACGGGAAAGGGCGTGGGGTTGGGATGAAGATAGTGTGGGGATGGGGATGGGGATGGGGATGGGGATGGGGATGGGGA
>VWZW01004143.1:161455-175813 GCA_013397115.1 Edolisoma coerulescens
TCCCTTTGATGTTCCCGTTATTTCTGCTTTCCACTTAATGGAAATCAGCCCTGGGCGTGCGAGCGCTGCACACGCGGCCTCGCGTCGGAGGCGGCTCGGGACGTGCTGGATCCCGGTGTGCGGGGCACAGGGAGGATTTGGGGGATCCCAAGGGGCGGGGCGGGAGCATCCCAGTGCCGTGGGTGCCCGGTCTGGCTCCGTAGGTGGGCTCGGAGCTGGGGAGGGTCCCCTGAGCTCGGAGCAGCCCCACGAGTGGCGGGGAACAGGACCAGGAGCTGCTGCACCAGACCCAATCCTGTCCCAGGCTCTGCTCCATCCGTCCTCTGCCTCCTTCCTTCCTCCATCCACCCCTCCTCCATCTCCATCTCCTTCATCTCCATCTCTTCATCTTCATCCTCCTTCCATTTCTATCCCATCTTCATCTTCATTCCATCTCTATCCCTGCACCTCCCTCCCTCCTCCATCTCCCTCCTCTCATCTCCATCCCCTCCCATCCCACCCCAGACCACACTGGAGAACACCAAAAATGGAGCCAGAAGGGTATCAAACCAGCTCTCCCAGCCTTCCAGTACCCCGATGAATGTTCAGCCCCAAACCAGCACCCCCAAAACCCAGGGATAACCCCAGTGTGGGGATGGGAAGAGCCGGTGCCAACACGGAAGCACCTGGGCAGCTTCAAGCCCCCCTTGTGATGATTCTCCATCATTTAATGGATCTCCCTGACCTCGGGCACCTCCAGGATGGGCGTGGAGGTGCCAATTCCTGGAGGATCCCGATGGATCCTCGCTGGAAGGGCCGGGCAGGGGGTCCCACACTGCAGGAGCTGCCTTGTCCCCACTACCACCGGCCCAGCTCTTCCCAAAAGTTGCCCCTGACACAACTTCCCTTCATTAGAGCTTCAAGGCAGATGCGACGCTAATCAGGAAAACCTTGATATTCTGCAGGAGCCTTAAGCCCTGAAAGGGAAGGGGAAAAAAATCCCACGCTCGCTTTGCAGCGCTTTCATTGCGCTTTGAGGTTAATGGAAGGCTAATTTGAAAGGACTCGGTTAATGAGAAAGCTAAAAATACTCCTCCCGTGCAGCCTCTTCCTCCGTGCGCCCGGCTCCGCGCCGGCGGCTGCGGATGACGCTCCGTGAGCCCAGGGACGCCGCGTCCCTCACCTGACCCCCGTCCCCACCCCTTGGGGACACGGCAATGGAGAGATGCTCGGTGGCATCTCCGGCAGGAACGTGTCCCTGCACCGCTGAGGTCACGCCATGGCCCCCCGGGGAGGGGTGGGTGGGAGTGGGAGACTCCTGGGGGGGTCTGGAGTTCCGAGGACGTTGGGGTGGGACAGGGGACAGGGATGGGGACACCTGGGGCTGGCAGCCACAGCTTCACCTCCCAGGAAGGAGCAGGGCTAATAAAGCTCCTCCACCCTCGGGGTGCTTGGATGGACTCATCCCTCTTCCTGCGCCCCCACCCATTTCCAGGGTAGATCCAGGCAGTGATGCTCCTGCAGGAAGTGACTGGTTTTAATGAGAAAGATGGAAACTCGAGGGGATTTTCCAGCTGTGGAAGGGTTGGGACTGGCTCTGATTTGTCCCTGCCTCTTCCTCGCATGGCCACGGCAGCTGGATTCTGGTTTTCCATCAGGGAGGCTGGACCAGCTCCAGGCTTGGCAGGGGCCAGTGCGGGGCTGGCGGGGGCACATCCCACATCCCCGGGAGCTGTCGCCTTCCCGGCGCTCCCAGCTCGCACGCAGCCACTCGGGATGTGGTTTAATTAGGGAATGATCTGCACGGAAAATCACTCGTTCGAGCGCCTCCGATCCCAGGCTCGTGGCTCGGCTCCAAACCAGCAGAAAATCACCCAACTCTGAGGACAATTCCTGGAGATTTTCTGGAGCTGCTGGTTGGGCTCAGCAGCCGTGGCCACATGGGGCTGAGGATGGCACCGAGTGCTCGGAATGCTGCCAGTGCCATCCCAAAAGGAGCCACATTCCCTGCACCCCGAACCTAAACCACTGGAAAGGGAGGTCTGGGGGAGCCCTGGGACCTGCCCGGGCAGCACTGGGATGTGGGAATCACCCCGGGACCCCTGGGACATGCCGGGAGAAGCTGGGATGTGCCAGGAGAAGCCCAGAGATGCTGAGAAGTGCCAGGATACGCTGGGAGAAGCTGGGATGTGCTGGGATGTGCCAGGAGATGCTGGGAAATGCTGTGTCATGCCGGGAGATGCTGGGACAACCGGGGACATGCCGGGAATTCCCCATCTCCTGGCAGAAGCAGCAGCCAGCAGCAGGCGGCTGTGCCCACATCCCGGGAATTCTCCTCTCCAAAGCCGCCCCAAAGCTTTTATCACAAAACGGGGATGGGAAGAGCAGGGCTGGATGGTCTCCCTGGAGTAATCCAGGAGGCTTTCACTCCCTTTCCTCAGCGCCACATGAAAGGGTTTGTGTTCTCCTCACTGCAGAGAGGCCGGCGCTTCCCATCTCCCTTCCCTGCCCCTCCAGAGGCAGATCCCACATTCCCTTTGATGGGGGCTGGGTGTCTGCACCCCCCCCTTCCCAGGCAATTAGGAAAAATTACCGGGGTGACACGGGGAGATCCAGGGAGGGAGAAGGCACCGTCGTTCCCTGATCCCGTTGATGGTTTCATTTTCCCTGGGAGAAGAAAAGCAGGAGGTGATGGTGGCAGAAGGGGCTGAGCTGGGAAGTTTGGGCTCCTTTTCCAGCCATTCCCCAGGGGCCCATTAAGGAAATTTTTCCTCTCACTAGGAAGTTGTAGAACAAGTCAGGATGGGAACCAGCAAAGCCAGGCAGGAATTTGTGTTTTAATCCAAGTCCTGTCCCATGAAGTCCCTGAGTCCTGTGCCATGATGTCCCCAAGCCCTGTGTCACAGCATTCCCAAATCCTGTCCCTCAATGTCCCCCACCCCTGTGCCAGCTCCACCCGTTCATCCAGAGCTGTGAGCATCCCACCCCCCAAAAACCTGCAGGTGACACTCCAAGGTCCTGGCAGGGCTATAAACAGCCGCTTTGGGTCCAGTTGGAAGGTTGGATTAAAAAGAAAAGAATGAGTATAAAAAAAATACCCCTGGTGCCAGCAGCCCCCTCTGCAGGGTCACAGTGTCCCAGGGCACCAGGACAGCGACCTGTCCTCATCCCTGTTCCAAACTGGAGCCTAATTAGGATCAAACAAACCCTTCCCCCTGCAGAGAGCTGTCCCCAGGTGAGCAAGGCAGAGACACCCAAATTAAGTTATTTTCTTGCCCTGTTTTATTCCAGTTTTTAATTAGGTGGCTGCCGAGATGTGACGTGGCCCCATGTAATGGTGTCACCGTGATTTATTAGTGCTGGAGTTGGTGTCACCCTCCAACCTCCTCGTCTCCAGTCACCGATGGGTCCTGCATGTTCCTGTCCCCATCCCCCTGCTGGGGACACCTCTTGCCACCTTCCCAGGCAAGGGAAACCTGCTAAAAACAGAGTTTCTTCAAAAATAACACAAAAAAACCCCATGAAAGAGCTGAAAATATTCTGCATCTACATTTTAAATAACAGGAAAGATGTTTTCCAGCAGAGCCACGATGCTGCCAGTGAGGGGGACAGTGACACGTCCCCAAAGGGCACAGGGGAAGGAAGGGGTGCAGGGGCACACAGAGCCACGTGCCAGCTCTTCGAGGGACATTAAACCAGTTGCCACCATCCTGGAGGATGAGCACAAGTGACACTCGCTTTGTCCCCACATGTTTGCAGCGCGGAGCAGATGGCGAGGCCGACGGACGCCGCTCCATGGCCGAGAGCCCAGCCAGGCACTGAGGTGGCCAAACAGCCCCGGCCCCCCCGGATCCATCGGGATATTCCTGAGCTGACAGCCGGGAGGCGGCGGGGCTGGGCCAGCTGCTGGTGCCTGACTCCAGGGACAATCCTGGGACAATCCTGGGACGCTCCAGGGCGTGCTGTGGGATGTGCAGGGACCTGGGACAACTTTGCATGGCCAAATTGCCTCTAAGGGAGGAAAAGGGGGAAGAACCAAAGGGGATTTCCCAGCTACAGGATGGCCATCCTGGGTGAGAGCCGTGTGTTTTGGGAGAGGAGCTGGCAGTGCCGCTGGGATGCCGGGATGTGCCACCAGGGATCCGGGCTGGGATGCCCCATCCCCTGGGAGGTTTTGGGGACGTTTTCCCAGTCCAAGCAGGGTGCTGAAGCTGGATCCATCTCTTCTGCACCACCAAGGATCCCTCGCCTCCCCCTCTGAGCCTGCCTGGCTCCTGCCACGTCCGACACGGCTCCGTGATTGATGGGATAATCCAAGCGCCAGTGACCGGGACAGAGGAGCGGGAGCTCTTTGCTCTGCTCCTTCACAGAAGGAAAAACCTCCCAGGGAGCTCTGAGGGCAGAGACAGGGCAGGAGCAGGGGGAGAAGGGCTGGGAATGAGCTCCAGGTCGGATCCAGGGGGTCCCACAGGTTGTTCCCTCACCTGGACACTGCCTCTGCTGATGGATCAAGATGAGCGATCATGGAATCCTGGAATCATGGAATGGTTTGGGGTTGGGAGAGACCTTAAAGCTCATCCCATTCCACCCCTGTCATGGTCAGGGACATCTCCCACTATCCCAGGTTGCTCCAAGCCCTGTCCAGCCTGTGCCAGCAGAGATCTGGGATCACCAGGATGATGCACCCCAAGGCTGAGCTTTGCCTGGGATCTGCCTGAGCATCCAGGAGGGGAATCCTCATCCCAGGGGAAACCTTATCCCAGGGAATCCTTATCCTGAGTATTGGGGGCTGTGAATAATGAGGGAGGAATCCATGAGTAATTACATTCTAATTAATTAAGGATGATGGATAGAGGGGACTGGGTGACTCCGTGGAGTGGTGAAGGACCTCGCTCCTGCCACCATCAAAGTGATTTGCTGCTTCTGAGGAGGGAGGGAGGGAAAAAAGAGGAAGAGGAGGGGGAAGAAAGAGGAAAAGGAAGGGAAAAAAAGAGGAAAAAGACTGGGGGAGAAAAGAGGGAAAGGAGGAATAAAAATAAGGGGAATAAAAAAGAGAAAACTCTAAGATTTACATCCTTGGAGGGACCCCTAGATGGGAAGGGAAGGGGAGGGGAGGGGAAGGCACTCTCAATTCTCCATCCAAGTTCATTCCCTGTCTGTGATCCCTGGCTTTTAGCAGCTCAGGGAAGACAACATATTAAGAAAATTATATTCTTTTTTTAAAAAATTGCCGGATCCTCTTTAATTTTGCGATGAAATGAGTCGGAGTGCGAGGAACGGCGCGATAATTCATCCTGAAGATGTTGGGCACCTGGCCAGGAGGATCCTCTTCCTGCAGCAAGGATATTTCATTAAAAAATGGTTGATTTAACCTTTTTTTTCCCTTCTCTTTCAGCAGTTGTTATTTTAACCCAAAAACCGTAAAGTTCTGAGCAGCGAAAGCCTCTCCGAACTTCCCACCACGTGAGCTCCTTCCAACGACCAGGCCAACGCTTGACCCTCCACTTCCCTTTCCCATCCTGATATTTTTAATCCAGAATTATTTTATCACCCACTGCCACAAAAAAAAGAACAGAAAAAAGAAAGAAAGTGCCTAAGTAGTCATTTATTAACAGTTATAAGTATCATTAGGTAGAAAGATGTGGTAAAATATAGATTAGAGCGGGAAGAGCGGAGGATCCGAGTGCCATTTTTCCTGTTCAGCGTTGTCATTACACATCCCGGCGTGCCGGATCACAGCCGTGATTAGTGGCATCAAATGACTCCTGAAAAATGATTATGTGCCATTAAAACCATCAGTCTGCCTGAAACCAGCACAAACAAATGGCCGTGCCGGGCATGAGGCAGCAGCTCCGGGGCTGCGGGATGTGACGGGAATCCCGGAGCCGCGGCGGGTGGCAGGGGTGCGGTGGCACCCGGGGTGAGGGGCTGCGAATCCCGGCAGGGGGACGCTGGGGAGTGACAGCCGGGGGTCCTGGAATGGTGCCTGGGGGGATCTGGGGGGATGGGAGGGCGGGATCCGATGGGAAATGGCTCCCACCTCCGCAGGCTGTGGATGTGGGGGTGCCCCTGCTCCAGTTTCCTCTTTCCCTTCTCCCAGCTGCAATTCCAGAATGTGGCCCAGGCACCTGCTCACCCTGGAAAAGACCTCCCTGCAAGGACTGTGGCATCAGCTCCACCCCCCCAAACCATCACCCCAAGCCATTATGCCAACCCAGAGCTCCCAAATCCCCACCACCCCAACAGGGCACCCCAGATCCGTCATTCCAGCTCCCTCACCCCAACCCATGACCCAAACCCCGGTTCTACAACCCAAGCCAATCACCCCAATCCTTCATCCCAACCCATCACCCCCGTTCCATAACCCCAACCATTGACCCCAATCCATGATCCCAAACCCACCACCCCTGTTCCATAACCCCAACCATTGACCCCAATACATGATCCCAAACCCATCACCCCTGTTCCATAACCCCAACCATTGACCCCAATCCATGATCCCAAAGCCATCACCCCCATTCCGTAACCCCAAACAATGACCCAAACCCATCACCCCAAACCCATCAGCCCACCCCAACCCTGTGCCCACGCCGTGCCAGCCACTTCCAGCCCTTCGCTCCCTGCTGTTTCCGCTTTCCGAGGACATCAATCCAGTTAGTCCGTCCAAGGAAGTGAAATCCAAATGTCACATCTGCGGAGACGGCTCAATTGAGGGTATTGATTGTCACGGAGAATATTCGCACTTCATTCACCTACTTAGTCCCTTCCCCCAGGCGCACAGGAATTCATCAAACCTTGTCACACCACATAATAATACTTGTTCCCAGGTGTTGGCGCAGCAGCTCAGACTTTCTCCAGCCTTCCTGGGCAAGCAGGAATTTAGGGAAGAAAGGATTCACCAGCAAAATAAATGTGACGGTGCTGAGATGTGAATTAACCCTGTGGCAGCCGAGGGAGGACTCAACCCCCTCCCCGTGCCCATGCTGAGGCTGCTCAGGCTTTGTTTCCAGTTCCTTGGGATTTTTGGTGACGGGAATGAAATGAACTTGGGGAGAAAAGACATTTCCCCTTTGTTTGGAGCCTTTTATTGACGTGTCTCCACTGCCTTTGAGCCTTTTGGAGCAGAGCAGGGACGTGGCTGCTCCCCTTCTCCAGAGGGGATCCTGGCCAGGGGAGGAAACACAACTGGGAAGGAGATTTGGAGCACAAGGAAAAGCTGGATGAGGAGAGCGGCTCAAGGAGGTCCCTGCAGGGCTGCTGGGGCTGTGGAGGCTGCAAGAGCTCATTGGGGTGAGCAGGATGCTGGTGGGGTGAGCCTGGACCCCAAAAGGGACCCGCAGAGAGGGGCAGAGTCACACTGGCACATCTGGTGCCATTGTCCCCAACCCCAGAGCTCTTCCATGTGTCCTCTGTCCCTGGAGCACATGGGTGGTGCAGTCACCAGCCCTCGCCTTCTGGTTGAGATAAATTGGAAGCAGGAGCTGCTGCCCCTGAGCCACGTTTATTATTCATATTATTTGTGCGCTGATCTGATTCCGTGTAATGATTTAATCTGTTAATGGCCCCTGATTCAATCGCTCCTCTCCCGTTAATCTCCTCTTGCCATTTGCACCTGATTTTCTGATTTTTCTGACGGGGTTTTGGCAGCTGAGGGTCGGGTTTGCAGCTTTCCACGGGCACGGTGCCACGGCAGGTCACCCAGGGGCCGTGACAGGATTCTGGCAGGGGTGAGGAGGAGGAAAAGGAGGAGGCAGTGGATCCCTCCCAAGGGAAACCTCTTGGGGCTGCCCAAATCTGGGGATCCAGAGGGCGTCGGGGCAGGTTCCAGCTCCAGCACCATCTGTGGGCACCACGGGACACAAAGGTGCCCCAGGGCACAGGTGCTGCATGGGAGAAGCTCTTCTCTTCCTGGGAAAGCTCCTGGCATGCCGGCGGGCATCCCATCCCAGTGACAGGGTGATCCTGGTCCCTGCATCCCATCCCAGTAACACGATGGTGGCCGGTCCCAGCACCCCATCCCGGTGACACGGCGGTACTCGTCCCCTGCCTGTGGCATTGCCATTCCCCCCTGGCTCCCCGGGGATTCCTGCCAGGCTCCCCGGGCTGATTTATGGAAGCACAAGGATGCAATCAAGGCCCCGGCCCCCGAGGACGCGGCGGCGGCTCCGCTGCATTCGGACCGGGAGCACGCGGCTGAATGCCAATGGGGACCGGGGCCGGCGGGGCCGGGGCCGTGGCAGGTCCCCGCCGGGAAGATGGATCTCCGCACCTGTGCCCGAGGATGCTCCAGGCAGGGCTGGAGGAGAGGGATGCGCTCCTGCTGATGGGAATGCGGTGTCAGGAGAGGGGATGCGCTGCATCCATAACGCTGGTGACAAATGCCGCCCCTCCGGGAAGGAGCCCCCGAGGCAAAGCAAATATCTCCCTGCGAAGACAACACGAGCGTGGCGAGTAACAGGATTTGTCACCAGTTCCTGGGAACGCGCCAGAGCCACGGAGCCTTCGCCTTCGCCCCCGGGGAGCCGCGGGCACCCCGCTCTCCCCTGCTCCTATCCCCACCCTCCAGCCCCCAGCAGCGATTCCCGGCGGCGATTCCTGGTCGGCGCTGGCTCCTCTCGCCTGACGTGAGCTGATTTTGGGAGGCGGTGGGTGGCGAGGGAGTACAGCTGCCGCTAAGTTATCCAAACGATTTATCTTAAGATTCATCCAGAATTCATGGCGCGGGAGCCTGGGCCGTGTCGGCCGTTAATATTCATGCGGATTTGGAGCAGCGTTAATCACCGGCGCTGACAATTGGCACTTCCCTTAATTGCCCGTGCAGCCGGCTCTGGCCGCCGTGTCCCTCCCCCTCCGCCCCCCCGGGATGGGTGCAGGGTCACAAAATGTCCTCGCCTGGCTTTTTGTCCCCGTCTTGGTGTGGCACGGGGGGCTGCTCCCCAGTTCCCTGCTCGGAGCATCCCCGGCACCCACAGCAGAGCTCAGGGGCCTGGAGCACCCCCGGGGGCTCTCCCTGTCCTCCAGCAGCATATCCCAGCGCGGGGACACCGAGCTGGATCCCGGTGGAGCCGTGCCCTCTCTGCCGCTGTCCCCGTGGCTGGTGGAGCATCCCCGGGGTGACATTGCTGCGCCCACGGCAGAGCTCAGGGGCCTGGATCCTGGGACATCCACCCCCGGGGCTCTCCCCATCCTCCCACGGCTTATTCCTCCGCCGGGACACGGATCTGGTCCCGGTGGAGCCGTGCCCTCGCTGCCGCTGTCCCCGTGGCTGGTGGAGCATCCCCGGGGTGGGCACCGCTGCAGCCCCTGGAGCAGCACCCACCCACCCTGGAGCATCACCCCGGGGGCACTCCCAACCCTCCCACGGCACATTCCCGGCGTGGAGACGCGGATCCGGAGCCCAGCGGAGCTGTGGCCTGGCTGCCAACCCGCCGGCTGCCGCCGTCGCCGTGGCTGGCGTTACCTGTCACCGCTGTCACTCCGCTGCCATCCAGCAGCTGCCGCGGCGCCGCCCTGGAATACCAATGAGGATCCGCGAGCTGCAGCGCACGGGGCCCCTCGCCCAGCGGCACCCCCGGGACCCCCGGGGATGGGGGACAGCCTGTGCCACGGGCAGGGGTGGCAGCTGCCCCCAGCGAGGTGCCGAGACCCCTGCAGCTCGTGGCAGGCAGCGAGGTGGGACACTGAGGTGTCACCAGCACGTGCAGCCTCCGTGTCCCCTGGCAGGACCGACGGTGCCACAGCCATGAGGACACCTCTGAGGTCACTTCCATCCTCTTGGGATCGTGCACCCCAAAACCAACGCCGGGAAGCAGCACTTGGGGCTGGGGCCTCCCGATCCCATTCATCCCCCACCCAAAGTAATCCCAAAAAAACCCCTCAAAACCCCCCCAGACCCTGGTTCCCCCTCTCGCCGCTGCGGCTCTGGGCGGGTTTCAGCTGTCCTCACGCTGTAATTGTCCTAATTAGATCGACAGATTTTGATGAAGGTTTCACAAGTAAAAAGAAAGCAGGGAGGCAGGAGGAGATAATGGAATCGCAGATGACATTCCCATCACCCAGCCTCTCCCACAGCCGCTGCTGCAGCCCGGTCGGAAAATTATGCGTGAGGGGGGAGGAAAATTACCATAATCTTCCTCTGCAGGATGACACCAAATTCGGCTGGAGCCGAGAGGGGTGACAGGGAGCTGCTCTGTCCTCACCCGGCGGTGCCACTGCGGATGTCACCCATCGGTGCCACACGCTGCCCGCTCTGTGTCCCGTGGTGCCAGCACCCACCGGGGCGCTGGGATGTCCCTCTGGGACTGCCCACCCACGGCACCCTCTCCTTCAGCACCCATGGGTGGGGGTCTCCCTGCATCCCGTCAGGTCCTGGATGTGTCAGGTGTCATCGCTGGGTCACTATTGGTGACCCCCTGTGGGTTTGGGGACAGCGGGGGGACGTGTGAGGGGCACATGGGGACAGGACACAGCACCTCACACCCCGGCCTGTGCCCCCAGCCAGGGCCCGTCCCCTTTGAGGGGGAGAGGGGGTGACATTGGGGGGTCACCCCCCAGCTCCAGCCTCTCCCGGCCCCCCAAAACACCCGGAGGCAAAGCAGGAGCCGCTCCCCATCAGGATGCTGCTCCTGGCTGCCGTCTGGGTGCTCTGCCCGGGCAGGATCCGGCCCAACCCATCCCTAATTAAAAAATAGATCTGTGTTCCAGAGCTCCAAACGGTGCCCGATGCCTGCGGGAAAACTTCCAGCCCAGTTTTCCTTCTTTCCCCCGCTCCGGCCACACCACGACGCCAATGCTGAACTCAGCTCCCCCGCCCCAGGTCTTTCCCCAGCCCTGCGCTCCCCCCTCCCCAAATTTGCTGCCTCCTTTCCCGGGCATTTCCATGAAAACAGGCGCTTTGTTCCTCGGGATTCAGCTCTGCCTCCTCTGCCTGTTCCCCCCTCAGCCTGCGCCTGCCTTTGTCCTCCGCAAACACGGAACAAAAGAGGACGAGACGGAGGAAATGTGACGGAGCCTCCAAATGGGCTGGTTTGGGCCCCAAATTGCCCATGAAGCTCCGGATGCTCCGCGCGAGCCGGGCTGATGGATGGGGCCGGGGGAGCTGCGTGAGGAGCGGATTGATCGGCAGCGCTGCCGGGGCCCCGCGCGGAGCTCGGAGCGAGGAGGAAAATGAGAGTGAAAAGGGAAAAAAGAGGGAAATGGGGAGAGGCTGGGGAGAGATTCCTGTCCCCGGTAATGATCAATGCCCCCGGCACCCGGCGGAGAGGGCAATCCGCCTTTCTCCTCTGCACTGAGGGGAGAAATTCCGGTAAACTGGGGGAGAAATCGATTCCTGCTGCAGTTTGTGCCCTGAACAGGGAATCTCCCGTGACCGTGTCCTGTCGTGCCTCCTGTGCCCGTGCCAGCTCCCACCTCCGCCTCCCGGCACAGGCGCTGCTCCGAGGGACACGGGGGCTGCAAGGACAAACCAGCGGCTCGATGGTGACACTGGGACGGGCGTGGGGACACGCTGCTCCCTGTGCACAGCTGGAGCACACGCGTCGGGAGGAATTCAGGAGGAATTCCTTCCTGGAAAGGGTGGTCAGGGCTCGGCAGGGGCTGCCCAGGGAGGTTTGGAGTCCCCATGCCTGGAGGTGCCCAAGGAAGGGCTGGTGGTGGCACTCAGGGCTCTGGGATGGGGACAAGGTGGGGATGGGGCACAGCTCGGACTCGGTTTTGGGGGTCTTTTCCAACCTGAATGATGCTGGGATTCTGTCGGGCACGGGAATGCACGGCTCCATCTCCCACATCCCATCCCAGCCCTGTGTCCCAGCCACTCGTGTCCCCACCTGGCACCTCTCGGCCCGAACTGGGGCTCAGCACCCGCGGGATGTCCCTGTTCCCGAGGACAGGGACACCTCCCACACCCCAGCCGGCGGTGGGACCCCGAAACTGAGAGCGGCCGTAGAATCAGGGAATGGTTTGGGGTGGAAGGACCTTAAAGCTCATCCAGTTCCACCCCCTGCCATGGGCAGGGACACTTCCCACTATCCCAGGTTGCTCCCAGCCACCTCCAACCCGGCCTTTCCCTCCTTTCCCTGTTCCCTGGCTCTCCCTGTGACCTCTCTGGGTGGGGGGGACACTGGCAGCTGCCACGGGAACCCCCCTCCCTGTCCCACCGGTGCCACCCCAGCCCCAAAGCCCTGCCGAGGTTCCCCTTCCTTTGCAGCCCCATTAAGGACAGGCTAATTATGGATAATTGACCCACGGCAGCCCTCGGGTGCTGGAGCTTCCTCCCCCTCCAGCCTCGGGCTCTCTCCGCCCCGGGATCCAGGGACGGAGCAGAACCGGGACAAAAAAACCTCCCGTTGGCTTTTTGTTCTATTTTTTATTGATCATTCCCTGCCGCCCCCTCCCCGCCGACACTGATAAGGTGATATCAGCTGCCACCGCGCCGGGAGACACCCTGCGGCACCTCCCTCNAGAATCCGAAGGATTTTTTAATCGAAAACCGGCAGTCGGAGGGTGAATTAAGGCCGTTAATTGAATTTCCTCCGGCGGCGGAGCCGGGCCGGGGGGAGGCGGCAGGAAACGCATTTGATGTCTTGGAAAAGCTGCGGATTCCGAACGTGGTGGGGTTTGGGGTTGGGATATTTTTTTTTTTAATCTATTTTTTTTTTAATTTCTTTTTTTAATTTCAAGCCGGTCGTAAAAAGAGCCCGACTTTGAGGAGCTAATGACTCTCATGAATTATTTTTGTTGATTTAGGCACCCACTCGGCTTGAAATATTATTAATAAAGGAGAAGTGATTCCGTTCCCTGGGAAGGGCGGGAGTGACGCTGCTCCGGGGGGTGCAGGGGAGGGGGGACAGGCACCCCCTGACCCACACCCAGCCCCTTCCCCTGCTCCCACGGGGAGGCCAAGCTGCGTTTTGGGAGACAAGTGGATTAGGTGGGATGTGGGTGGATAAGGAATGGGTTGGAATGTCACATCCAGAGGGTCGTGGCCGATGGCTCAGAGGCCTGATGGACATCAGGGACCTGTGGTGACCCTCGGCGTCTTTGCTGGGACCGGTGTTGTTTAACATCTTCATTAATGACATAAATGAAGGGATCGCAGAGTCATGGAATGGTTTGGGTGGGAAGAGACCTCAAACTCATCCCATCCCACCCCTGCCATGGGCAAGGACACCTCCCACTGTCCCAGGCTGCTCCAAACCCCGTCCAACCCGGCCTGGGACACTGCCAGGAGGTGGAACAGGGTGAGCCTTAAGGTCCCTCCCACCCCGAATCATTCCACGATCCCACAAAAACCCGGGGATTTTGGGGTGCCTCAGCTCCTCTCGGCATCAGCATTCAGCGCCGGTGCCAAAACGGGCACTTTTCATGCCAGTTTAGTTTTATTGTTATGCCAAAAGCTTTAATTCGGGGCTGTCGTCCTCCCGCGCCGCTGATTTACGCCGCCAGGGGTTTAATTACAGCATTCAGCATTCCTTAAAACATGAAAAACCGCTCAAGTTTGGGAGCAATTAAAAGGCAGCGGAGTAGATCAGCCCATCAGAGAGGAGATAAGTAAATCAAACAATTAAAAAGCTCGTTTGGTGGCGAGGGAGAAGGGTCCCACCCCAAAATCATCTCCTGGGTGGGAGCTCTGGGCTGGGAGCTGCGTGTTTCACCCCAGTAACTGGGCTTGGGGCGATACTGGGAGCTACTGGGGGGGTTGTGACCCCATCCAGCATCCCTTAGGAGCATCCCAGCACCCCCAAAAACCGGCCCAGCCCCACTTAGGGCTTGGCAGGGTGGCGATGGGGACAGAGGAGGCGCAGGACAGTGACAGGATGGGGTTCTTGCCCCTCGCCACGCATCCCCAAGGACTCAGCCCGGGGTTTTGGGGTGGTTTGTGTGGCTTTGGGGTTTTCAGCGGGACTGAAGCTCTCTCTTGTGGCGAAACCTGTCCATTACAGCCCTGCTCGGGCTGTCGAGCTCCAGCATCTCCCGGGGTGGCCTGGAGCAGGGCTGAGACGGGATCTTAGACGGGATCTTAGATGGGATCTTAGACGGATCATCCCCCCGAGAGATTCTGAGGCTCGGGAAGGATCACTGCGAGCAGCCGACCCAGGCAGCCCTGCTCCCCGCTCCCGGCCGGCTCTGGGAGGCCGGAGGTGCCCAAAATTCCGCCCGCAGTGTCCCCGGCCCGGCCCGGCCGCTGAGCCCCCGCCAACTCAGCGCAGGTCCCGCCGCCGCGGTCGCGATCGGGACCTTTTTGTCCGCTGCCCGCGCCGTAGGATATAAAGCCCCGGATGCGGAGGTGCCGCGCTCATTTCCGGTCTCTGCGCAGTGGCTGTGGGTGAGCCATGGCGGCCGCGAGCACCCGGGGGGGGCAGGGGAGATCCGCCGCCATCT
>VWZW01004143.1:178153-195597 GCA_013397115.1 Edolisoma coerulescens
CGCTGGGTGCCGCTCGCCCCGCGCCCCCCGCGCCGCTCCCCGGCGGCGCCCGGCGCCGGCTCTGATCTCACGGCGCACAAAGCGCCTTTCATCGCCCGGCCCCCCCCGGGCCAGCCGGCACCGGCACCCCCGGCCCCGCCGCTCCCCTCCCGGGCTCACCGCTTCCTTTGGTCCTCCTGAGCCCCTGCCCCGCGCTCCCGGGCCCGCCGCGGCCCCCCGGCATCGCGGGGCACGGCCCGCTGTGACCCCTAAATGGGGAGGGGGGGCAGCGCCGCTGTCCCGGTGCCCCAACACCCCGGCAAGGGGCGGCTGCACCCCCGGCTCGGCGACCGCGGCTTGCGGACCCTGCGTGGGGACGGGGACGGGGATGGGGACGGGGACACTTCCTCTTCCCCACGTGACGGTCCCGTGGGGCGCTGAACGCCACCGCATCCCGGGCACACGAGCGGGTCACGGGCTCGGCTGCTGACTGTCCCCTCTCTCCTTCCCAGTCGCTGCTTTTCCTGGGCTTGGTGGCCGCCGTGTGCCTCGGCCTCAACCTCCTCTTCCTCACCGTGTACCTGATCTGCCTGTGCTGCTGCAAGAGGGACCAGGAGCCCGAGACCAAGCGGCCCCACTCGTGCTGTGTCACCTGGATGGCCGTCACCGCCGGGCTCATCTGCTGGTGAGGACGGGGACAGGGACCTAGTGCTGTCCCCCTGTCACCGAGGGGACTCTGTGCTCCAGCCACGAGTCGCTTTAATTAGATCTGTGCAATTAAATGTGCTCCATCCCTGCCTCCTCCCGTGCAGCTGCTGGGGCAGCCCCAGGGACCAGCTGCGGGCCGGCCCCGTCCCCATCCCCGTCACGGCTGTGCCGCCTTCCCGGCTAATCCCGGGCGGGAGCGGGGCCGGTCGCTAATCCCAGCCCAGAGCAGATGGTGGGCGGCAGCGTGACCCAGCTGGCAGGTCCCTTGTGCCCGACCTTAATTGCAACCACAACAATTAGACAAGGGGACGCTTCTTCACCCGGCACCGCTCTGAGGGCTTTCCAAGCCCACCTCGGTTCGGGACAGCCGTGGCTGGGGGGACCCACGGGCAGCCATCCCAAGTGTCCCCCGGCGTTGCTGGCCTGGGAGGGAACAGGGTGGGCCACGGGCCCCTCTGGCTGCCTTGCCACGACCCTCGCTCCAGACAAAGGGGCTGCTTTGCCGGGGCGGAGCGAGATGGCTGCCGGCGAGCCTCACACGGAGCAGGGAAACAGGGAGACGGGGAAACGGCACTAATGAGCTCAGCGTGCTCCCCACAGCCCCCCCACCGCGGCACGGGGTCACTCTGCAGCTCCCGGGGGCTTTGAACCCCCCCAGCAGCCTGTTGGTGGCCATGCAAGGGCTAATGGTGGCCATTAGCGGGCCGGTGTCTGTCGGTTGTACCGGGGTTTGGTGTGCACCGGCCACGTGTGGGCACGTGCCCGGCCAGGACACGGCCACCTCGCTCCTCGGAGCCAGCTCTGAGCTCCGTCCCGGCTCCGTGGGGAGCAGCGGCTGCGGGGGGCTCGCCACAGGGCCTGGAGCCACTTCAGCTCCCAGCTGAAGGTTTAATCGGGAGCCACGGCGCTTCCAGCGGATTCCCCTAATCTGCTTGGCCCGGCCCCTCCGGCCTCAATCTCTCAGGGTTTGGCAGGAGGAGCTTCCGCCCCACCGTGCCCACGGAGCAGCTCCGGCTGTCCCCAGGCCCCTGTCAGCAGCAGGAGCAGGTTCCCATCACGGTGCTGTCCCTGTCCCACTCTTCGTCTCAGCCCTGCCACTGGTGGGCTGTGCCCCAAAACCGGGACGCTCTGGGGAGTGTCCCCTGCCCAGCCGGTGTCGCAGGGTGAGCGTGTCCCTCCCCTCTGACCAGGGCCCCCTCTCTGCCCGCAGTGTGGCCGTCGGCGTCGGCTTCTACGGGAACAGCGAGACCAACGACGGGGTTTTCCAGCTGCTCTATGCCCTGGACCACGCCAACCAGACCCTCACCGGCATCGACTCCCTGGTAGGGCCACGGCCCCTCCGCGTCCCCCACGGTGCATCAATCGCCTGTCCTGGCTTTGGTCAAAGCAGCAGGGAGGGACGTCCGGCTGCTCCGGCCGAGCCCCGGGGTGGCTGCGCTGTGGCGAGCGCGGGAGGGTGACATCACCCCACAGAATGGGACCTTTGTGGGCCGGCAGGGCCGGGGGGGCCGTGGCGGGGCTGTTCTGCAGGATGGCTCCAGCTTGGGCACAGCGGGTTGGGGTGGGGCTGCTCTCCTGGAGAAAGAGCATTCCAGGGATGGGGCACATGGCTCTGCCAGGCTGGTGGGTGCTGAGCGTCCTGGGGGCTGACCATCCCGGGGACTGACCATCCCGGTGGCCGCAGGTTGCCGGCACCACGCTGCAGATGCAGGGAGAGCTGGAGCAGCACCTGGTGCGGCTGAACGAGCTCCTGGCCTCGCGGGAGGATTACGTGCAGACCCTCAAGTTCACTCAGCAGCTGGCCAGCAGCATTGTCCTGCAGCTGCAGGGGCTGCCGGCCTGGCGGGGCGTCAGCGCCGACCTCACCGAGCTGTCGGGACAGGTCGGCTACATCGAGTATTACCGGTGAGCTCGAGCGTTCCCGGGGACTGGGGCCACGCTGGGGACGTGTTGGGGAGGTGGCCGTGTGTGACACAGCCTTCCTCTGCGCCCAGGTGGTTGGCTTACCTGCTCTTCTTCATCCTCGTCCTCACCGTCTGCCTGCTGGCCTGCCTGGGGCTGGCCAAGCACTCCCGCTGCCTCCTGGTCACGTGAGTACCGTGGGGACGGCCTCGGGGGGCTTGTGGGGACCCCTGGCCATGCTCGCCACTGGTGCTCCCCACTCTCCCCGCAGGATGCTGTGCTGTGGGCTGCTCATGCTCGTCCTCAGCTGGGCCTCCATGGCCGTGGACACAGCGGCCGCGGTGGTGAGTGGGGCAGGAGGGCAGGGAGGGGCTGGTGGGGGCCGTGCCGAGCGCTGTGGGCACCGATGACGTCCCTCTGTCCCCACAGGGCACCAGTGACTTCTGCGTGGCCCCGAACAAGTTCATCATGAACCAGACGGGCGATGCCATCAGCGCAGGTGAGAGTGGGCTGGGAGGTGGAGGCGAGCTCAGGCAGGACCCCCAAACCCACCCAGGGGTCAATCCCCCCCCTGCCGTGGTCCCCCCCAGGGCTCCCTGTGCCCCGGCATGCTCCTGTTGATGTTCCCGTTCTCTCTGCAGAGGTGGTTCATTATTACCTGTACTGTGACCAGAGCCTGAGCAGCCCCTTCCAGCAGGTACAGGGGGGGTGGGCAATCCCTTGGTGCTGCCTGGGGCTGGGGGAGGGTCCCGGGGCTGGGGGGGGTCTGTGACTGTCCCCCACTCCCCCCTGCAGGCTCTCACCGTGTTCCAGCGCTCGCTGACCACCATGCAGATCCAGATCCAGGGGCTCATCCAGTATGCGCTGCCCCTCTTCCCGACAGCCAAGGTACAGGAGGGGGGAGCAGGGGTCCCCCATCCCTCCTTCTGCTCCCCAGAGCTGCCTGACCCCCCCTTTTCCCACAGCAAGACCTGCTGGGGGTCCAGCAGCTCCTCAACTCCTCGGAGACCAGCCTGCACCAGCTCACAGCCCTGCTGGACTGCCGGGGGCTGCACAAGGTGAGGGGGGGGCCCGACCGGGGAGCTGCTCTGGGGTGCCCCTGCGGTGCCACCAGCGCTGTCCTGCCCCTGTCCCGCCAGGATTACCTGGATGGCCTCATCGGGATCTGCTACGACGGCGTGGAGGGGCTGCTCTACCTCGGGCTCTTCTCCCTGCTGGCGGCCGCCGCCTTCTCCACCGTGATCTGCGCGGCCCCGCGCGCCTGGAAGCAGCTGGCTGGGCGGTGGGTGTGCCCAGAGACCCCCCCTGCCCCAGCCCCCTGCCCTCGCCGTGGGCACAGAGCCTCGGGCACACCCAATCTGGGCACAGAGACCCCCACCTTTGGGTCCCGGGGCGTGAGTGGCAGCACCTTGTCCCCGCAGGGACCGGGACTACGACGACATGGACGAGGAGGACCCCTTCAACCCGCAGGCCCGGCGCATCGCCGCGCACCGCGCGCCCCGGGGGCAGCTGCGCAGCTTCTGCAGCTACAGCAGCAGCCTGGGCAGCCAGAGCAGCCTCCACCCCCCGGCGCAGACCGTGTCCAACGCCCCCGTCTCCGAGTACATGTGAGACCCCCCCCGAGCCCCCGCCACGGGCTGGGAGCTGCGCTGGGCACGCGGGGGGTGACGGGGGTCTCGCTGTGCCCCCCAGGAACCAGGCCGTGCTCTTCGGAGGGAACCCCCGCTACGAGAACGTGCCCCTCATCGGCAGAGGGTCTCCTCCCCCCACGGTACGATGGGTGACCGAGGCCAAGTCCGTGTGACACCCCGGGAGGGTCACCTTGGGGGGCCACTCTGGGTCAGCGAGAGCCGCTCGCCGGGGCGGGACAGGGACGGGAGATCCTGGTCCCTCCTGCCCTTGCAGGGGACGTGGCTCCCCCTGCCCGGCTCTAACCCAATTCCCGGCCACCCACGGGGAGGGGGCACAGCCACATGCTGGGGGGACACCAAAATAACGCTCCCCTCCCTCCCTTCCCTGTGTTTGCTCTCCATCCTGGCTCTCAGAGGACGCTCCTCGCAGTCTCTCCCTTCCCGTTCCCATTTCCCTGCTCGTTAATCCTGCCCTGTCTGGTATTGCTGCTTTATTTTTTATTCCTTGTCTTTTTTGTCTTTTTTTTTTTTTTTTTTTTTTTTTTTTTTTTTTTTTTTTTTTTTTTTTTTTTTTTTTTTTTTTTGTGATTTCTTTTAATTTTTTGCATCCATTATTTTGGAGCTAAGTTGCCCATCAAGAGTAAGTTCAGCCACTTCCTTCTCCCTCCTTATCCCGGGGCAGCAGCCGGGTTCTCCCCTCCTCCCCACCCTTCCGTGCCTCCCTCCATCCCCTTCTCCTGCTTGGCTTTTGGGATGCAGAGAGCTCAGGGAGGGGGGACAGAGGGCCACATTTTGTGCCCAGCCACATTCCAGGAGGATTTTCAGCTCCCACACGTTGGGATGCTGGTCCCCATCTCCATCCCTGGAGCAGTGAAACCCCTCCCAGTCAGGAGAACGATCCGGGAATGCTGCCATGGCAGGAATACTGTGCCCCCCTCCTCCAGGGATGATTTTTGCCATCAGGTGGAAGCTTGGATCCCATCTCACAGACCTGGCAGCTGGCAAGGGCGGGGGGGACACGAGTGGGGAGATAAATTGGAACACTTCTCCCAGCCCTGAATAGTCTAATTTACCCAGGATTCTGATCCGTGAGGAAAGACTTTCTGAGTCCAGAATAACAAACTCGGAATAATCTTCCTTAGTGCCTGGCTGGGGTGATCCTCCCCGCTGTGAAATCCTGGAGGAATGTGATCCTGGGGGGCTGGAGGCTTGGGCTCTCTGCTATCCCACAGACACACCCCCACAGGCAGATTTGGGATGAATTTGCTGCTGGGCTGAAGCTGGGAAGGTGGAGGATGAACCTGGGACAGACAAAGCTCAGCTGGACGGGCTTGAAGGGTCTCAGCTTGGGGGGGAGGGAGGTCTTGTCTCCCCCAGCCCTCAGAGAGGCTGAGAGCAGAGTCTGACCCTTTCCATGCCCATTAATTCAGGATTAATCCATGTGGGAACAATCCCGGGCACCTTTGGGGCAGCGCAGGGGCTGGGTGGGGAATTTTGGGGTGCTGACCCCCGCATGTCCCCCCCAGTACTCCCCGAGCATGAGAGCCACGTACCTGGCGGTCACCGATGAGCACGTCCGGCACCGCGGCGACTTCCCGGCCTAGGAGGAGATCCCGCTCGGGCAACCAAAGACCCCCGGGGAAAGCGCGGCGGGAGACGCGGCGGGGGCTGGAGGACGCACCCGGAGCCTCCCAGCACCCCCCCTCCCCTCGGCAGCCCCCCCGGACCCAAATCCTGCTGCCTTACGGGTCCCGGGAGCACAGAGGGGGTCTCCGGTGTCTTCTCCTGTCCCGGTGCCAGCTCGGGAACGATCTGGAGCACAAATCCCCCGGGAGGCGTCGCGGGGGCTCCCGTAGCGATGCAGCACCAACCACTAGTGATCCCAACCCCTTCCCGGCTGCCCCAGCTCCCCGTGCCCCCCTCGCTGCCCCAGGCCAAGGAATTTCGGATGTTTTGGCCCTGCTGGTTTTCCTGTGCTTGGCCCCCAGGATTTGGGAGCTGTGGGAGGCACTGATTCTGTTCCAGAGAGCGGCCGCTGCAGTGTGGGGTCGGTAGCGGGTTTTTGGATGGGTTTAGGCTCTTTTTGGCTCCCCAGGGCAGGTGTGGGCTGGGGCAGGCTCCCCTCCTCCTGCAGCCCTGGAGTGGTGACAGAGGCCCTGGGAGAGGGACAGGAGCTCCTGGGGTGGATGGAGGTGCCTGGGAGGGGACAATGGGGACCTGCCACCCTGGGAGGCTCATCCAGCATTTCCAGGGCTCCAGGCTGAGGAGCTGGGAGACCACTATGAGCTGAACTTGGCCCTTTGGGGCTGCCCTTTGGCACAGGGATCCCCAGGACAGGCCCCTTCCCCCTGGAGCAGGGATGGACCCCCTGCCCCATCCCATCCAGACCCCCAAAGAGTGCGGACAGGGCAGTGGGTGTCCCCCCACCCAGGGCCAGGATATGCCCCTGACTCCCCCCTCCACATTCCCCGTGACTAGCATCCCTCCCCTTGGGAAAATACCGAGGGATTTTTTTTTTTATTCTTTTGGCTTTTAACATTTCCATGTAATGGTACTGGTAGAAGAGCTGTTGTAACCGCATGTGAACTAACCGAAGGACTCCGGCTGGGAGCTGGAGTCCGGCTGGATTTGTATGTGCCCTTTTGGGGAGAAAAGATAATAAACACTTGGACTAAATTAATCTCCTCGGTGCGGGTTTTTCGGGGGGGAAAATAAGTGTTTGGGGCACTTTTGAGTTGACCTTCCCAACATGGCGGCCGTCACGTGACGTCACGAGCGTCGCCATTACTGGGAGGGCGGCACTGTCCTGCGTCACGTGATGGCAGCGCCGGTGTCACGTGGTGGGGGGTGTCAGGCTGTTGCCTGGCAACGGCGACGCGTCCCCGGTCAGGCCCCACCGGGAGCGGGACGGGACCAGGCCCCACCGGGGTCCCGGGGACTCCGCGGGCTCCTTTGTCACCCTGGGTGTCTCATCACTCTGTCCCTGCGGCTCAGCTCCGTTTTGGGGCTCCCTGAGGTTCCCGCTGCCTTTTGAGGCCCTCTCAGGGCCCTCCCTCCACAGGATCACTACTCACATTTGGGCTTTGCTGAGCTTCCTGTTCCCTTTGGGACCTTCTGGGGCTTCCTGAGGTTCTCGTTCCCTTTTGGGACATTCCCAAGGCCCACACTGTCTTCTGGGGCTCTCAAAGGCGCCCACTCCCTTTTGGGGCCTTCTGTCCAAGACCCCCCTGCCTTTTGGGGTTCCCTAAGTTTCTCAGTCTTTTTCAGTGTCCTTCCTCCCCAGGGTCTCTGTTCACATTTGGGTCTCCCTGAGGCTCCCATTCCTTTTTGGGGCCCTTCATCCCTGAAACCCTTGCTCCTTCTTGGAGCTCCCTGAGGTCCCTGCTCCCTTCCAGAACCATCTCTCCATCCCTGAGAACCCCACTCCCTTTTGGGATCCTCTCAGAGGCTCCCACTCTCTTTTGGAACTCTCTCCCCCTCCCTGAGGCCCCTGTTTCCTTTTGGAAAACTAGGGTCCTCCATCCCCATTGGAGCTCTCCATTCCTGAGGCCCCCACTTCTTTTTGGGGCTCCCTTCGAGGACCCTCCACCCGCAGGCCCCCCACTCCTTTCCATTCCCTCCCACCATGGAGATCAAGCTGGAGTTCGTGCGGAAGCGCAGCGAGTTCGGGCGGCCCTGCAGCTTCTCGGACTCTCTGGCCGAGGTGACAGTGGACATCCCGCCCGACCCCAGCCTGGCCGACAACTTCATCCCCCAGGACCCCGTGGACTTCGCTTTTCAGGAGGGTCCTGTCATGGCCGTGCACGAGGTACGGGGACAGGAGCAGGGGCAGGGGACACCCCGGGGTGTCAGCCACACGCAGGGCACAGCTGGCACAAGAGGATAAGGTGTGCCAGGCACCTCTTGGGCTCTGACCCCTCCGTGTCCCCCTGCCCAGGTGAACACGGAGCGGGTGCAGGTCTCCACCAAGGGGGTGAACCACGTGGAGGGGGGGTGGCCCCAGCACATCGACCCCAAGAACTCGGAGCTGACCTCCCGCTACCGGGAGGAGGTGGAGAGGGAAGATGCCTACACCAGGAGTGTCCAGCGCCTCAGCTCCGTAAGACCCTGCCCTGATCCCCCCCCAAAACTTCCTGAGCCCCCCAGAGCCCCCCAGAGACACGGCCGTGCTGTGCCTGCAGCTGTTGGAGCACTGCATCCGGCAGAACAACGCCATCGACATCTACGAGGAATATTTTGAGGAGGAAGAGGAGGAAGAGGAGCATCCCTCAGCCAAAACCATCAGTGTCATCAGGTAGCGCAGAGCTGGGGGGGCTCGCCAAAGCCACAGCAGGGTCAAACCACCTTCACAGGAGGTGGGAAAGCTTCAGGAGTTAAATTCCAGTGGGTTTGGGATGGTCCTGGTGCAGTTTGAGGGTGGAGAGACCTGCTGAATCCTCCCTGCTCCATCGCTCCATCCCTGCTCCTCGCCCTGCCCCAGTGATTTGGGGATGGGAACCAGGGTCAGATTCAGCTCTGAGCATCTCCCGGCGGTGCTTTTTGGATTTTCCTTCTTATTTTTGGTGCCTCAAAGGTTAATTTCCACATCGGGGGTATTTAGGAGTCAGATCCAGTAAGATAATTGGATTTTTAGAAAGGTATGACTGGAAAGACAGTGAAGTCATCAGCTCTTCTCCCCCTGCCCGACCTCCAGGAGAATCATTTCCCGCACTCAAGGCTCGAGGGCTGCAGATTGGTTTCACTGTGATTCCCACAATTCCCTTTGGGAGACGCTCATCCCGGGGATGTGCAAACTGACCTGCCTTGGCTGATGTGTCACCCCAAAGGGACCCCAACACCACCAAGAGGATGGCCACACACATCTCCTGGCACCCCGACGCCAACAGGGCCGTGGCCGTGGCTTATTGCAGCCTGGACTTCCAGGACAGCAGGAAAGACATGAGCTTTGATTCCTACATCTGGGACGTGGGTAAGGGCAAGGGCAAACCCCGCAGTCCCTAAGGGAAGCCCTTTGTGTCTCGGGGAGCAGGGTGAGGCCCCACAGCACCCCGGGGAGGGTCGGTGGGGGAGGCTCCTACTTCGCCCACACAGCGGTGCAGAAACGGGGAGAAATGGGAGCTGGAAGGTGGGAAATATCCACTGAAATCCCATTCCACGGCTCCAGAGCTGTGACAGGCAGCAGAGCCTGGAGCCTCGGGTGAGGTTCTTGATGTGGTTCAGTTGGCAGTGAAGGAAGAAAGAGGCAGCAGGAGCCCGGGGTGAGACTTGCCCTGATGTGTCCAAGCCTGGCTCACATCTGATGTATTTTGGAGTGAAAAGCACGAAGAAAAAGGGGTGGGAATGCAGATTTGTGCACTGGGGGTCTGTCCCCAGGCCAGCTCCCGGTGACATGGGCACCTCATCCGGCACAGCTGTAGCAGGGAAGGGGGTGGGGGCAGTGGGCTGGGCTGGGGGCTGCTTTTGGGGGGCTGCCTTCACCCTTTGCTCTTCACTCATCCCTCCTCGTCAGAAAAACCCTACAGCCCAGAGCTCACCCTCAAGCCCTCGTCCCCTTTGGTGACCCTGGAATACAACTCCAAGGACTGGCATCACGTGCTGGGAGGCTGCTACAATGGGCAGATAGGTGAGGTGGGTTAATTCTGCTTCAGCCTGGCTCCCAGGATGTCGTGGCACCAGCGCTGCCCCTGGGAGCACGGGAGAAGCCCTGGGATTTGCCTGGGGACAGGTGTGTGCTCACCTGAGCAGGTACCCAGGGAGGGGAGGACACTGTGCCAGGGAGGATGGGTGGATGGATGGGTGGATGGATGGATGCATGGATGCATGGATGGATGCATGGATGGATGCATGGATGGATGCATGGATGGATGCATGGATGGATGCATGGATGGATGCATGGATGGATGCATGGATGGATGCATGGATGGATGCATGGATGGATGCATGGATGGATGCATGGATGGATGCATGGATGGATGCATGGATGGATGCATGGATGGATGCATGGATGGATGCATGGATGGATGCATGGATGGATGCATGGATGGATGCATGGATGGATGCATGGATGGATGCATGGATGGATGCATGGATGGATGCATGGATGGATGCATGGATGGATGCATGGATGGATGCATGGATGGATGCATGGATGGATGCATGGATGGATGCATGGATGGATGCATGGATGGATGCATGGATGGATGCATGGATGGATGCATGGATGGATGCATGGATGGATGCATGGATGGATGCATGGATGGATGCATGGATGGATGCATGGATGGATGCATGGATGGATGCATGGATGGATGCATGGATGGATGCATGGATGGATGCATGGATGGATGCATGGATGGATGCATGGATGGATGCATGGATGGATGCATGGATGGATGCATGGATGGATGCATGGATGGATGCATGGATGGATGCATGGATGGATGCATGGATGGATGCATGGATGGATGCATGGATGGATGCATGGATGGATGCATGGATGGATGCATGGATGGATGCATGGATGGATGCATGGATGGATGCATGGATGGATGCATGGATGGATGCATGGATGGATGCATGGATGGATGCATGGATGGATGCATGGATGGATGCATGGATGGATGCATGGATGGATGCATGGATGGATGCATGGATGGATGCATGGATGGATGCATGGATGGATGCATGGATGGATGCATGGATGGATGCATGGATGGATGCATGGATGGATGCATGGATGGATGCATGGATGGATGCATGGATGGATGCATGGATGGATGCATGGATGGATGCATGGATGGATGCATGGATGGATGCATGGATGGATGCATGGATGGATGCATGGATGGATGCATGGATGGATGCATGGATGGATGGATGGATGGATCGGAGGGATAAGCAGGATGGGTGCTGTGCCCCTGCCTCTCCCACCACCCTGGATGATCTCTAGGAAGCACTGTTGCTCCTTGTTGCAGCATGGACAGCGGGGGAAACGTGACAAGGAAAGGAGTTGGACAAGGGCTTTTCTTTTCCTTCCCAGTGTACTGGGACACCAGGAAAGGGGGGCTGCCCGTGGAGATGACCCCCGTGGAGCTCAGCCACAGGGACCCTGTGTACGGAGCGTGCTGGCTGCCCTCCCGAACGGGCACCGAGTGCTTCTCAGGCTCCACTGACGGGCAGGTGAGGGGCTGGAACAGGGGAGGGGGCCAGGGGCTCCTGAGGGGACCTGAAAGAGCTTCCTGTGCCTGCTCTGCCCCTCAACAGCACAAGATCCAGGCCCCCCAGGCTGGCACGGGGCAGCTGCTGGGCTCCAGGACTGCCAGCACCTTCAGCTGAGCTGGGAGCAGCCCCCACAGCCCCTGCCACGTGTTGTCCCCGCAGGTCCTGTGGTGGGACATCCGCAAGATGTCACAGCCCACCGAGAGGCTGATCTTGGACATCACCAAGGAAGAGCAGCTGGAGAAGGCTCTGGGTGCCAGTGCCCTGGACTTCTCACCCGCCATGGTGAGTGTCCCTGTGCCCACCACCCACAGGCAGGGCACAGGGCAGTGCCTGGTCACCCCTGTGGGCACAGCCCAGGGCCAGATGCCCTCAGAAGAATTGGGAGTTGATGTGCTCCAAAAACACAGGGTCCTGCTGGCATTTCAGCAGCAATGGGGGGGTGGGTCTCAGGGCTCTGCCTGCAGCAGGACCCCCGCTGCCCCCCACACCATGAAGTCTGCATCCTGCTGACAGCTGCTCCCTCCTGCTCCCACCCCCAGCCCACCAAATTCCTGGTGGGCACAGAGCAGGGCACCATCATCTCCTGCAACCGCGACTCCAAGACCCCGCCCGAGAAAATCGCCCACCTCTTCAGCGGCCACCTTGGGGCCGTCTACAGCGTGACCAGGAACCCCTTCTTCCCCAAAATCTTCCTGTCAGTTGGGGACTGGACTGCTCGGATCTGGACAGAGGAGCTCATGGATTCATCATCAATTATGGAGACCAAGTAGGTATCAGGGGGCGTTTACTTGGCCAGAAATCATCCCCACGGTGGCAGAACATGTTCAGGGCGGGTGGCAGTGGGGTCTGGTCAGCTCTGAGTGCTGGGACAGGCCGGTGACCGAGGCAGGGCAGTGCCAGCGTGGCTGAGGGGTGGCTCTGCTGGAAGGTACCACACCCCCTACCTGCTGGACGGGTGCTGGAGCCCCGTGAAGCCGGCCGTGTTCTTCACCGCCAAGTCGGACGGGACCGTGGACATCTGGGACTTCCTCTTCCACCAGAAGGAGCCTTCCCTCAGCCTCAAGGTGGGTCCCCAGCACCTCTGGGACCCTCGCATCACCCCAGGGCCGAGTGTCACCACCCACCTGTGCCCTGTTCCCAGGTGTCCAACGAACCCCTGCTCAGCCTGTGCTCACAGGACAACGGGCGCGTCCTCGGCTGTGGCACCAGGCTGGGCACTGTCTCCCTCCTGGAGATCTCCCCAGGGCTCTGCACCATGCGGAAGAACGAGAAGACCCTGACCTCCACAGTACGTGCCAGGTCCCACCCAAGCCCCACGCTCTGCCCCAGCCTTGCCGTGTCCCCAGACGCAGCACAGGGTCCCCTGTGCCCCCCGCGCCCCTCAGCCCCGCGTCTCCCCCAGATGTTCGAGCGGGAGGCGAGGCGGGAGAAGGTCCTGCAGGACAAACATCGGGAGCGGCTGCTGCGGGAGCAGGACCGGGCGCGGGCCCGGCCAGAGGAGCAGGAGGATCCCCAGGAGGTGTTTGAGAAGGCCCGAGAGGAATTCTTCTCCATCATCAAGGCTGAGCGGCGGAGGAGGGGCCAGGACAACCCTGAAGAGGTAACGGGGGTGGGACAGACTGGCCACCATGGCAGGGACCCTACCAAGGGCAGGGGACAGGGACAAGCTCTGTCTTTCAGAGTGAAGAGGGCGAGGAAGCTGCACAGTAGGAAAACCAGGAGGAAGAGTGGGAGGATGCCAAGGTCAGTGTGCTCCAGCTGCACCTTCCTTTCCCCTCCGTGCCAGAGCTGCTGCAGGGATGAGGCCACTGTCCCCAAGCCAGGCAGCTCTCCCAGGCTCTCTGCCCTCGTGGGGTGGCAAGTGGGGGGCCCTGCACAGCCCCCTGACCCCACAGCTGCTCCCTGGCCTTTGCATCCTGATTTTCTTTGGTGTGAATAAACCGGTGCTTTCCATGTCGCATTTCCTCCTTTGTCACAGCAGGGTCGAGCAGAGGGTGGGAAAGTCATGTCCTCCTGCTCCTCACATCCCTTCCTTGAGCCGGGACACTCAAAGCCAGTGGCTGAGCACAGCCAAGCACCCACAGCAGCACAGGGCGTCCCTCAGTGTCCCCAGCCCATGGGGCAGGGCACAGCAGGGTGGCAGCAGGGGGGCCCGGTGTCCCCACAGGAGCAGCCCCCGGGCCAGGTTATCAGTGCTGGGTAAACACAGCCCTGCTGGTAGAACCGGCAGCCACCCCGACTGCTCACCCCGCTTAATTAATCATTAACGAGCTGCCAGCAGCACTGTCACAGCAATGGGGACATCACACAGGTGGCTCCCTGTGGGCTGAGGGGGAGCCCCCCAGCAGGACCCTTCCCCAGGCTCCACTCAGGGGCTGAACTCACCTGTGGGTGAGCAATGCCAGGACAGGGTTCAGGGGCCATCATCCCTCCACACCCCAACCCAGCCCTGGGGGTGCTGCTGTGCCCCTTCCCCAGGCACTGGGGTCCTGTCTGTGCCTCTCCTGAGTGCCTGTGCAGTCCCCCGTGCCAGCCCTGCCAGGGCCAGCTCTCCCCGTGCCAAACCCATTCCAAGCAGGGACCCACATCCCCACAGGGAAATGCATCCGTGCCTGGATGGGTGTTTTCCTTCCCAGGAGTTCCGTTAAAAGGAGCTGAGCTGGGGAGCGGAGTCACCCCAAAGATGCCCCACACATCCCACGCTCGTTTTCTGCTTTATTAGGAAGGGGCTGGGGGTACCTGGACAGGGATGGGGCAGCTACCACCGCCAGTGGGGACAGTGTCCCCCACCCCTCCTCCACTGGAGAGGCTGATGGGTCCCTCACCCCCAAGCTGGGCAGCTCCATTTGCCCCTGAGCTGGACCCACACAGAGGGACCCCAGGGCTGCCTCACGGGAGGGATGGGCTGTGTCTGTCCCCATCCCTGTGCCCGTCGGGGTCTGTGATGTGCCCGTGGGCTGCACGTTTCACCTCCTGCACCCCTTCCATGGGTCTGGGGTGCTCCCAGCATCCTCCATCCCCAGGGACAGCGATGGGGACGGGCCGTGGCAGGGGAACACTCGGGGAGGGGTGGGCAGTGCAGAGCACAGTCCTGGAGCCCCCCAGCGAGGGGGGACCCCCATCTACCTACGGGACCGAGCATTCCCCCCACAGGGTTGGGGCCAGCATGGCAGGACCCAGCTGTGCCTCGTTACTTCTTCACCTTGATGAGGGAGTGGTAGACGGGCTTGATGATGATGTGGAGGTGCAGGGAGTTGTCGATGAGGTACTCGGAGGTGCGTTTCTGCAGGTCGGCGTGCGCCAGGAAATCGGCCGCCTCGTCCGAGCTCTGGTGGAAGCTGTAGGCGTGTTTGACCAGCACGCGGCCCTGCTGCCTCACGCCCACCAGCACGGTCTTCTGGAAGCTGACGCCGGCGAAGTCGGGGCTGCTCATGGCCGGGGTGATGACGAGGCGCGGGCGCCCGTCCTCGATGCGCACGGGCTGGATGGCGCCCGCCACCGAGTCCGAGTACACGGGGCGCAGGCTGACGGGCAGCCAGCGCGGCGAGAACAGCACGTTCCAGGTCACCCTCTTGCCGGCGTCGTGGCTGCTGGGCCCCAGCTGGGTCTGGAAGCTCGTGCTGCGGTCGTCCCGCGCGGGGTTGGTGATGACCCACTGGGAGCCCCAGCTGGGCGCGAGGTAGTTGCGGGGCAGGAACATGCTGCAGTTGACGTCGAAGTACTTGGCAAAGTGGAGCGGGGAGGCGGCGTGGAACTGGAAAGCCTGGAAGAGCAGGTCCTGCAGCGCGCCGCGGTGCCGCGCCAGCACCGCCGACTGCGCCTGCAGCCGGAACAGCTGGCTGGGCGCGATCATGGGGTAGCGGATGGCGCGCAGCACCCGCTCGGCCACGGGCGCCTCGGGCTGCCGGCGGCTCAGCCAGCCCTCCACGGCGGTGTAGAGCTCCAGCTCGCTGTGCAGCACCAGGTCGGAGCGCTCCAGCAGCAGCAGCAGCAGCTCCACGCTCACCGAGCCCCACTCGGCGCTGCCCAGCACCGCCGACAGGTTCCAGGCCAGGAACTGGAGGCAGCTCTCCTGCAGCGCCGCGTCCCCGACGCGCACGGCGTAGTGGTACCAGCCCACCACGTGGCCCTGGCTCGACTCGCTGGCCAGGTGGGTCCTCATGTATTCGGCCACGCCGCGCTGCAGCCCCCAGACCCGGTACTTGCTGGCCAGCTGGTGCATGGGGATGGCCTGGTGCAGCAGGATGGAGACCCCCCCGCAGTACAGGTACCTGGGGCAGAGCGTGGGGTGGTGACACTGGGGACGCCCGTCCCTGGCAGCTCAGTTCCCAGGGGAGCAGCCTCTGCCCTGGGCTGCCTCCCTCTGAGCATTCCCACCCCATGGGGTCCCCAGGGTTCCCAGGGGAGCATCTCCCCTCCTTGGGTGCTTCCCTCTAAGTGTCCCCATCCCATGTGATCTCCATGGTCCCCGGGGGAGGATCCTCCCTTCTTGGCTGCATCCCTCTGGGAATCCCCATCTCACTTTGGCCCCATGGTTCCCAGGGGAGCATCTTCCTTCCTTGGCTGCATCCCATGAAGTCCCTAGTGGAGCATTCATCCTCCAGGTATGCCCATCCCACAGGATCTCCGTGGTCCCCAGGGGAGAATCCTCCCTCCTGGGCTGCATCCCTCCCAAAACGGACATCCCTCCCAAAATGTACATCCCGCGAGGTCCCTGTGGTTCCCAAGGAAACATCCCCCTTCCTTGGCTTCATCCCTCTGGGCATCCCCATCCCGTGGGGTTCCCCATGGTCCCCAGGAGAGCTGCATCCTCCTGCCCTCCCCATCCCATGGCGTCCCCACGCACCTGATGAACTTCTCGAAGAGCGCAGCGGTCTCGGGCGGCTCGTGCAGGGTCACGACGCTCTGGTTGCGCAGGAGGCTCTCAAAGACCTCGCTCTGAAGGCTCAGCAGCAGCTGGTGCGTGTGGAACACCTTGGGCTCGTCGGAGGCGGCCGAGCGGACCCGCAGCACCGAGTCGCTGCCGTTGCCGTTCTGCAGCAGCTCCTGCAGCCGCTGCAGCAGCGTCAGCGAGTGGTTGATGGTGGCCGCCGTGGAGTCCCCGCTAAAGTCGGCTTTTTGGGCTGCAGAGAGATGGGACCGTCCCAGAGCTGCACCCCAGTCCCAGGCACTGAGGTGGGGTGGGGTTACTGCGGGACTGCACACCTCCTTCCTCCACTCCCCCAGTGCCAAAAGGCTGCTGGTGCCAAGGGGGTGTGGGGGGACAAAGGACATGGGGACAGTTGTGTCCCTGAGAGCCAAAAAACTGCCTTTCTGCAGCAGAAGGACTGAGACCACCATGTCCCAGGCTGGGGTGTGCTGGGAAATGGCCGGGTGCCGGCGGCACTGGCTCTCAGCCCGGTCTGCCTGTCCTCATCCCGTCCCTGCTGTGGGCAGAGCGAGCCCCAGGCATTGCCCTGATCCCTCGCATCCCGGGTGGGTACACGGGGGGACAGAGAGCCCCTGGGTGTGGGGAGCCAGGCACGCTCTGCCCCGCACCCAGGGATGGGGTCCCGAGCAGCCTGGGGGCAGCGGCTGCCCTGGTGTCACTGCAGGTCTGTGCTGGGATCCCAGCAGGGACTGGAGAGGGATCTGGGAATGTGGAACAGGGGTTTCCATGCTCCTGTGGGCACTGGGATCCTTCCATCCTCTCCTCTTCTCCCTCCTGACCCCACTCCCACCCGCTCCTCGGAGCATCCTTCCCCCAGCAGGAGTTTGGCCCCGTCTGTCTCAAATCCATCTTGCCTCTCAAATCCCGTCTTGCCAACGGATTACCCTTCCCAGCGCCAGCTTAAGGCCGGCTGAGCGGGGATGGGGAAGGGGAGCAGGCACCCCGTACCCCCGCGGCACCGAGCCCTTCCCCGGACACCAGCGAGCACAACCCGGCTCTGGGAGCTCAGCACCTCCAGGAGCCGCTTCCATCCCCTCCCGGCACCCCGACGGCAGCCGGAGAGGCGCGCTCAG
>VWZW01004143.1:227505-239065 GCA_013397115.1 Edolisoma coerulescens
GATGGAAGGAGAGAGGTTCCCTAATTACACCAAGCTCCAAGCCTGGTTCTCAGACTTGGTGGACATAAGTTACACAGAGGTGTAATCTTCTCCCTGCTATTCCTAAACACCATTGAGGCTTTTAAAATCTCTTTGGGAGATGCAGCTCAAGTCCACGAGACTTCCATTTGAAGGGAATTTCCCTTTCCAGGAAGCCCTGTGCACATGAAAGGATGATTTGCCGTGGTGCTACAATCTCTTACTTCCCACATGCTCCATAAATTATTGCTCCAAAAGCATTTACTGTGGTAACAGCAGCCTTTTCTTCCCCCTCTTCCTTTTCTTCCCCCTCTTCCTTTTCTTCCCCCTCTTCCTTCTCTTCTCCNCTCTTCTCCCCCTCCTCCCCCTTCTTCCTCTTCTTCTCCCACCTTTCTCTTTCTCTTCCCCCTTTCGCTTCCCCCTTTCTCTTCCCCCCTCTCCCAGAGGGAAGTTTGTAGCCCTGGAGAACATCAGCTGTAAGATCAAGTCGGGGTGTGAGGGACACCCTCCCTGGCCCGAGGGGATCTGCACCAAGTGCCAGCCCAGCGCCATCACGCTCAACCGACAGGTGAGAGGAGCTCGGGCACCTGCCAGGGGACCTGGCTTTTGATTTGGGAAAGGTGACTTCCAAAAAAGCCAACCAGGAGCACAAAGCCTCCGGGTGTCAGGGGAATCCTGTCCAGGTCTTCAGGCCTTGCAAAATGGGCTCCAAAATGTCCTGGCTCAGAATTTCCTCCCAGCGTGAGGACTGAGCTGGCAGCACTGCTGATGAATCCTGGTGATTAATCCTGCTGGTTTTCCTCACGGAATCTAAAAGGCCACTCAGGTTCTGCTTGTTTCCTCCTAAATTTCAGTGTCCTTTTACCTGCAGAGGCTTTTGGGGCGAAGGTCCCAGTAAAGCCCCCGAGGTGCTGGGGGTGCTCAGCACATCCCACGCTCCAGCCTGAGCAGGGAGCAGTGCCGAGGGGTGGGAGCTGAGCAGAGGGAAGAGGGAGGGAGCCCCCAGCCTCCCCCAGCCCTGCTGTGCAGGATCCAGCTCCGGAGGGTGGTGCGTGTCCTGGGAAGGGAGCGGAGCCAGCGGAGGACGGCCTGACGCTTGAACTTTGTCAAACAGAAATACAGGCATGTTGACAACATCATGTTTGAGAACCACACAATTGCAGATCGCTTCCTAGACTTCTGGAGGAAGACAGGGAACCAACATCTGGGCTATCTGTACGGCCGGTACACGGAGCACAAAGACATCCCGCTGGGAATCCGGGCGGAGGTGGCGGCCATCTATGAACCCCCCCAGGTGAGAGAGACCAGGGGCCACTCAGAATCGGGGAACACACAAACACCTTTTTAGTCTGGAAAACCTCACACAGTATTTCCAGCTGCAGCTCCCCAAGGAAAACTGTCCTGAGAAAAGGTGAGACCCAGGGCCCTCAGTGCTGACTCAGAATCGGGGGAACACTCAAACACCTTTTTAGTTTGCTGTTTCCAGCTGCAGCTCCCCAAGGAAAACTGTCCTGAGGAAAAGAGGACATGATTTATGTCCTTAACGTCACCATCCGTTGCTGCCACGGAAGGAATTTTTAGCTTCAGCTTTGTTTTTTGTTGTTTTTTACCCTCGGGTGATTTAAATGCGGGGTGACTGTAACGGCAGATTTCACTTTTAATCTTTCCTGGATTCCTGGCTTTCCAGCAGACTCTGTGCTAGGAAAAAACAGTTGCAGCCCTTGCTTCAGTTCCTTACCAGCTCTCTGGGAAAATTTAAGCAGCTTAATTAGATAGAATGAAGTCTAAATGATTTGAAGACAAAATGATGGAGCAGCTGAGGACGGGTTTGGCTGGAGCAGCCAGAATCCCCACTAGGTGGGGCACGGCACCACTCCTCAGCCGAGTGCTCCTCGTGGATTTCCTTCCTCCTCATGGTTTCTGCACGTCTGCCAAGTGAAATCCAACAGATTGTCAGTGGAAAAGGAACAAATGGATCCTTGGGAGTGTGGTGTGAGAGCAGAGTGGCACAGGGAGGTCTCTGGGGTGGCACCAGTCCATGGTGATGCCTGAGGGGAAGCCCAGACCTCTGCTCCCATCCCCTGCCCCGCTGCCCACAGTGGCTGTACTGGTTTTTCCCCAGTTCTGTGTCACTAACCAGTGTCTCTTTGCTGCAGATTGGCACCCAGAACAGCCTGGAGATCCTGGAGGATCCCAAAGCCGAGGTTGTGGATGAGATCGCGGCAAAGCTCGGCCTGAGAAAGGTCAGGATGGGTCGGATCTTGTGTGGCAGGGAAGTGATCAGCAATTCTTTCCAGCTCCATGGAGTCATCCAAGTCCCTTTAGGTTACCTAAATCTTGCTAAAGTGTCAGCAGCTGTTACATTTTTAGGTCTAAAACCCAAATCCAGAGGGTTCTCCTGAGCCTAGGCCCCTTGCAGGGCCATGTGGCTCCAGCAGCAGGAGCAAAGCAGCACAAACTCCATCTTCCCTTTCTTCCCCCTCCAACAGGAGCCATTCCTGGGAGCATCTCCCTGGCAAGTGCTGATTTGGCCCAGATGGAGCTGGAGTTGCCTCTGTGCTCCGTTTCCAGGAGCAGGGAATCCCCTTGGATTGTGTTCCCCTCCTTGCTGCTGCAGGGAGTCAGTGGTGTGTGGGGTTAGGGGTGCAGGTCCCCCTCAGTTCCAGCCTGCAGTGATCCCATCAGGATCCCCTGGTTTCCTGACAGCTCTCCAACCTGCCCTGATGTTTTCCGGTTTGGGAGCAGCGTTGGTATGGTGGGAATGCCAGGAATGGGATGTACACAAACAAGATTTGACTTGCTGGAATAAACCCGCCTGGGAGAAGGCTCAGTGCAGACTGTAAACATCTGGGGAGGGCTTTGTTCTCCCAGATAAGATCCCACCCCTCGCCAGAGGCTGGAGCAGAACTTCTCCGTGTGTTATCTATTTCCATGTTCTCCCATCAGATATTTTTAATCCATGGGACTTAACACGTCACCAAGTGCTGGCTGCGGGGTTTGGTCTGCCTGGGCTCCGGGGGAGTTGGGATCGGTTCTGCCTTGGAAGGGTTAATGCTGTGGGAGCTGGGATTGGCCCCTGGGTGGAGAGGGATCATCCCAAGGTGTGTGTCCATGTCACACCTCTGTGGAAGGATGATCCCAAGGTGTTGGGACACAAGTCACACGTGTGGGAAAGGGCTCACTCCGAGGTGTGAAAGCAGGAATGAGCTTTCTGGGGTGAGCACAGCCTCCAGTTTGGAATGAATCCCACTCCAGGATGAGCTTTCCCTCAACCAGTGCATGCGAGGTTCAGACTGGGATTGTGTGAGAGGTTCAGGCTGGGGCCACAGGAGCTGCTCTGTCACCCGCGGGCACTGGATCCCAAACGCTCCGTGGGAAATGCTGGGGGTGGGAGCGGCTGGTGGCACAGAGGCCTCTTGCAGCCTCCAGATCTTTCCATGAAGAAATATTCCATAGTGAAACCTAACGCTGCAGGTGCCCTGGCTGGCCAGCTGGCATGCTGCTGCTGCTCCTGGAAATGGGATTTCAAGGAGCCCGGCACAGCTGGGAGAGCCATTCCCTGCAGGCAGTGTGCACAGGGCCGAGAGGAGCCAAGAACATCGTGTCCTGTGAGCAGAAAATGTCTGAGCTCTTCTGGTTTCCTCTTTCCTTCTTTTTTTGTCTTTTTTTTTTTCCTTAAAGCAACGTTCTCCATCCCCCCGTGTAGGTCGGCTGGATATTTACTGACCTGGTCTCGGAAGACACACGGAAAGGGACCGTTCGATACAGCAGGAACAAGGTGAGATCCAGGTGTGACCCAGTGAATTCCCAATGAATTCCAGCTCCTGTGCCAGGCAGAGAGCTGAACCAGGGCTGCAGGTGGCACTGGAATTCTTGGGAGATGGGGTTTCCCAGGCACTTCTGAAGGAAAAGGAGCTGGAAGCCTTGGAAGTGTTAGGGATTGAACTGTTTGGGGAGCAGGCAGAGCTGCTGGAGCCCTTCCCACCCCTGCGCTGAGGAAATGGTGCTCATGGAACCATGGAACAGTTTGGGTGGGAAGAGACCTTAAAGCCCATCCAGTGCCACCAGGGGCAGGGACAGCTTCCACTACCCCAGGCTGCTCCAAGCCCAGTCCAACCTGGCCTTGGACACTTCCAGAGATCCAGGGGCAGCCACAGCTTCTCTGGGAACCTGTGCCAGAGCCTCACCCTGCTCACAGGGAAGAATTTCTCCCCAGTATGCCATCTATCCCTGCCCTTTTTAGGGTTAAGAAAACTCCAGGGAGTGGAGGGAATGGGGGATGTGAGGGACAAACCCAGTGAGCCAGAGTGACTCAGAGGATGTTCCCATGGGCTGGGCTTTGTGACACATACTGGCTCAAACTTCGACCTCCTCAGCTTCCTGTCCTTGTAAACCCAGCGATGTCCATATTTGGAAAGTGAAACTTGATTTTTCCAAAAAAAAAAAGGTGTGTAGAGGTGGGTGGGACTTGACACGGGACAGTCCTGAGCCAGCCCAGGGCTGGGGAGCTGACAGGTCACATTCCTGTCCCTGGGCTCCGCAGCAGCTTTCCACGAAAGTGTGTTTTCCTGGGGTGTTGGTCGTTTTCCTTGGCTGCAGCCCAGGGAAATAGGTCTGGGCTACGTCACCTTGTCCTTTCGCTGATTGGAGTCCCTGCTCTCCCCTCAGGACACGTATTTCCTGAGTGCAGAGGAGTGCATCACAGCTGGCAACTTCCAGAACCAGCAGCCCAACATCTGTCGCCTCTCTCCAGATGGGCACTTTGGATCCAAGTTTGTCACAGTTGTGGCTACAGGTACAAACTGGCCCCAGCCCTCTGGGCTTCACCTGAATTACCTCTTGTTAGTAGAAGAATATGCAAAAAATCACGTGTCCTGCTCCCCATCTGTCCTATTTAACAGGGCTTTTACTCTATCAACCAAAATACTTTCTCATTCTTTGTTTTGTCCTCTCTACAATTATCCACTCAGTATTCATTTGCCTGTTTTTTACTCTACAACTGTTTAAAAGAGACTTATTTGAGGCTCAGCCCCACCTCTCTGACCCAGAAATCACTCTCTGCCTGCAGCCAGGGCAACAACTGTTGCTCACTTTTTGTTTCAAACCCTTAAGCTCCCAGTTCTGTTGCCTGGAAGCAGCAGTGCAGAACCACAACACTCCAGATCCTCAGAGTTATGGATTAGTTCCTCCTTCAGGAGGTTCAGGAGGGATCTTTACCTCCCTCGTGTCGCTGTCAGGGAAACCTGACAGGGAAAAAAACCTGTCAGGGAGAAAAAAAAAAAGTTTGGAAACATTTTTTTGGCTGAGTAAAACAGAAGCTCCTGCAAAGTGCTGATGGTTAAACCCTCTGGTTTTAGCTGTTTTCAGGGAGTCTCCAGAGGCACCGTGGATGGGCTGGGCTGGGCTGGGAGGGGGGGACACTGGCATGTGCTGGGAGGGCTGGAGTGTTCCCAGTTCACTCTGTTCTTCTCCATGGGATGACACATGTCTTCATTTAAACCTTCCCTGGAGCAGAATCGCTGGTTCTGGCTCTGTTTTAACACAATGAAAAAACCCTCATGACTTCCAAATAACATCCAGAGTGAAAAGTGAAAGTGGGATGGGACATTGCCTGCCCTGAGCCTGGCTTTGTGAGGGTTCCCAGGGCCTTTTTTTCAGTGAAAAAGCTCTTTTTTTAGTTAACAGGCCCGTGCCTGTACATTCCAGACTGCTAAACACATCCATCTCTCATTAAATATAGATCTGTATCTCTCTTTTTATATATATTTATTTATTTAACTTTTTTTTTTTAAACAAGGTGTTTTACTGAGCAAACACACTGTTGTTCAGGCCTTCCCCCGTCCTGGTCTATGTTTAATTTCTAGGAGTGTTTGTTCTGGAGCAGTGAGTGATTGAGGTTACAGATCAAAGGGTAGAAAAGGAATATTTCCTCTTTGCTGTTCCAGCTAATTTCATTCTCCTCTGTTCAATCAGCCCAGCAGGTTCTATTTAAACACTCGAGTCCCTCTTTTTGTGCTGCAGAGATGCATTTGGATAGTTTGCCTCAACTTCGCCTTTAAATCCTCCACATGGATTAATTCCTATCCCCTCCTGAATTCCTGGCCTTGGAAATAGTAACGTTTTCCTACCATCTGCCTCCCTCCTCTCTTTCCAGTTGTATTCCAGTGACACATGACCTGATGTTGCTTACATTATCCAAACGAAAGCGCCAAGCATGTGATCCTTCCGTGAGCCAGGCTCTTAATTCCCACTTTCCATGTCAGATTTCCACCAAACCATCCAGTACAGGCTGAGAAAACACTGTTCCAGCCTGACATGACCAGGTGATCTGCAGCTCAGGGATCCTTGGGAGTGAAGCAGGCCCACAGGAGCTGCATGCCTGGCTTTTGTCTGGAAAAGGAGGAGATACCTGCAGGGTAGTGGGAGGGTGATGCCGTCAGAGCCCCCAGAAGGGCAGCTTCTTCTCCTTAGAGCTCCTGGCAGAGCATTCCTGCTGTTCCCTGGGCTCTGTGCTCTTGGGATAGTTGTGGAAATGTGTGTAACTACAAAAATGTGGAGTTCAGAGGGAATTCTTGCCTAAAATTCTTCCCATGAAGCAGCAGCAGCAGCTTCATCTCGGTATTCATCAGTGTTAGCCTTGCATTTAATCATGGAGTCTTGGAATTGTTCAGGTTGGAAAAGAGCTCCAAAATCATCGAGTCCAACCTCAATGCTGCTCTTCCACTCGTTTCTCTTGGAGTTACACCAGGGAAATCAGCCCTGTGCAGGATTTTCAGGAAGAATTCCTTCACGGGAAGGGTTGTGACGTGGAGTCCCCACCCCTGGAGGTGTCCGGGCATGTTGGGCTGGGTGACAGCGTGGGGACTGGTCACAGGTTGGGCTCGGTGACCTTGGAGCTGTTTTCCATCCTCAGTGACCCCAGGATCTTTAACCATCCTCTCCTCTTGCAGGTGGTCCCGACAACCAGGTGCACTTTGAGGGGTACCAGGTGTCGAACCAGTGCATGGCCCTGGTGCGGGACGAGTGCCTGCTGCCCTGCCGGGACGCGCCGGAGCTGGGCTACGCCAAGGAGTCCAGCAGCGAGCAGTACGTGCCTGATGTCTTCTACAAGGTGAGGGCTGAGGGCCTGGGCAGCCCCTGGATCAAAGCTCTGATCCTGAGGAGCAGCAGGGAAAATGTGCATCCAGAGCAGGTCGAAAATGCTCGACTTCATGGGGTCATGAAATGGTTTTGGTTGGAAGGACCTTAAAGTTCATCCCATTCCACCCCCTGCCATGGGCAGGGACACCTTCCACTAGCCCAGATTGCTCCAAGCCCTGTCCAGCCTGACCTTGGACACTTCCAGGGATGTGGCAGCCACAGCTTCTCTGGGCCTCCCCACCCTCACAGGGAAGAATTCCTTCCCAATATCCCATTAATTAATGGCACTGCTCGCTGGCTAATTAGCCATCCATCACCCCGTTAGTTATCTCCTTCCTGTCCTGTCTGCTCGTGCTGCCTGTGGTAAAGCTGTCCCTTAAGGAGCACGGGATAAGGAAAGCTGCCTTCGTTTGGGAGGAGTGGAATGAGTGGATTGTGCTCCAGCGACAGGAACGGAGCCGGTCAGGGTGTTCCTGCACGCCCTGAACCTGGGACTGGGAAGTGCTGGTTTCCCTGTGAGCCTCCATGGTTTCCACCCCTTAGTGCCAGACTGCTGGCTTGGCTTGACCCCACCTGGAAACAAGGAACACTTCTGGGCTGAATGCAGTGCTGGAGAGGGAGAGCAGATGGAATCCTGCTCTCTCTGGAGCAGGCAGTTCCCTCCTAGGAGCTGATAAGCCGGGGCCGATTAGGATCCAGCGGAGCCGGGTGTGCAAAGGTTGGCCCTGAGCGTGAGCAGGATGAGATCATCTCCTGGCGTGCCCTGATCCTGCTCCGGAGCAGCCCGGGCTGTGCCACACTCGGGCAGCCTTGCAGGAGGTCCCGCAGGTCTGTGTCCCACATGTGGCCCACCCGGGGTGCTGGGAGCAGCAGGAAGCCGGTGGGTGTTCCCAGAAGGGTTTCGCTCCCATCCCTAATCTGAAGCAGGGAGATAAACAAAATGGGAACGGATGGCTCCAGCCTTCCGTGGAAATTTCCATCAACCACTGATTCACTGGGTCGGGCTGCAGCTGATTTCATGTTTTAGAGCTTCTCTCCCTAATTGCCCTTTTCACGGAGTGCTGGAGGATGGCCCTGCCGGGTGGGATTCTCCCTCAGCCTTCAAAGGGTTTGGCTCTAGGATCCCTCAATTATTTTTGAATGTTCTTAAATCTGTGGAAAGCTTAGTCACTCCTGGCTTGGGAAACCTTTGGGGTCCCATTAAATGTGCAAGGCTTGAGGTCAGAGACACTACCTCATCCTGGGATGGTGACAACAGCCGTGTCCGAGCCCCGGTGAACTCCAGGAGGAGCAGGAATCCGGCAGCACGGGATGGAGTCTTTGGGGTCCAGCACCTTGCTCTCTCTTTGTCCCCAGTCTGTGATGTGGGGGTTCCCTTCTGTGCTGACCCCCCAGCCGGTTTTTGGGGAGAAAGCTGTGCTTTGGAGTACTTGCTGTTTTCTCTGGGACTGCGCAGAGAGAAGTCCGTGTGCATTCCCATCCAATATCCAAGTATTCATCTGAAAAGCCCTTTAGGATGAAAGGAGCTCTACAAATTAATTCTAATTGGATGAGGACCAGGAGGCCGATGTTTGTGGAGTGTGGATGTATTTACAGACCAGCCAGATGTGAGGCAGGATCCATGGGACTCGGATCTGTCCCAGGGCAGCGCGGTGGATTCACCTCTGGCTTGCGAATGGGAAAAGGGACTGCTTTTCTTCCATGGAAATGGGAAAGCTGATGGCACTGGCATTGTCCTGTGGTTTTCCTGAGCCTGCAGCTGTGTGATTTCTATATTCCTTTACCGTTCCCTTTATGTTGGCCCCTTTCCTGCTGCTCCGAGGAGCCACCCCTGTGGAGTTGGCTTTGGACATGCGGCCGTTGCTCTCCTGGCCCAGGAAGGGAGAGCTGTGCTCCAGTGGGGAACGTGAGGGGTTTGGGGACTGTGAGAACAAGTTCCTTTGCTCTGAAGGGTCTCCCCAGGTAAGATTAGCCAGGAGGAAGAACAGATCCCTCCTGGGGTGTCTGGGAAGCGTCAGGGCTCAGCACTGGTTCCAGCTGGAACGGGGCGCAGCCGGCACGTGCTGCTTGGCCAGCTCAGCACACGGAGCTCAGGAAGGAGTCCAGGATGTGGACACACGGACACAGGTCGGGGTGAAGACCCTGTGAGTGAAGATGATGATGTTGCAATGGCCACTTCACCCAGTTTCTGAGCTGGATGAGGGCGAGCCCGACTGAATATTCCACACAAGCATTTTCCATCCTGTCCTCTGTCCTTGAGCAGCTTCCTCTGTCCATCTGGTTTTAGGAAACAGCTGGATTGGTTTGGATTTCTCTGAGAATGTACCTTGGGTTGATATTCAACACTGGGGGGTGCTCAGGGTGCAGCTGGGGGATCCCTCCCTGGGGCTGCTGCACCGCGTCCCTGCTGTCACCTCCTCCCAGTCCACTGGCCCAGGAACTCTGCGGTGCTGAACTGCTCCACCATTAACTTCATCAGCTGAGGGAAGAGCTTCCTGATGTTTTACAGATGCTTTAAAACTCCTGGATAATTGGATTTGGGGGCTGGCTGGCTTTGTCTCTTATCACAGGTATTTGTGACAGCTCAGCACAAACACCATGTCATCGTCATCCTCACAGTGAATTGCATTTTACAGCTGCCTTAACATCCCCCCAGAGTTTCTTTAGGATGGTTTAATGTCCCTCCAGAGTTTCTTTGGGATGGTTTAACATTCCCCCTGAGTTTCTTAGGGATGGTGTAAGACAAAAGCCCTTTACAAGCATTGTGCAAGAGCCCTTTGCCCTCAAATCCCACATGTGCTCTGAGCTCTTGCTGCGGCTGAGCCGTGTCTGAGCCCTGGCCTGGCACCAGTGACACACGTCCCATCCCTCCCTGGGACAGCCCCGAGCCAAGGCCCTACTTTCATTAGAGCCCAGCAGGACCTCTGAGCCAGGCTGTCCTACCATGGCATTGGAAATCCTCTTCCCGGGGAGAGCCAGGCTGCAGGGAGTGTTCACTGATGGGGAAGGACTTCCTTGGCTGCCCTCCCACCAGCTCATGAGCTGCCTTAGCCTTAAATGTCCCAGCTGCTCCGGGGAGGAGGATGCTGGATTAGCTCAGCAGGAGTCTCCTGGGAAGGGTTTCAACTCTCCCTGACCTGTCACTTGCTCTTGGAGAAGTTGCTCCGTTTCTGCGCCTCAGCCGCGCTCCCCGTGCGAGGGGCAGGAGCGCCCGGGAAAGCGCCTGGAAGTCAGCAGAGGGAAGAGCAAAGCTGGGATTTATTCACACATGGGAAGGACAGATGGCTGCCGAGCTCCGCCGTGCCTTCAGCAGAGGGAGCAGGTCGGGAATGACGGCGTGGGATGCGGGATGCTCACAGCATGGGATGCTCACAGCGTGGGACGCTCGCGGCTGTCCTGGGACACGGATCCGGAGCCTCCCTCCTTGGCTGGCAGCTCCGTGGGCTCCTCGCTTGGCTGCTCCCCTCACCCTCCGTGGATAATCCTGGGGCCACCCAGAAGTCTTTCCACCCTGCCAAGATGTCTGTGTTCCCATCCTTTTCCCTGTTCACTCTCATCCCTGTGCAGCTCCTGCCTCCCAACAGTGGGTTGAAAGGCTCTAATCCCAGCCTTGATGCAATCTCCACTGGGATGATGCATTGTCCAGACCCTCCAGGCCTTGCTGCTGGATTTTTGTCCCGGAGCCAAACGCTTGTGGCTTCATTAATCCCTTCCTGGCCTCCCTTTGGATCAGGTGCCACTGGGCTTTGGGGGTCTTAGGCTGCAGCAGTAACAGGGTGCTGGGAGGGTCCTGGTGATGCCAAGCTCAGGATAAGGATCTTTCTCCCAACAATCCCAACTTGATGTTCATTAAGGCCTTTAAAACATCATTAAATGATCCATGGTGGTGGGAGAGGAATGTTGGGGTTTGGTGGGGCTGTCCTGTCAGGATCAGGACATGTCCTCGGCTGGGGGGAGTGAGGTTCCAGTCTGTGGATGTCTTGGAGGCCTCAGCAGCATGCCATGAAAAAGCAGGCATTTAACATGGAAATCCCCAGAGGGGGAGATTAAAGCCAACAGGTGCTGGAAAAATGTTTCTGCATATTAGAACTTAATTAGATTGGAAAATGAATTCCAGATGGGCTAATTATGCGTGAGTTGTTGCAGGTCCCTTCATGCAGGGGCAGGATTGTGTTTGGGAAGCTGATTGGATCTGATTCCTGCCTCTTGTGGTATCACTGAGATCTAGAAGCAGGTTGGCTCTGGGGTCCTGTGATCTCCCAAAAAAGGCTCCACGGCTCCTCCTGCTCCTGTCGGAGCCGGAGAGATCTGAGGCCACAACCTGTCATGTGCGAGGAGCAAAGATCCTTATCGGGATTGCCTTTCAAAGGAGCTTCAAAGACTGGAAGGGAGATTTTTTTAC
>VWZW01004144.1:2013-22037 GCA_013397115.1 Edolisoma coerulescens
GGGCGGCGGAGGGATCCGCGGGAGGCGGTGCTGCGGCCGGCCGGGATCACCTTGGCGGGGCGTGGGGGCGGTGCGCAGAGCGGCGGCGGCGCTCGGAGGAAGAGGACGAGCCAGGGGCGTGACTGAGCGGCGGCAGGTAACGGCGGCCTGAGGGGCGGCGAGCGGCGGGGCCGGGCACGCTCGTACCGCCGTTATCCCCATGTTTCCGCCGCCGGGAGAGGGTCCCCCCAGGCGGCGGCTGAGGGGAGGGGGCGCGCGCCCTGTAGGGCGGTTGAGGAAGGGACGCGCGGGGGGCTCGCGGCGCCGAGCACGTGGCCGCCGGCGGCCCCGGCCCCGCGTCCCCTTCTCTACCTCCTCGAGCATCCCCCCGAGACCCCGCACCGGGGAACGCCCGTTCCGAGCATCCCCCCGTGACCTAGCACTGGGGAACGCCCGCTCCGAGCATCCCTTCCGATCTCGCGCCGGGGAACGCCCGCTCCGAGCATCTCCCCACGGCCCGTTCCGGGAAACGGCCGCTCCGGGCACGGGGAGGCGGCGGGGGTCCGGTCTGGTGCGGGGGCCCGGGTGGATGAAGGGGGACGCGCACGAGCGGGGAGCCCCGCGTGTGCCCCGCGGCCGTGCCGTTGAACGGAGCGCGGGGCCCCGCTGCGGCTGCCGCCCGGTTCCTGCCGGCCGGGCAGGGCCGGAGGAGCTGCTGGGAGGCTGAGTCAGAGGCAGACGGAGTGAGGCGCTGGGCCGCCCCCCCGCCCTGTGCCTGCACTCACGTAAGAGCCGGCAGATCCCCGAAGGGCATCAGCTTAAATCAGCGTCCGGCTCACTGCACCCAGCACTGATGCTGCAGCCTCTTCCCGGCCCCCCCAGGAAGAGAAGGCCCCTTCTGAATTAATCTTTTCCCCTGATCGTGCCTACTTAAACACGTCCAATTGATTTGGACAGTCTCTTGAACTGTAAAAACCTTTGAAACGTGTTTAAACCCCCTTTGCAGGGCTACCCCGGGGCATGAATAGCGCTTTTGTCGGCGGACAATGGCAACCTCCCGAGTGTCTCCTCAGACTACTAAAAGTAGACGGCAATCTCTAAAAACCTGCTTTGTTCTGATAAAGCAACTCCGTGTCGACGAGGCCCAGGTTAAGAAAAAAACCCAGTGTTTTATGGAGGTTTTTGTCATGTTAAAGTGTTAACTTTCCTGCTGCTGCTCATCGTGACTTGCCTTGGCTCAGAGGTGCGATGACAAAGAGGTTTTTGGTTACTCAGACACGTCCAGGGACTTGTGCAATTAGGAGTGCTTAATTAAGAAAAAAAACCCCAAAAACCAACAAAACTCTGAAGAGTATCATTTCACGCCCGACATCCCATTTATAGAGCAGAATTCTGGCTAATATGAAGGAGCTCGATGGGTTAATGGGCCGGGCTGGTGCCAGCGGGTTTCCAGCCCATCACCGGATTAAGCAGAAGCTTTTTGTGCGAGGCAGGAAGCACTGCTGCGAGCCACGTGCTTGAACCGGGGACTTGTCTGTGAAACCCTCCCGAGAAACTTCGCTTTCACTAGATAAAGAGCTTGGGGAGTCTGCAGCAGCCTGCATTTTTTGATTACCTACTCCTTTATCCATCTGAAGCTATTATTAAAACCTTCATTTACTGTTGTTAGCCGGAGTGATCCACCGCCGGCCTTAATTCCCTTTCCACCCAACAAGTTGATAATTTAATTTGATGGCAGCAAGACGTTTCCCAGGCCGGCTGGAGCACGTGCTGGTCCTTTATCTCCCGCCTGGCCCTTGTTCTCCCGGGGGAAGATGGAGCCGCAGCGGGTGGTGATGGATGGCACGTAGGGAATGGGGCTGCAGTACCGGGGCGCTGCCACGTGCAGCAATCTCCATCCTGGAGTGGGGATGCAGCACAGTGGTCTACACTTCTGACTAGTTAAATGTAAAAAGAAAACCCCCAAGCTTTCTTTTATCGTGTAAAGCAGGTTTTTACAGCTCGCCTGAAGGCAGCCAGGAGCTTTTTACCAGGCCGAAAGGCTCCTTGTCCTCTCCAAGGTTAAGCCTGTAGGTGTGTCCTACAAATACCCTCGAGATAAGTCTTTCTCGTCACCAAACATCCGATGCTTGTCACCTCCTCTTTTATTTTTTTAGTTAAGCCTTCCAGGGAGGGCAGCTCAGCAAAGGCACGGCTGAGCCAGCAGCACACGGGGAAGGTGCCAGAGCCAGCCTGACCTTCCTGTTCCCCATTGCCAAAAAGCTGGAGAGGCATCTCCGTTGTGGGTCTCTCCTCCCGTGGATCCTCAGCTCAATGCCGGGGAGAGCGTCGGCCAGCCGGGAGCAGGTGGTGGCTCCTGGGTTCCATCCAGGCTTGCAGAAAAGGGCTGGAATTTTGGGGTGGCCATTTTGTCCTTACGTAACGGCGAGACACCACCTCCGGCACCGGCTGCCTGGCAGGAATGTGCTGTCCTCCCTCCCTGGGAGAGGGGATGCCAGGCCAGGGTAAAAACCTGCTCCTCTGCAGAGCTGCATTTCTCTCTTGTTGAGTGCCTTTAGCTTCTGGAATGAGCAAAGCTGATGTTTTTCTAGGCTTTTTTTGGGAATCTGAAGGCCTGCCTGGTTTCATAACCCTGCTCTGAGTACTAACTCAAACCATTTCTGCCTCTGGGCACGAGCAGCCTTGTTCTGCAGCCTCCATGAGGTTGTGTAAGTGAGACTGACCAGTAAATCCCGAATCTTCACCCCCTGGGAGCCTCCTGGCTGGAATTCCTGCAGGCAGTGACACAGCTCTGCTGCCAGGGCCTGGGGACAGCCCCTGCTGCAGTTTCCACTTCCCTTTGTCACTGATAACAGCAGACTTGGCCCTGGGTGGGGACTGCCTGGGTGGGGATTGCTGCTCCCTCTCCTTTCTCCATCCCCAAGGGGCATATCCGGAGAAACCATGATTTTCGGCTTTCTCTCATCTGACCCGTGGGATGAGCTGGCTGGAATTAGTCACCTGGCTACAGTAAAACCAGTCCCGACCTCAGATGGCTCAGTCTGAAATATTCAGGAGCTGGGGAGATAGATACCAGAGATCATTGGGACACCCTGCCTGAAGCATGGGCAGGCCAAGTAATAAATTTGGTGATTTAATCGTTATTCCTTGAGGAATGAATTCAGGTTTATTCAGTGCTGGAAACATTCAGGCACTGTAGGGTATTGCTCACCCCCCCTTCCTCACTCTGCTCACACTGAGTGCTCCGTGTTTTCTGGTGTCCTTGAAGTCCTTGCTCCTCTGTTTGATTTTAAAAAAAGTGGAGTAGTGGGAAATGCCAGACATTCCTGTTATAAATATGAGACTGGTCATTCCGGTAGAATTCAGTCGATGCCTTGTAAATGCACGGTGATGGAAGGCAGGAGGGAGTATTAAAAAGGGACTCTTGGTGGTCGTGGGCACGGTGCTGTGGACAGATGGGTGTTTGGGATACTTTCTGGGTCCTGCGTTTCTGCTCTCGCCCCTGGACAAGGTCACTGTGTCTGCGGTTAATTTTTCTGAGCCCTCTGAACTGCTGGAAAATCTTGTGAAGGGGATTCTGGCTGGGAAGTGAACTTAACTTTTCTCTATAAAGACTTCAAGGGTGTTAAAATTATATTTGCAAATGACTGGAGTGGGTGGGGGATTTCCATGAGGCAGGGAGAATTTACCTGACTATTTTTTATAAGCTTCCAAGTCATGCTCTGGCTGCAGTTTCCATGTCGGGATACTGTTGTTCCGTATTCCTCTTGTTCCTAGAAGCTGTGCAAACCTGATTCCCTGTGCGTGGAGGTGATTTCCCAGCAAAGGCTTGTTTTTTTTGGCATCTAAGGAAGCTGACGCTGCTCTGCAGGTGTCGGAGGGTGCAGCAGCAAGTGTTAGAGGGCTGAAACACAATGTTTTAGGACTGACCAGAGGGTTTTCCTATAATAATGAGACTTTGTTGGGCTTTTTATGTGGGCAGACCTTCTTGTAGTGACTCCGGTGAATCAGCAGCTTCTGGCAGGGCTGAGGGAGAAGAGGCTTTGCCAGGTCAAATTATGGTTTTTGCTGGCCTGGCTGCTCTGTGGCGCACGGCAGCGCGGCGAGGGTGAGTCAGGGCTGCCTGCGCGAGGATCTGCACGTACGTGAGGAAGGGCTGCGGAGCAGGGGAGGAGCATCGGGCCGGCCAGCGGGGCCGCTGCGGCACCGGGACGGCACCGGGCAGGCTGGCACGGCATGGCCTGCCCTTCCCTGGGCTCGGTCCTGCCAGCTCTGGCAGAGTTTTTGGGTTTATTGGTGCCTCTGTGTCAAAGCTGGACGTGCTGAGCTGGCTGGTGTGTGCCCCTCACACCATTCCGTGGTTTATTGGTGGGCTTTGTCTGCCTGGGGTGGGCAGAACAAAAGCCCAGCTCTGTTCCTGCTCTGTCCCAGCTTTTAGCTGAGCCCCAGCTCATGTTTCTATAAGCACATCTTGGAGATGAAGGCAGCTCATGCCTGCTCTGAATGTCGCCCATGTGCCCAGGGCATGGAGTTTGAAGTCAAACCAATCTTTAAAGGCAAAATGACTGATCTGCCCATGCCAGTAGCCACCACCTTGCATCATTCTTTCACCGGAGGCTTTTGTAATGCTGGGATTCTAGCCTGGGCAGGTCCGAGAGACAAAAAAGCTTTTAGCTGCCACTGCTACTTGAGAACAAAACTATTGCAATTAGAAGTGCCTGGGGCACCGGCACTGCTGTGAAATGAGTGTCTTCCCATCCCAGTGGACTGTTAATCTTCAGCTCAGTTTCCTCTTGGGATTACAGGCTGGTACTGCTGTTGTGGGGACTCTCTAGCCCAGAGGAGGCAAACAGCCTGAGTTCAGAGAGGTTTTTTAATCCAAACGTTGAAAAATACAACCAGCTTTAAACCTTGTGATAGATTGCTGCTGCTGTGGGTGGAGTGCAAGGGGCGGGGGAGGCCCGCAGCATCTTCAGTCAAAGAGGGACTTTGAGTGTATCAAATCTTCAGTCTTTCATGTGTTCTCTGCCAAGGTGTTGTGTTTAATCAACTCAAGTCTGCTTGCTTGTCCAGGTTTAAAGGATGGGGTTAAGGCTTAGGCGGACTTTGCCGTGATTAGGTGCTCCTGGGCAGAAGGTTGCCCGTGTCTGGGCGTGCTGCCCTGGTCCCAAGTGGGATGGGAAGTGCAGTTGAGGCCTGTAGGAGAAATGAGTGGAGAGCTGGGAGGGAGGAGGCAGAACCTCTGCCTGCGCACTCAAGTGCTTGAATTTTGTTGCGTTGTGTAGCTCCAAGGGAAGACTGGCAATGAAGAGAAGCTATGAAGGGAACATCTGCATAGAAGGCAGGTGAGCTTTGGGTGGTCCATGTGGGGGATGACATGGAAGTAGAAATGTCTTGCCTGTTAAGACTCTCAAGTAGGAACATAAAGATAGTTTGATCCAGTAGCAGCTTTCTTGTTACCTCCATATTCATCACCTGGGTGTGTTGATGTCTCTGCTTGATGGGCAAGTTAGGGTGGGTGGTTCCCAAACCTGGCACCGCTTTCTTCCCTTCCAGACACAGGAATCGAGCAACCATGTCGAAGCACCACGATGCAGGGACCGCTTTCATCCAGACCCAGCAGCTGCACGCTGCCATGGCAGACACCTTCCTGGAGCACATGTGCCGCCTGGACATCGACTCGGAGCCAACCATCGCCAGAAACACCGGCATCATCTGCACCATTGGTAGGCCATTCCTAGATAGGAGAGAATTGCAGCTAGGAGCCCACACCTTGGTGAAACTTGGTAGGGAAATTGTGGGAGTGATCTCTGGCTTTCATCCCTTGCCAGGGCTGAACTTTTGTGGTGAAGGAACATGACTTTCCCATGTTTGCCTAACCTGTGTTACTGCTGGGAGTGAATCCAGTATCCAGGGAAATGGGAATCGCTTGGGTTCTGCTGCACTCCGTGGACAAGTTAAAACAATATTTGCTGCTGCAGCGCTGAGCAATGCTGTATCCATTTACCTTTTCTCTTCCACATGAAACAGCCTGGTCTGTGTGGGTTACCTCATTATTTTTCCAAAGTTAATGTTCAAATGGTTTCTTCCTCCGAGGCCCGGCCTCCCGCTCTGTGGAGAAGTTGAAGGAAATGATTAAATCTGGAATGAACGTTGCCCGACTCAACTTCTCTCACGGCACCCATGAGGTAAGGGTGGGGTCTGAGCTGCTACAGCCCCTGTGAGTCTGCTGATCCTGTCCTTCAGGGAAAAGGGAAATCCAGCTTCATCCAGACCATCCTTGGTTTGGGAAGGCCAAATAGTCCTTTTGGGGAAAGCATGCTGGTTGTATGTGCTGAGCCTGTGTCATTGTTGATAACATTGAAGTGTATTTTCTGAGCCATTTTGAAAGCAATTCAGTTCCACACCCTGCCCTGTAGCGGGTAGCCAGGTAACTGCTATTTGACACTGTGTGGCAGCTGCTTGCCGTGAAATTCTTCAGTTCTCACATCCTGCTGTTCCCAGAGCTGCTGCTTCTCAGTGAGCAGCAGAAGCCGAGAAGACCTGTCCCTGTTTTGCACCTCTGCAGGAGGTCACACTCTCAGTTCATCTCACTTCTTGTTCCATTGCTGGGGGTTTCGCAAGCAAGCGATCAATGAATAACCCTGATCAAAAGGCATCTGTTATTAGTGATTTGATGTAATTACTGTGCCCAGTGGGAAGAATGGGCTCCTGGGTTTTCTGACGAACCGGCTGCTGTGGGTGCGTTCCTGGCACTCTGGAAGGTCCTGCTGTGGAGCTTGGGACATGGTGTGGTGAGCTTAGAAGAATAAGGTCAAAAGAAATCACCACTCCATGACAGTCAAGCCCTTATTGCTATAAATAGCTGAGATCCTCAGTGATACTGGAGGAGCTGAAGATCCCATTCTAGGTTGCCTGAAATGCCACCCCTGAGCCTTTCTGCTGAGGTGTTTGTTTTCTTTTTTTTAACCCTGGCTGCTTTCCAGCTTTCAAAATGTCACCCAGTAGCAGCTGTAGGTGGCTTTTCTTAGTGACCCATGAGCCTCGTGGTGTGTAACAGCTTGGCCTCTCACCCTTGTGACCTTTAATGGGCACAGGGCAGTGTCAGGATCGAAAGGGCTGGTACTTAACTGTGGACAACCATCGGACCTTGACTAACCACCCTGGGTAGTGTCAGTGCATGCCTTGCAGTTGGGAAATCAGCCTGGAGAAAGGGTAGTGTGGAGTGACTGTGCCTCCCAGAAGTCAAATCCTGCGGCCAGGTGGCTCTTGGGCTGGTGACGCATCAGGGAGTTGCGTCCAGGCTTAAGCTGGGAATTCTCACACCGTTATTGCCCAGTTGCTGCGGTCTGTGAACTCGGCTGAGGTTGAGGACTGGGAGTGAGGCTTTCTGCTTTGTGTGAGGTCCAACTGCACATTTCACACCGATGAGGCCGACTGCAAGCTCTGGTCTGGCTGTCGCCTGCAGAGTGTGACCGTCAGCCATAGCCAGTCCTGAGTTTGTGTCCCGTCCTGGCTCCTCCAAAATGCTCCAGTTTCCGGTGAAGCCCCAAAGAGTTTCTGTCTGTCAGAAGTGCTTCAGTTCTCGTGACCACTCCAAAGCATTTTATGGGGCTTGAGCTTTAACAGAGGTGCTTTGGCACCTGCCTGGCTCCCTTTTACATGGAATAAAAATGGCTTTTACCTCCAGCTATGCCTGCATTCCCGTTCTGCATGTGTAACTCTTCAGGAAGTCAGGCTCCCTAGGAGCCAGTTAGTCCTTGATACCAAACTAAAATGGAAAAATCCCAGATGACTGGGTTCAGATAAGTGTAGTAGCACTGTTGGAGCATGCTTTCTGTGCTACATCCACCCCAGCTGCAGTGCCTGGAAGGGTTGGGGCTGTCTCAGTCTCAGCTTGCTCACTCAGTCAATAAACTGACTCATTTTCCTGCTCTAAAGAGTTATCAGCTGTTGGGTATCTCTGGCCAAGGGCACACATGTGAACTTTAGCATGGCTTTTTCCAGCCTCACCTTCCTGGTGCTGGTACATTGTTCCCGAGATACCCAAGTCGGTGTGCAGGGCTCGTGCTGGGGTGGGTGAGTGGCACGGGGAACCAGGTGTTCCAGGCGAGTCAGGTCAAACTCTGTCAGTCGGTGTGGCGCAGAGGGGAAAGGGTATGTCTTATCTGCTGAAGTCTGTCAAGTGTTACACAACTCTTACTAGTTGTAAGTAGTTAAGGTTATCTCTTAATGTTGTTTAAACAAGTAAAGTAAACTGATCTGCTGGCCATCTGTAGCACATTTGAGGGAGCTGGGATGGGTTTTCTCACAAAACTATCTTGAAACTGGCAGCATTTAGCAAAATGCTCTCACAAACAAGGTATGGAAGCCAGGCGTGTGGTGCTGGAGCATTGAACTCCTGTCTGTGATTGCTTTGGCTCTGGAACTGTACATATTTACATGGATAACATTCTTTTAGCAAATCCTTTATCTCTGGGAATTTAAGCCAAGGAGTGAAAAGCCTGTCCACCTGCAGGACTGATAGTGGGTCAGGGTGGAAGTGTGTGTGGGAGCTGGCAGTGTGGAGAGGCGTCTTCCCTTGCTCTGATGGGAGGAGGAGCACAGCCGTGTGTGGCACTGTGACATTCTTCTGCCATCAGGTCTCTTTCAACACACACAATTATCCAGCTGCTGGTGCTGTGAATATTCTGCTGTGTTTAATAGGCAGGTGTTCAGGAAAGCTTTTGGAAAAGTTACTCCTAAAGGCCTGTTGGTTGGTGAGCCACCTTCAATTGGCAGATGTGTGTCCTCATGGAAAATCACTTCAGCCAGGCCTCGGGACTGCGTCCTTGAGATGTCCTTCTGGAATTAGAGCTGAGGGCACAGCCAGATAACTTCCAGACTCCCACCTTCGTGGCAGGAAGGCCTTTGTATCCTTGCACTCTGCTGTACTGGGAGCTTTTTTTGTCCGAGTTAAATTTTGAAGGTAGAACTGAAACTGAGAGCAGAGCTGTCAGCTTGGGCAGCGTCTGGGGTGCACAGGGATCTTTTCTGTAACCGGCTTTAACGTTTCCATCTTTTGCCTTTTGCCAGTATCATGAGGGCACAATCAAGAATGTGCGAGAAGCCACAGAGAGCTTTGCCTCTGATCCCATCACCTACAGACCGGTGGCTATTGCACTGGACACCAAGGGACCTGAAATCCGAACTGGACTCATTAAGGGAGTAAGTTGCCTTTTTTTTTTATCTCACTTTTTTCACCACATAGACTCGATACCGTGTTAAGCCTGTGGCCTTTTCCAAACAAAAAATATCCTAGAAAACGAGGTAACAAACCACCTTCCAAAAGTTTGGACAAGCTGCCGTGGGCTGGGAGGTGGTGGTGTGCTGGTTTTTACTGGTTTTGTTGTCACACAGAGTGGCACAGCAGAAGTGGAGCTGAAGAAGGGTGCACAGCTCAAAGTGACCCTGGACGATGCCTTCATGGAGAACTGCGATGAGAACACACTCTGGATGGACTACAAGAATCTCACCAAGGTTGTAGAAGTTGGCAGCAAAATCTACGTGGATGATGGTCTGATTTCTTTGCTGGTTAAGGAGAAAGGTGGGTAACAGCCATTCCAGCTCTGCCTGTTTGGTTTTTCCTTAGGACATATTTGTGCTTTCCCTCCAGTAACTGTTTCTTAGCTTGCAGCTCTGTGTTAAAGAAAGGAGAACATGGTTCTTGATGCTGTAGTGAGACTTTGAGCTAGATTTCTCTACCTCAAGTGTAGGAACTTTCTGAAAACTAACTTCAGCTGAGTTTCACTGAGCAGGCGTCTAAACCCCATCTTGGAAGGGGAATGTGTGGTAGGGCCATACCACTGTTCGTGATCAGCCAGGTTAATTCATGCTCTTAATACAGGATTTAACTAGTTTTACAGCACGGACCCTGGGTTTTGTAGTTCGAGACAGAACTAGTTTTAACTGGTAGTGTAGAGGCAAGGTTACTTCCATGATATTCCTTGTATAGTGCTGCCTAAACTGCTCTAGCCTCAAGCCTCTAATGAGTGAGCATGTAGGGAGTGGGAGGTGAGGCTTTGGGGTACTCAGTTCAGGGTTACAGGGCTCTATGTGCAGAACTGCAACCTGCTAGCTTTTCTTGGGGGAGGCAATCCCAACCTCCTGCAGGGAACAGCTGGTACGTTATCCAGGAACAGCCTAGAAGTTGTTTTAGACCAATCTATTGTATTCCCAAGGGTAAACTGCAAGCTCGTGTGGTACAGAAATGCTCTGAAGAGATGGGATGTGCTTTTTATCGCGTGTGCCGCTGTTGGCAGTGCAGTTCCCAGGCAGGGAGGTGGTGTGGGAGCTGGCGGCGGGAGCTGTCCCGTAAACACTGACCGTGGGAACACGTGTTTCAGGGAAGGACTATGTCATGACGGAGATCGAGAACGGCGGCATGCTCGGCAGCAAGAAGGGCGTGAACCTGCCCGGCGCTGCCGTCGACCTGCCTGCCGTCTCCGAAAAGGACATTCAGGACCTAAAATTCGGTGTGGAGCAGAACGTGGATATGGTGTTCGCTTCCTTCATCCGCAAGGCTTCCGATGTCCACGCTGTCAGGAAGGTGCTGGGGGAAAAGGGAAAGAACATCAAGATCATCAGCAAGATCGAGAACCACGAGGGTGTGCGCAGGTGAGCTTTGTGCAGGGGATGCTTTGGGTTTGTCACACTGAAATGAAGCAACTCACACTCCCTTTTTATGGCTTCAGACAGCTTTGTGTAGCACTGAATATGTGCTGTGCCTTGCTCCTGGTTTTCTTCCTCCTTCCTTGGCATTGCAGGAACCCAAGCAGCCCATGGAAAGCCTGTGTGCTCCTTTCAGGGGAGGACAGACAGATGGGAAGGTGCTTTGCAGAACAAATGGGATAACACAGCTCTTCTCTCGCTGTCAGGTTTGATGAGATCATGGAGGCCAGCGATGGCATTATGGTGGCCCGCGGTGACCTGGGAATCGAGATCCCGGCTGAGAAAGTCTTCCTCGCCCAGAAGATGATGATTGGGCGCTGCAACAGGGCTGGCAAACCCATCATCTGTGCCACTCAGGTACTGGAAGGGCACCGTTGGCTCCTCACTGCCAGAGTCTGGCTGGGAGGGAATGTTGGGGGCAGCCGTGGCTTGATGGCGTTGGTTAAAGAGTGAGATGTAGAGAGGTATTGCCTACAGCTGAAAAGCTCATATTTAGGCATTTCTGTGTTTGGGATCTCTTCCAGTTAGGTTACGGGACCTCTTGCCAAAGGTTATACACCTCAAAACATCACGTGGTAATGAGCCTTTGGGGCTGACTTAGCAAGTTCCTGGGAAAAATGGCACATGCTTTTCCTTGGCATCTTGAGGCAGCACATCCGTGCCTGACAGGAAAGGTTTGCTGCAGTTCCCAGGTATCTTAGAAAATGCACCTACACTGCAGCTTCAGAAGGAACTGAACCATCTTCTTTTCCTGGGAGTAGTAGGGATCATGTGCACAGTCCTCGGGCACTGGGAGGACTGGTTTCCTGGCTGGCATTGCTCTGCACACAGGCTGTGGAACTGGAAGCTGTCTTTAGACAGTAGTCATTGAACAAGGTTCTGGATTTACAGGGGCAAATGCTCCTTTTTCCTGTATTGCTACAGAAATGCAGCTGGAACACAGCCTCAGGCAGTGTCCCGTGGGTGAAGCAAGTGGTTAGCTCCAGCTGGGGGGGAACCTGAGCACCTGAGGAAGGCAGGAGAGCTGGCCAGACTTGGGGGTGTGGAAAGGGATTAGGAAGTACTAAGTCTGTCCTGTTTTCCACTCTCCTAAGTGGGGATGCTTAGGAAGCTGGTGGAGTTAACTGTTCTGAGTTCACTACCCTGTAGATATTGTTTAAAGCATTTGAAATCTTGTGTTGGATGAAGGTGACTTCATTGGTGCAGACCCTGCTCTTTATGATTTCTAGATGATAAAATCCCCAAATTTGAGAACGTATGACTGGCTTTGAGCTTTCCATAAATGTCTAATGCCACACTCTGCTCTAAAGAGCTCTGAGTTCCTTGGACCGAGCCTTGTGCTGAGAAGTTGAATTGGAAGGTTGGGGTATTGTGCCTGGGACGTTGTGTGGGTTAAATCTCCCTGGAAAAGGAGTAAATGTGGAATTAGGTATAAAATGGAATGGGTTGTTTTCCTCACTAGTGGAAGCTTTAAATCAAAGCTGGTTTAGGGACCAGACCCCCTCTCTGTTCCATACCCATGGAGAACTCTTGGAGTCCCTAGGTTGTATCCCACTTCCTGCCCAAGCCATAGGGAGTATTGAAGTGCAGCTGCTTCCTCTGGCAGTGCGTTGATCCCCGTGGGTTTGTTCTCTCCCAGATGCTGGAAAGCATGATCAAGAAGCCTCGCCCGACACGTGCCGAGGGCAGCGACGTCGCCAACGCTGTCCTGGACGGAGCGGACTGCATCATGCTGTCCGGGGAAACGGCCAAGGGAGACTATCCCCTGGAGGCCGTGCGCATGCAGCACGCTGTGAGTACTGCCCTGCCCTGCCCTGCTGGGGACAGGGACACCACCTCGCCATCGGCCACCTGAGCTGGCCACTCCAAGGCCTAAATGGACCTGGCTGCCCAAAATAGCCGTTTCTTTATTCACACTCTGCTGTGGGTGGTTTTTTTGAACAAGCATGGTCCTGAGGGCCTGGCATCTCAGTTTGTGTGCTCCCAACTTGCCAGGCAGAGCTGAGAGCTGCTCTGCAATGCTGAGATAAAAAACTTGCCATTTCTTTTTGCTGTTACCTCGATAGAGTTTTAATCCAATGTCCTGTTGCAATGGCATATTAAATGCCTAAACTTCTGCAAGGTCAAGGAGCTGCTTAAGCAGTTTATCTCTAGATAATGAAAGGTTTTGGCTGAGTGCTGCATGGGAGGGGGTGGGGAGGCTCTTGAGGGTGATTTACAGCACTGTTGCATTCAGCACCTGCTGTGTGCTGGGGGTTGGGGGGGTTTGTTGCATGAGTACTGACAGCACCATATTTTTACATGCCTGAACTGCCAGAAACCTCTGCTCTGCTTCAAGTTCGTGTTTCAGCTGACAAAAGCCTGATGTCGAGTACCTATGAGCGTTGCTGCTCCCCAGTTACTGGTGCTGTGAATCACAGCAGTGGTAACTCACAAGTTCTAACTCTCGCCAGTTTTATTTGCAATTCAGGTTCTATAGATTAATCAACTCAACCAGTGTTGGTTTGCAGTGTGTTACCTAAATATCTTTTACCTCAGTTTGGAGTGGTGTTTTTTGCACGAGGAAAATGCAAAATACGACTTAAGATCACTGGGCAGTGGTGCTCCTTTACAGGCTGAACGCTAACAGTGCACCTTAAAGCTTCTCCCTCCTTTTCCAACCCCTAAATCACAAGGATCGACTTCCTTCCAAGACTTGGGAACTTGCTGCAGCAAAGCTTACACCTGGGTTTCCATCCTGGCATTAATTCTTTGGCCTGGACCGGTTGTGTTGTACCTGTAGTTTGATTTGAGGATCTGTTGCATGTGCTTCCCTCTTTCTACAGACCTGGGCACGTGGTGGTGTTCGTTCCACCAGGGCCCCTGGGGAAACACTGAAGGCTTTAACACTCTGCAGAAATTGAAATGCAGATTGACTAAATGCAGGATGTTCCAGGCAGCAAGGTTCCAACTCTTATGGTAGGAGCACATACCAGTACAGTGAGGATCGTTCCTCTGAGCTAATTCACTTGTTGTTAGTCGAGCCCAGCAGCAATGCCCTGAGTAACCATGGTCTGGAGATCTGCAGCATGGCTGGAGAGGGTGGGTGCTGCCATCTGAAGTGGGCAGCAGCAAACTTCCAAATACTGGGCAGGCTGATTGCTGCAGGTGGGAGTGGGCTTCCTTCCCATTCCACTCCAGGATCCACAGTTCAGAGCCCAGCCTGGCCGTGCTATGCTGCCTGATGGGACCAAGGTTTAAACAGCCTCTCCATTTTCCTTTCTCCCACCTCCCCAGTATCTCCACCCGTGCACCAACTGGAAACCCTCTATAGCCATTCCTGTCTGAGCAGATCAGCTGTGGGGTGAAGTTAAGGATTGCTGTGCCCCTCTGCAGCCACTGTCAAAGCAGACACCTGTATCCCCATGTTCCATTACACCTGGGGAGTGCAGACTTCCCTCTAAAATCAGGTTTGCTCTCTGTGTTACATGGAGCTGCTGCCTTTGTACCAGGAACTGAAAATAAACTGCCTGGTTTCCAGCTCCTGCATTTGGAGTAAGTGTTGTGATGCAAAGACTCCCATTTTATTAAATCCAGCAGTAACAAAATGCTTCAGGACAAGTTGGCACTAGCCTGCTGTTCCAGCCTGCTGCCTGTGTCCTGTTATTTTTAGACATAAGATACTTAACTACTTTGGCTTAAACTGATAACTGTGGAAGGGATAGTTCCCAGCATCGCATAAAATAATTCATTAACACTAGAGTAGCAAAATTCTGATTTTTTTAACTCCAGAGCTTTCACAATAATGGCACATCAGTCTCTAATTTAACATGAACTTGTCATGCTTTGTGTAGTGGCTGCTCACTTTGTGGAGTAACTGGGTGAGGTTGTCCTTGAGAAGATCATCAACCTTTGCGTGCTTTTCTAGTCTCTGCAAGCCTTCTTTATCGGGTTGTCAGGCCTTCCGAGATGATTAAACATGATGATTCCCAGGATTCTGGGATGAACAGGTTGCTGAACCTGTTGCCAATGCTCAGCCAGAACACAAAGCCCTTAGTTGTGCTTCTGTCCCTCTCATCTGTCCATATCTGGCCCTGTACAAACACCCCAACATCCACACAGTGACAACCCCATAAGGAAGGCTTGTTCCTGTTTATTTCCCTGTTACCAAAAGGAAGTTGGTATCCCACTTGGATGTGAAGCTTTATTGACTCTCAAGTTAAACTAAATCTGTATTGGCTCTCAAGGGAAACCAAATCTTCATTGACTCTGAAGTTAAACTAAATCTAACAAGGCTGAGAGAACAGTCTCCCATCTTCAGGGATGACATTCAAAGTGTGTTGCTTGCATGTTGGCTCCATGAGAACTGTTCCAGCAGCATTCCGTGGTGTTGGGAGCCTAGGAAAGGAAGCCAGAGATTCCCTCTTAGAGAATTGCGAGCAGGACCACGGGCAGGCAGGCAGGTGGCACAAGAGTCTCTCAAGGAAGTCATAAGCAGCCATGACAAAGCACGGTCTGGCTCTGAGCTGGCTCGTTCTGGTCCTTGAAAAGTAATTTGTGTTTGCCTGCTCTGCTGGAACTCCCAAATACAACAAAAATGCCATATTTGGGATGCTTGCCCAGTGACTGGGGCCTGCCACTTCCATGGTGTGATGAATCTTAGACTGGGTTGCATTTAGCAAAGTCAAAACCTGAGAGCCAAAAAGCTTCACAGCTTCATCTTAATACCCTCTTGCATGCGTTACTATGACAATTAAGCAAGTTAACATGATCTCATGTTCCTCTGGTATATCTTTCCTTCTTTTCTTTCCTCTCCTCTCCTCCTCCCCTCCTACTCGGGCCTGCAGATCGCCCGCGAGGCTGAGGCCGCAATGTTTCATCGGCAGCTGTTCGAAGAAATTTTACGCCTCAATGTTAACAACAGGGACCCTGCCGATGCCATGGCGGCGGGCGCCGTGGAGGCCTCTTTTAAGTGCTTAGCTGCAGCCCTGCTAGTCCTGACCGAGTCTGGCAGGTAGGGCTCAGACAGGGGGCTTGGGCCAGCCCTTTCCGTGGCAAAAACACGCTCCACCCTAACACTGCAGTCTTCAGCCAGCGGCTCGCTGCCCGTGCCAGCCTTGCATAACCGCTGCCATGTGAGCTGACCCTGTGCCAGGGAGGGACCCCAGCAGGCAGGAGCAGAGCGAGAGTGCCTGGCAGTTGGCATGAGTGTCACCTGAGTGTGGGCTTGGCAGGGCGAGGTGCTACCATTCCAAAAAGAACCCTTGGGAATCGAGTGGTCCCTCTGCAGGGATGTGCCATTGGGGTGAGCTTAGTCTGGGCTCGCTGATGAGTGCCGGTGCCAAAGGCTGGCAGTGCCGATGTGGCACCCGGTGCTGGAGCACCTCGCCCTGCCCTGTGCCCGAGCGCCTGCCGTGAGTGTTGTCTCCGAACGCGTGTTGCTCTTGTAGATTGCCCGGGAGGCCGAAGCCGCCATCTTTCACAGGCAGTTGTTTGAGGAACTGCGTCGTCTGACCCCCCTCAACTGCGACCCCACCGAGGCCGCTGCAGTTGGCGCTGTGGAAGCGTCCTTCAAGTGCTGCAGCGGGGCCATTATTGTCCTCACCAAGTCTGGAAGGTAGGAGGGGACAGGTGCCCCCAGGTCAAGCCTGCTGTGTGACAGGGTGGGGGAAGGAGAATCCCAAAATCATGGCTGTGAGAGACCGGTGGAGTCAGGTTCTGGCAGTGCCTGCAGTACTGGTTCCTCAGGAGATGGACACACATCCCTACACTCTTGAGTCCTCGGCCTGCCTCTGCCAGCGTGGCACCAGCTCCGAGCCCAGCCTCCCCTCACTGCTGCGAGTGGTAGCGGCGCCAGCTGGAAAAGCCAAGGGAAAATAAGTGTTGCAGCTTCAATTCAAACTTCTTGGCAAGAAATCATCGATGTAACAGTGAGGCAGAAGTTCAATGGATGCAGAATCTTACTATTTTTTTTTTTTTAATCAAGGCTTTGGCCTTTTGTAGCAGTATCCAAATTATTGGTCCCTTGCTGGACTTTGCAGTTATCGGCCCTGCTTGCCTGAGCCCAAGGGACGAAGAGGGACTGCGCAGCCTGGGATTGGTAGGCAGGGAAATGGAAAGCGTTGGAAATTTCCTCTTCCAGGTTTCCTTGTGCCTGCCTGCAGGTAATCTCTCTGCACAGGCAGGCATCTGGCAGGTACCAGCTGAGCCCAGTGGCTGCAGGTGAGATGTGCTGGAACAACATAGTTTAGGATTTCTGTCCAACAACAGTGACAGCTGCCAAGCAGAGACTTGTTCTTCCAGTTGTGGAAAGGGAGTGGGAGCCTCATGGATCAGCTCTTCCATCTAGAGGAACTGGGCTGCCTGCTCCCAAAGCATGTCCGACCATAAGTCCCAGACTGCTTTCTGGAAGGAAATCAGGATTTCTCACACTGGATTCACACCCAAACAGTAGTGCAGCAGCAGAGATGTGGTTGTGTGTGCTGGGCATCACCTGCCTGAAGATCTGGACCATCGGTGAAACCTTCACCAAAATGTACAGCCTAAAATGATTTTGAGCAGCTGCTTTCTGCAGAGATGAGGAGGGAACTATAAGCACCGAGTTCTGGATACCGTCGTGCTTCTAATGTTTCTTTGTCAAATGTTCTAACCTTACACTTGACCTTTTTAAAGAGATTTGAACTCTGATATTTGAATATTTTTAGCTGTGGATTTGGTTAACTCTTGTGAGTACCTGGATCTCCTGGATCTCTCGCGAGGTGGCTCGGACAGTGTGGGAAGGATTGTCTGAGAGCTGGCACGTGTGGTTGGGTGCTTGGAGCAGTCTGCTGGCCCCTGCTTTAAGCAGCAGACTTTGCATCTGAGTGTTGCTGAGCTTGGCTCCACTAAACGAGGCTGCAAAAGCAAGTGGAGACACCGGCACGTCCGTTGGGAAGGTGGAGCTGCAGATGCCACGGCCTTGCAGTTTGAATCTGTTTGCAGATGCTCTCCCTCAGCAGTGCCCAGGGAAAGGGAAGCTGTAGCCTAGTCCCTACCCAGGCTGTGCTGCTGCTATTTTAAGGCATTTTAAAGCATTTTAAGGACTCTGTGCCCAACTTCCCAGTATAAATTTTGGCTTCTGTTGCGTTTGCTTCCCGTTGGGTGCAGGAGCAGAGCTCTGTGTGGAGGAACTGGCCTGTTTGCTGGCTTCAGCAGGTGGCTGGGAGGCAGATGGCTTCCTCCTTGGCATGCTTTGGGCAGCTCCGCTGGCACCGGCTCTTTCCACCCTGTAAACCGGGAGCTCCTCTAAACAGGGAACTTTCAGGGACCCCTGTTGAGATGCCAAGGCCTGCTTGCAGAGGCCGGAATAAATGGCACCTCGCCACCCTAACATAGCAACAGAGACAAGTAAAGGCTTGTTTGGGGACCAAAACACCCTGATGGCACTTGCTGAACTGGGAGGTGAGGAGATTGTCACCACCAGTGGGGACAGCCGGTGGTGGTCTGCCCAGTTGCCTAACTGGGAACCCAGCAGAGCATCAAGCTGGTTGGTGAGTGGCTCTTGTGGAGACTGGTCATGTCCCTCCAGAGGTTTTGGGCAGCCCTCACGGCTGACAGACAGACTGCTGTGCTCCCACGGGCCGTTGCCAGGTGTCCTCTCCGGAGGCTGTTGCGGGTGTGCGGAGCCCCACCGTGGCTGTTTTCCCCGCAGGTCGGCACACCTGGTGTCGCGGTACCGCCCGCGGGCCCCCATCATCGCCATCACCCGCAATGAGCAGACCGCTCGCCAGGCCCACCTGTACCGTGGCATCTTCCCCGTGCTCTGCAAAGACCCCGCCCAGGACGCCTGGGCTGAGGACGTGGACCTGCGCGTCACCCTGGGCATGAATGTTGGTGAGTGGCACCGCTCCCCCTCCCCCGGGACGTAGCTCTGGTAGGACGTGGTGGCCCTGAGCACCTGGGTGGTACTTTGGGGACTCTTACGGGCACTGGCGATGGGAAGAGAGGAACTGGCTGCCTGTGTGGTAACCGGATCCGGACAGGAAACGGGTGGTGGTTGCACAAGCACAACCACGTCCGATTGGGAAATGGGGTGGTGGGTTTGGCACAGCTGCCTTCAAAGAGGTTGCAACAGGAGACCAGGTTGGGTTTATGGTGGTGAGTGATGGAACTGTGACACTCACCACTCCTGAGGGACAAGGGAAGCCTGGAGCGGGGTTGGCTCTGTCCCGCAGCCCCTCCAAATCCTGTGCCATGGAATTTCAAGCTCTGTTGCAGAGAACCCCAAAGCAGAGGTGAAGGGTCTCAGATGGGTGGGCAGCAGGAAGGTGGGGTTTTGGTACCCTCCTGGAGCCCTGACTGCCGTGGCACAGGCAGCCTCGGTGACTTGGGGAGCGGGTGACAGCAGTGTTGCCCCATGGCAAGGGGACAGGGTGGGACTGGGCTCTGACCCCTCCCTCTTCTCTTCCAGGCAAAGCTCGTGGGTTCTTCAAGAGTGGCGACCTGGTGATCGTGCTGACAGGCTGGCGCCCCGGCTCCGGCTACACCAACACCATGCGTGTGGTGCCCGTACCCTGAGCACCCACTGGGCCTTCCTTCCCCTGCCCCACCCCTCTCCCACCACCCCACTCCCCTCCCACNCTGTTCTCCTTGTCCCTAGAGTGGATGTAGGTTGCTAAACACCACCCAGTGCAGCAGCAGCAGGGGCAAGAGACCTTAAATCACTAAAAAAATATACTTGAAGTGTTTAGTTTTTTAAAAAACCTCAACCTGTAGTTAAAAGTCCTGCCTTGATGTGTGTTGGAGTCAGCATAGGAGGTTCCTGCATGCTGCTGGGCCTCCTTTCCTGGTGACTGTCCTCAGGGTGTGAAATGTCCCTTTCCCTGACCCTGGTGTGGGGTTTTGGGGAAGGGGAGAGGCAATGTGTGGTCAACGGTTCTGCTGGACCCCTCCTTGCTCGAGGCAAGCTGCTACTCCTCCCTCCCGTGTGGCCACATGCCTCCCCAGACCCAATCCAAGGCAGATCAGCGTTTCTCAGCTGGCTGTTTCTGGGATGGGGGCAGGAGAAGGGTGTTGGCTCCATGCAAAGAGGTTCCTGTGCTCCCCTCGCAGCGTTGTCTCCTGTGTTAGTCGTGTCCCCCCACCGCCCCAGAGCCTCCCCCTCACCCAGCACTCCGATGGGCCCTGGGGTGGGAGAGCACAACTGTCCATCAATAAAGAGAAGCTGAAGCACCTGCCGGGCTGAGCTGCTCCTTGGGGGTGTGAGGGGTCTGCAGGGGTAGGGGGAGATCTAGGGGACAGGGGCTACAGGAGCTGGGCAGTCTGCAAGGGTTGGGAAGTGCTTAGGGGGTGGGGTGGGGCTCTGGTGAAGGGGTCTG
>VWZW01004144.1:22472-41811 GCA_013397115.1 Edolisoma coerulescens
GGGCGCGTCCCTCCGGCCGCCGCCGTGGAGCCGGTGCTGCCCCTCGGCCTGTCCCGGCCGGCGGCGCCCCGCTGAGGGGAGCGCGGAAACACCGACAGTCCCTCGCCCCTTCCCTGAAGAGACGGGCCGGACCGGACCGGGCGGGGCCGGGGAGGAGTCCCGCCGCTGCCCGCGGGGACCCGCCGGCTTCGCCTAAGGGACTCCGAGCGCGGGCGGGGATGGGACCAGCGCTGGGGCTGCCCCAGGCGCGGCCCCGGCGGTGGCCGAGACCCCCCGTCCCACCGTGCCCCGCACAGCCCCGCAGGCCCGCGCTCACCTCCCTCCGTGCTTCCTCCGTGCTTCCTCCGTGCTTCCTCCGTGCTCCCGCCGTGCCGCGGGGCGCTCGGAGCGGCTCCCGGTGAGACCCAGCGCCCCGGGCGCTGCGGACATCCCGGGACCGGGGGCTCGGCTTTGTCCCGTCCGTGATCCCCCGGTTCCTGGGGCGGGGAGTACCGGGGACATCGCGGGAGGGACACGCGGGGCTCCCTCCGGCCTTGACGTCGCGCCTCATTCTCTCCTGCCAGCGCCGCTCGGCTCCGGCCGTTCCCCTCCAGCATCCCGGGGTGGCTCCGCTCCAGCTCCGACACGCGGGACTGAAATGACCTTGGACGCCGGGACCAAGGGCAGCTCGCCGGATCCCGCCCGGGCTCGCTCGGGCCGCGGCCGCCCGCCCGCCGGTGCCTCCCTCCGCCTCTGAGCCTCCTGGGGTTTTTTGGGAGGCGGGATCCCTGCCCGGCTCGCTCCGGCCTCCGCCGCGCGCTTCCCCGGCAGCGGGGAAGGGATCCAGCGAAAATCGCTCGCCGACGGAGGGGCTCGCGCCGGACCTTTTCCAGGCTGGATCCCAGCGCCGCGTAAGGGAAGGGAGACGGCGATCCCGTGGGAGGGAGAAGCACCGGGGTTCGCCTGGCAAAGCCTGGGGGTTCGGGGAGCCGGTGTGGGTGGGGAGGGGGTGTCAGGAGTGGGCAGAGGGGTACCAGGTCGCTGGATTGTTTTTGCTGTGCTGAGAACTTCTCCACCCACCCTCTCTGCCTCCTCTCAGGAGCTCTGAACTCCGACTGTTTTTGTTCCACTTGTGTTTTGGGACACTTGGGATGGTGAGTTTACCTCAGGAGCAGCTTCCTGCTGAACAAATTCCTTGAGGAGGGTGACAGTAGGAGCTGCTAGAAAGTGTTTTCCTCACTGTGCTGTCCCTGGAAGCACCTCTCGAAAGGAAAACCTCCCTGTGCCTGGAGCCCAACCTTATCCTGTGCTCCCAAACCCTGGATGTGTATCCCTGACACATATGGGAGCCAGGATAGAACAAGATCTGGGCAGAGGAGACAAAGCAGCTCCTGTGATGTCCCTGCTGGGGCTGAGGATGCTCCTCACAGCCCCCAGATTCTCCCTGGAGCATCCCACTGCCAGCGCTGTGTCCAGGATCATCTTACCCAGGAGTTGTCCCTGGTGATGGCCATGAGAGGGAGAGAAAACAAGGATGCAGCACTTCCAAGTGCTCTCCAGCCTGTGTTTTTTCTCATTTTAGGGGATTTCTGCTGTTCGGTGACCTCAGAAGGGTTCTGATGCCTTTGCCTCTCCCCGATCCCTGTGTGGTGCCCCTTGGTGTCAGCCCTGGTTAGGGATAAATCGGCTCACCCGGATTAAGCAGTGCAAGCACTTGGGGATTTAAGGGATGACGTGAGGGAAGCCGGAACGTGCTGAGCTCTGGACAAGGAGGCTCCAGATCAGGTCAGAGCCCCTTTTCCAGCACGGGAGAAGGGCAGATTAGGGCTTTGGTGCCTGCATGGTAGGAGTTTCAGCTTCAGGGCAGCATGGCAGCCCCTGGCAGAGGGTGCCTGAGAAATCAGGCAGGGAAAACATCTTTTGGTGCTATGCCAAGGGATGTTATTTTGGTGCTTCCTGTCAGTAAAGTCTCCTTTCCCTTCCTGACACATCCTTTGACCTGAGCTCCTAAAAACCCACTCCCTGCAGTGCTCAGACTCCAGGGCTGTGCAGGCAGGTCTTTGCCAACACTGGCTGTGGGGATCCAGGAGTTATTTCCCAGCCTGTTTCCAGCCACACGGCGCCAGTGACTTCTGTTTGGTTCTCCTGCACCCCCATGTATGTGTTGCCTGTGGTGGGAGCATTCCCCGTGCCTCCAGCCGGGATTCAGCCGGGCTCCATTGTCCCCGGACAGCGTTTTGGTCAGGGCTCTGAGGCTGTGGGGATGTCGGAGCTCACGTGGCTTCAGCTCTCAGCCCATTTGGGCACAGCTGTTGGCATCCAGCACCCGTATCCTGGCTCTCCCCGACTCAGGGGGGATTATTTCCATGGGTTTTCCTTCAGATGAGCCCCCAGGAGCAGGAGCAGGATGTGTCTAGGGAAGCAGAGGCGGTGAAGGAGCCGCTCTCAGAGTATTGGAAGTTTGGTGTGGCTCCTCCGCCCGGGCTCTGCCGCGGCACCGTCCCGCGGGCACCGGGATGCGCTCCAGCTCCGCGCTCGTCCCGCCTGCCGGCGCTCATCCTGTCCTGCTGGCGCCCCACCTGCTCCAGCATCACCCCCTGCCTGCTGAGCCCAGCGCCTTCCCTGGAATAATTTCCTCTCCACGGGTCTGTGACTGTTTGCTGGCTCTGCTGTGCCGCCGGTCCCCTGGGACCGCGCTCTGCTTGGCTGCCGGTGCCGCGGCAATCTCTGGTGGTGGTTTGCCGAGGGTGGAAGTGTCACCTTTGTGGCCTGCCAGGTGATAACCTGCCCGCGGCGCTGGGCCCGTGTTTACTTTGCCTGCCGTGGCTGATAAGCACCTCTGATAACATTCCCGATGGTAAATAACCGGCTCTAACGCGCCTGGCGATGGCTCTGCCCCGGGAAGATGGTGTTTTGCCGACCAAGAGGAGCAGATCCTGGCTGAAATACATCCCCTCAAGGAGTTTCATAGACCTGTGGTTTTTGCCATCCCAACCTCCAGCCCTTAAGGAGGAGAGGCTCTGCTTTGGAGGGTGTTATCCCAGGGAGCCACAGCAATTTGGCTGCTCTGTTGTGAGCGCTGGGGAGTCCCTGGCAGAAAAACGGCTTTTTTTTTCTCTCTCCACGTGACTTGAGAAATAGCAGAAATATTCTCGCTGTCCTTGAGCGGCAGATTCTGATGTCTCTGTGCAGGCTGGGATTGAAGGGAACAGATTTACAGCTCCAGACCCCTCTTCCCCTTTCCCTAGGGGGCTGACGGGTGTCTCCTTGCAGTGCCACGCCGATGCATGAGAAGGCAGCTCCCCTGAAGAGCCCCGAGCCCAGGCACGGCCGTGAGAAGCTGGAGGTGTCCCACAAGCAGAAGAGTTTGGATTCGCTCGACGGCAGGTGAGGAGCAGCATCCCGGGGTCTGTCTGCGGTTGAGTGTTCTCTCTTTTCCCTCCTGCTGTGGCATTCCTGCTGCCTTTGAGCCCCGAATACTGCCTGCCAACTGGGGCAGGGCACAGGGAGGGCCCAACTTTGTTTTCTCCCTGAAATATTGCAGGTATAAAAGCAGGGAAGTGAGAGGGGTTTGGGGAGGGGGATGGTATTCCCACTGCTGAGGTTGTTGGGAGGATATTGCTCTCTCCATGGTTTGTCCCTTCATCTGTCCGTGGGATGGACGTGGATGGATGTCCCTGTGCACGGCTAAAGCTGAGTCCACCTTCCTGCTCAGGCACATTCCCAAATTCCTGTCTCTGCTTTCCCTCGGGAATCCTTGCCCCAGCCAAAGCCGCACATTTTGAGCTCCTAACCTGTCCCAAGCTGCTGCCGGGTCTGCTCTGGGCTCCTTCCCCAGGAGCTGGGGTGTGTGTGGGGTACCTTGGTCCTGGTGCCTCCATGGGCTCCCATCAGAGATCAGCCCTCAACAGCCAGTACTGAGCCTCAGCAATGCCCGATGCCACCAAAAATCATGGAGACACCCAAAATGTGGCTTCCTGGGGTCTCTCTTCGGTCCTTTCCATTTTTCCATGTCTCATATTGCAGCACACGTGCTTTAGAGAGCGGGTGTGAGCCCTGTGGCTCTTTGCTTACCTGGTGATTTTTGTTTTTCCTTGCAGCCTCCGCCTGAACGAAGCCCTCAAGGATGAGGACATCAAGAAATGCCACCGGGAAGTGGTAAGCCTTTGGCTTTGGGAATGACCAGGCTGGTGTGTTGTAGCCTGTTGCCCCAGGAGGAGCCCACCTGTGGTCTCGGGTGTGGGCTGAGGGAGCTGGAGGCGGCTCCTGGTGTGGGGCAGAGCCTCCTGCGTTTCATTTCAGGGGACCTGGTGATGGTTTTGTGTGGCCCGTGCTCTGCCTTGCAAACACTTCCAGGATTTTCCATTCAGAGCAAAGGAGAAAGTGGAAATGTTGACTGAGAGCATTTCTGTCCATTTGAACCTTTTTGGTTGTTCAGATCATGCCCAAACTAGATATTTTTGGTCCATCTACAGACAAGAGATGCTCTGGAAGAGGAAGGAGTGACAGGAAGTGGCATTTTGCCTTTCCCCTTGAAGGAAATGGAGGAGAAAAACATTTTTCCAGTTTTCTCAGAGGCATCTGGGAGGGTGACAGGGTCAGCAGTGGATTTGTGCTGGGACCAGGGGGTGTTTCTTGGTGGAATTGGCCTCCGTGTTTTCCTGGAATGCTCCCACTGGCACCCCCACCATCCCGGCGTCCCTCCGGGAGGTGTCTGAGCCAACTCCAGGTGCTGCTGAGCCTTGATCCTCTTAGGGCCCAGCTCATCCGGTGACAAGGTGCGCAGAGCAGAGCTGACCTTGTCCCCGTGGGCAGGAGGGCTCTGCCCGCGCGGCTGCCACAAACCAGCCTTGCTGTGCCAGCCTTCTCTGCATCCTGGCAAAGCAGCTCCTCCCTTGGAATTCGGGGGGCAGCTGTCACCGCTGCGGGACGGCCGTAGCCCTGGGGAGCATCCCGAGGGCAGGGGGCACGGAGCTGCCTTACAGGAGCAGTCGAGCGGATTTATGGAAGGCGTTGAAGTGCTTCGGAGCTTTGCCTTCGCCACAGGAGCGTTTGAGGGCCGACCCGCCGAGCCTCCCGCCGCGGCTGCCGGCAGGCTTTGAAGCGGCGCCGGGAATATAAATAGCTGGATGGCGCGGCGCGATGGGCGCAAAGCAAGTGTTGTCACCGTGTCCCGGATAAGGGAAGAGGAGGAGGAGGAGGAGAGAAACCGCTGGGCAAAATAAACTGCCTGCGGATGAGCCTGGCAGAAAACCGGCTCCTCGCCGAGGCTCGGCAGCCTCCGTAGATATTAAGGGAAATGTTCATCTGGGAGGATGGCACAGGCTTCGCCGGGTGCTGGATCATCCAACCTTCCTCTAATCCGTCGGGGCTCCCGTCCCCAGCCCGGTGGGACCCCCGTGCGCCGGTCCCGGGTGCGGGCAGAGGGAGGTTTTCTCGCAGGAGAGGGATTCTTGGGTCGCCTTATCGGCAAGGTCACCGGATAACTTTGCTCTGCTTTGCTTTCAGGCCGCTAGCAAGTACAACTCCCAGTACCACAAGCTGTTCAAGGACATCCCGACGGAGGAGAGCGTGCTGAAAGGTGGGTGGCAGGGTGAGGGATGGGCACGGAGGCGGCAGGATGCGGCACAGGGACTGCCATGGCTCTCTCTCTGCCTCGCAGTTTGCTCCTGTGCGCTCCAGAGAGACATCCTCATCCAGGGAAGGCTTTACATCTCCCCCAACTGGCTCTGCTTCTACGCAAACCTTTTTGGGAAGGACATTAAGGTAAGGTGGGCACGGCTCACCTGGTCCCTCAGGGCTTGTAACCGCAGCTTATCCCCTCCTACACCCAAATACCTCCAAAACCCCCAACAGAAGCCTCCAATGGGAAGGGGAGCACGGCCATGCCACCCCCTCTGATGACCTGTGGCATCGGCCTGGGGAAACCAAATACTGGTTTGGTTTAAAATTCCCTGATGCAAAACCTCCTTCCAGCCACAACGGCGCTTGAAGGAAGATCAAAGGTTTTAGGGGGGGCAAGATTTGAATCTCTCTTGGCTTTTCTTCTTGATTTACAATCTGATGTTTCCCCATTAGTCTTGTGGCTGACGGGGATCTTGGGGAGAGACGACTTCCTTTAAAACTGGGCTGAAGGACTGAATTATTTATATGTGATGCTTTAAACAAATACCTGAAGGAGGCTCGAGGTTTCAGCAAAGTTACCCTGCCAAAAATAACATCCTGCCTTATTTTTCACCCTCCTCGGGCTTGCAGCGGGGGCTGTCCTGGTGGGTCTTAGGGAGGCTGGCTGGATGATGCGTGTGCCCTGTCCATCCCTGTGTTCCTGCCCCGCAGGTTGTGATCCCGGTGGTGTCCGTACAGCTGATCAAGAAGCACAAGACGGCTCGGCTGCTGCCCAACGGCCTGGCCATCACCACCACCGCCAGCAGAAAGGTAACACCAGCACCCAGCAGATGCCCAGGTCCGAGCTGGATGCAGTTTGAGAGCAGGGAACGAAGCAATTCCCATCCCTGATTGGGAAGTGAGCACTGCTCTCTGTGCTGGCTGCCAGCCAGGGCAAACACCATAGCTTTGCTTTTGTTCCTGAATTTCACTTTGTTCCTGGACGAAGCAAAACCCAAGTGAAACTCGGCCGAGCCTGACAAATCCCTGCCAGGCTCACGTAAAACCTTTAAACTCCTTAAACACAAGCAGAGAAAGGGTTTGGGCTGGCATTCAGCCAGAGCTGGCGGAAAACTTGGATACGGGGCTGCGTTTCCAGCTTTTAAATCCCGTTGGATGTTGTTGGCTGCAGTGAGCTGATGTAGTGTGTCCAAGTCCTCGCCTGCCTGGGCGCTGCTGCCAGCACTGTGTGTTGCCTGTCCCTGCCAGGGAGGGAGTTGTTCCTGCAGGAATTTTGGGAGGTGGGTTTTAGCAGGGAGTGGCACAGGGCAGGTTTTGGGCATTCAAAGCCATGTGTGGTTGCCCTGCACATCACCCGGAGGGCTCTGTGTCAGGCATGGTGAGCATGGCCCTGTGTCCCTTCCATCCCTGGGGATGTTTTCCGTAAGTCCTGGCCCCATTTGCTGCCATGTCCCTCTGGGTTGAGCATGGGAAAGCCGTACGAACAGCAACTGAGCGAGACTGGCCCCAAAAAAATCTGGTCCAGGTTTTAGCAGGCTGCAAAAATAACAGCAGGGAAACTCCGCAGGGAAATGCCTGGGGGGGAGACGTGGCTCCCGAAAACGGGGAGATTCAAGGGCAGGACGTCTCTGCCTGGCCCTGCCTGTGGAGAACTGGACTCGGGATGGGGGGAATTTCTCCCAACAGCTCATCTCCTTCTCTTGCAGTACATCTTCGTGTCCCTCATCTCTCGTGACAGCGTCTACGATGTCCTGAGGAGAGTCTGCACCCACCTGCAGGTACCCCCACTCTGTGTCCCACCGTGTGTCCATGGCCCTGGGGCTCTGCACCTGCCTTTGGGCTGAGCACAGCTCTTCATCACTGCCTCCAAGGCTCTGGACTGCTCCCAAAGCCCTCTCCAGTTCCCAGCATCCTCACTCCGCAGCAAGGGATGGGAAGAGGGGCAGGAGCCATGCCTTGGGCACGTCCTGTCCCCGTGGGCTTTTCTGGGTCATGGATGAGGCAGAGCCCTGAGTTTCTGCTCTCTCAGGGCGTGGGTATGAATTATTTATAAGCTGGTGGTAATACTAGTTCTGCCACTCTGCACATTGATGCCTTTTGCCCAGATCTAAAGTTTTAAGGGGAGGAAGAATGGTACAAAGTTAAAAAAGAATTTAAATTAAGTGGGGGAAGACATCCATCTCAACCCTCGAGCTGGAGAGGAGGACTGTGGGGACCTCTTCTCCCTGCCTTTGAAGCACGTGGGAAGTCGTGCAGGAGCCCTGCCCTGCCCAGGAGGGTGTGTGCCAGCTGTGCCAGGGCAGCGATTTGGGTGATTCAGCCCCATTGCCAAACTGGGAGATTTATTCTTTGAAATGTGCTGGGCTCTGCCCAGATAGTCCCTTCTTTTTTTTACCCCCTGATGTTTTGTCCTGTCCACAGAGGCCCTTGGCTCAACCACGACCACACTGGGTTTTTGGTGATGGGAGGCAGTGACGCAGTGCCCTTTCCTCATCCCCCAAATCCCCGTGATTATAAGTTCTAGCAGCTGCTCTTCGTAGTCTCAGCAGAAAAGCCCAAATTCCATTTTGTGGCTGAGGCTGAAGCAGGGAGAGGTGGCACCGTAACGCCCGATCCTTTCCCCTCCTTCCAGGTTTCCAGTAAGAAGAGTTTGAGTCTGAAGGAGCTGTCAGAGGAGCCGGACTCCGTGTCACTGGTGAGGGTCAGGGCATCTCTGGGAGAGGAGAGGAGAGACCCCTGACCTCATGCTGTGGGTGGAGAGGGTAGAGAGGGCCTGCCTGACCCCCTTGGTGGGTTTGACACTGTCTGGTGGCTGCTCAGAGAGTCGGGAGAGAGTTGGTTCTTCTCTCGGTGCCATCAAAGGTTGTGCAAGGACGCTCCTGTCGCCATCATAGCTTGTCCTCTGGGACCCTCATCCCCACACTTGGCAGGAGCAGATGGGTCAAGAGGTCCCGGCTGAGCACAGCCAGTGACTCTGTTTACAGATGGAGAAACTTCAGAGTGATGTGGAAAATGCTGCCACTCCGCTCCCCGACAGCTGATGCTGTTCGCAGCCGGGAACGTGGATAACAGGCTGGGAATGGGGTTGAGTTATCCAAAAATCTGTGGGATGAGTAGGATGGCTGGAGAGGGAAACACTTGCTGAACCGTGGCATGATCCAGGGAGCACGGGGGGCCACATCCTGTGCCTTTGGAGAAGGGTGTCCTCCGTGGCTCATGGTCCTGAGCCTCGGGCTGGGTGCAGGAGGTGACAGTTGGGGTGCGCCAGAGGGTGACAGGTGGGATGTCACCCATGGTCTGGTGACATCCCAGGGGTTAAAGATTCATTTCAAGGGCTGAATTGGGAGTGATCCAGGCTGATCTGGCAGCATCTCCTGATGCTTTGGTGGGATGCAACCCTTTGGCAGCTCCAGTCCTGGGAACTCTCCGTTGGGGGAGCCCCGCTCTGTGCCAGCTGCCACCCCACTTGATTTGTTGCCTTTTTGGGACATGCTGGAGAATTCCAGGTGACCGCCCTGAGCTTCAAGGGGTGGAGGAGGCAACAGTTGGTATTTGGGGCAGGTGTAGGGTGTGTGGGTAGGTCCTTCTGCAGCAGTGGGAACCTGCATTCCCATGGAACCATCATGGAAGACCAGCTCTCCCTCAGGATGATGTTTTGAATGTGCTGGTGCTCTGTGGAGATGCTGTAAGGTTTGAATCTGGCCCCACCATATCCTGGGCACTGCTGGTTTCATTCACGGCTCACTGGGACTGTTCCCACAGGAGGTGATCGTCCCTGAGGGCAAGTGGAGGAAGGTGTCACCTACCTCACTGTCCCTGTCACTGCCAGATGCCAACTACCAGTGCATCCACCGGACCTCTGTCAGCAGCCTGAGCGCCAAGGAGAGCTCCTTCACCTCTGAGGAGCCGCTGGTTTCGGGTGAGGGACGTGGGTTTGTGCCCTGCTCCATGTGGTACCGGGTGATAACCTCCATAAAAGTGTGTTCATCCATCCTCTGCTCTCGTGCAGGGGAATTCTGCCTCGCCGATTAGGCTGGGAGTCAGCGGTGGAGTCCTGGGGATGGACTGGGGTCTCCTGGCTGTAGGGTCTGAGCCCATGAGGGAGGAATATTTGATGTTTCCCGGTTGCTGGAGGAGCAGGAGCATCAGCCAAGTGTGGCTGTGCCGCTGACTCTGGGTTTGCTTTTCAGAAAGTGCAATAAACACCGAGGAGGAGCTGGAGGTGGAGCAGAGCTGTGTGGCAGAGCTGAGACCCTCTGACTACCAGCTCCTGAAGATCTTCATCGTGCTGTAAGTGTGCTGAGGGCGTGGGGAAGCTGGGGGGACACTGGGAATCTCGGTCTCGGTCTCAACTGAGCGTTTGGCCTGTTCCTCTGCTCCCAGCATCTGCCTCCTGGTCGTGTCCTCCTCGTACCTGGCGTTCCGCATCTTCCGTCTGGAGCAGCAGCTCTGCTCTCTGAACCGGGATTACCTCTCCCGTGGGCACCGGAGGTGAGGGGCCCTCGAGGACATTTTGGGGCACACAGGTCGTGCCATGAGTGGAGGACTCGAGGGAATGTGGGTGCAAAGAGGAATGGCTCTGCTCTGTGATGTGTCTAAGGAAGGCTTTGTCCCTTATCCTGGGCCTGCTGTTGGGCTGGCCAGTGACAGAACCCACAGTGCCATCTCCACACCAGAGGTGATCCCATCAACTGCTGGTTTGAGTGACTGGGAAGCTCTGCTGTCCCTGAGACTCTGGAGTTTGGGAAGAGGTTTCCTCATTGGTTTGGGGCTGGTTCTCCACTTGTAGGAAGCACCAGGACATCTCGTTGGAGCTGGGCTGTGCCAGGGGGTTGAGGCCATGGGCATCAGCATGGGATGGACAGGAGTGGGATCTCCTTGGGCTGAGGACATCGGAAGGCACCAGGATGGGATACGGATCCTCTGCAGTCACTCATTCCATCTTACCCCACTCCCTGCTTGCAGGTGACCGTTCCCCTGGCACTGGCTGAGGATGGACACTGAGGTGGTGTCACCCTGCCCACGGATCCCGGTGCCACGTCCTCCCGACTGTGGCTGTTACACGTGGCCCAGCTTTCCCTCGGCCGGTAAAATGGGACCAAGTATTTTCTCTCTTCCTTCGGGCACTCACTCCTGGTGGGACTTTCCAGCCAGGTTCTGGCCACCAGTGCCAACTCCCCATTCCACTGGAAACCTGTTTTCTCCCTGGGACACTGCTGTGCTGTAGCACCGGACGATGGCTCGGGGCTGCCGAGCGCTTGGACCTTCCCTTAGGACTTGCTGCTAAAATGGACGCTGGTTTTTATTTCAGGCTTGTTTTTTTCTTGTTAAAAGATGACCTTGGGCTCACCAGGAACCCCCAAATATGTGGATGAGTTGCCACTGCTGCTCTGGGAGAACCCACGTGTTTGTCCCTGTCTCAGTATCCCTGGGAATGTGCCTGGAGGAATGGCCCCAAACACAGGGATCTGTGGAGATGGGGAGAAAGGGCCCACTAGCCCTGTGGGGTGTCATCTATCCCACACCCAAGGGTGGGGGTACAATCCAGGGCCCCCCAGCCCTTCTCTCCTGGAGTACTGGGCTCGGGGGGGGGTGGGGGTGTCCCTTGCAAAGCACTTTAGGGTCCCCCAGACCAGGTGTCCTCGCTGGGGTCCACACCCGGCACCGGCGGACTTCGTTAGTCCTGCTCACCCCGTTAAGACATTGGAAAGGAGCCCGTGGCTGGCACTGGGGAATGTCCTGGAATTCCTGGTGAATGTCTGTGCCCTGGTTAGTGTTACTCTTGTCACTGCACGGAGCTGAGTGCTGCAGGATTTGTCCCGCTGGATTTGTCCCACAGCCCCCCCGGGAGCACACCAGGCCTGCAGGTGAGATACCTGTGTGATTCCTTTGGGTTTCCTTTCCTGTTTTTTTGGGAACTACAAGTGCTGACAGGGCCAAATCCCTGCGCCCTGGGGAAGAGCTTGCTGCTCGCTCTGGGCTTGGAACGGCTTTTAAATGAAATGAAAATAAACGCAGGATTTTCTAGCACATCGCTGTCTCTCACCTGCATCCTCCACAGCAGTGCCAGGCTGTGAGCCCCAACACCAGGCACCCCAAAATCTGTGCTGTCCCAGTGCCCGTTCAGGGCGTGGGTGACATGGGGACAGCCCATCCTTTAGGGGGAACAAGGGGACAGGGATGCTCCCGACGGAGGGGCCAAGGAGGTTATTGCACTAGATGGCAGCAGAGACTGCAGGATGGGACGCGCTGGTGGCCGGGCCACCCTGGGGACAAGCGGTGCCGGGGGAGGAAGCTGAGTTGCAGCCCCCCTCTGCTGGGGTGGGCAGGGTGAGCCTTCCTCTTTCTCCTCCTCCTCCCTGCACATTCACGATCCAGTTCCACCCCTTTCCCCGGCCTGGGCCATGCAGCAAAATGCATGAAAATGGCCCAACTTGAAAACCACGGTGGCACTGGCTAAGTGGGGACAGGGGTGGTGTCACCACTTTGAGGGGGATTTAGCACCCAGGGGTGCCCGGGGGGGATGGTCTGGTTTCTTCAAAGCCCCGGTGTTACGGGGCTGTCAGAGCCTTTGATTCTGTGGGTGACCTGGAGGATGAAAGGCGCCGTCCCGCCCCTGCCAGGGACTCACCCAGCTCGTTTACCCGGTGGAAATGGGTTTGGGGTTGTTTTTCCAACAAACAAGTTGGTGTTCAGTGGGTCCAACCTCAAAGTGGGGCTCTTGGCCCCAGAAAAGAGGTTTAGAGGTTGCGGAATGGGGGGCGTTGGTCTGATGTGCCCAGCCTGGTGTTTGTTGGGTGCTCCAACAGCAGGTGCATGGGGCCCCTGTGCTGAGCCCGAGCCAGGAATGTGGTTTCCTCTCGGAACTCTTTGGTTAAAGCCAGTGGTGGGACAAGCCATGGGTGCAAAGATGTGGAGGAGGTTTGGAGGAGCACTGGGATGAGCCCCCAGTGTGCTTTGGAGGGTCCCTGCTGCCGGGATGTGGTTCAAGGTTCTGGTTTTGTTTCCCAGCTGGTGTCTGCCCACCCAGTTCGGTGCATGTTGGCTCTCCCAGTGACGCCCTGCTTGAGCCTATTTGCTTTTCTTTGTGTAAAGAAATGCCACGTAAAAGCCTCAGGTGCAGGGAACGTCCCTGGACGCTCACCTTGCTGGCCTGGAAACAGGGATGAGGAACACAGGGTGGTGCTGGATGAGCACAGCCCCTGCCCTCAAATCCCCCTGCTGTTCCCCATGCCACACCCACTGTCCTGTCTTCCTCCCTCCCCAGCCCAAGCCAACCTCTAAAAATAGGCTTGGGAGATTAAATCAGCCAAGAAGGTACAGTCAGACGGATGAGTCAGAGCCACCGCGCTGTGACACTCCGCGGGGCAGCAGGAGCCACAGCATGAGCAGGGACACCAAGGAGGGGATGACGCCGGGAAGCGCACGGTTTGGTCTGAGTTTTATTGGGGATTTGGGAGTGGCAGGGACGTCGCTCTGGCAAAGCCCCTCAGAGTCCAAAGTGAATCCCCTTCAGCGAGCGGCTCGATCCCATTCCGGCTCCAGCTGAGCGGGTTTTCCAGGGAGGGCTGGTGCTGGAGGCTGCTCTCCTGTCCAGGCAGTGTTAGGAGAGAGGAGAATGACCCCAACCCTTGTCAGGCCCCAGTGCTGCCCCATGAGGGTGTTTTGGGGCAGCCTGGGCTGGTTTCTTGCCTTTCACTTGGAGCAAGGGAAGGTGGAGCCCTCCATCCCCTCAGTGCTGTGCTGCTGCACGCACCAGTGGTGAAGACCTCCAGGTTAAAAACAATCCTTCCCCAAGGGTTGTATTTAACCCGGATTTCCCTGCTCAGGTTGGGGTGTGGTTGCTCTGCTAGACACCACCTGAGCAACGTGCTCCTTGCTTCTCACCAGGTGAGAGATTATTCCTTATCCTGCAATGACATCTCAGTTTAATTTTTATTTTCAGCACTGCTAAGCCTGTCTTTAAGGAGAGGATCCACTCCAGGATCCCAGCCATCATCCAGCACGGGAGGGGAAGTCTTTCAGTTTTCTGAAGTGCATTAAGGACTTCAAGGAGCCCGCAGTTATTTTTGGCTTTTATACTTCAAACTCTGTCCTTCTGTTCTCCTGGTGTGATTTTTTTTTCTCTCAAGTAACAGAACTGGTTTTGTGTTAGAGCAGCGACCGCTGTGTGCAGCGACGCTGACAAGGGTTGGGGAGCGCTGACGAACCCTCCCCACACAGAGACGACCTAAAATCCTAATGAAAAACCCCAAACTTCAAAGAGTGAGTGTTGCTTTTCATCTCAATTAAGTTTCCGTTCCTAGGATTGGCTTTCTCAGCTTCCTATTAATCTTCCAGCAGTTCAGAATCAGGTTTTAATTTGCAATAAGAACAAGCAGGGGCAGGGGACCAAAAAAAGCCATCGCTGTGTGGCCTAGGAGCACCTGGCTGATGAAAACTGACTTTGTTTTTGCCCTGTTCTTTAATTGTAGCATTTCCTTTGGAGTCTCATCTTTTTGCAGTGACATCTCAATGTCAGGTTTTCAGGGGTACAAAATCCTGGCTGCTAAATCCCAGATTGCTCCAATACCATTAGCAGGAGGCACAAACTAGAACTGTCCATGATAAAGCACTCAGGGGCTTGGGTTCAAAGGGCATTTGCTAAACCTGGCTTGGAAGGACAATGCCTGGAGCCAACTAAAGCCACCTAATGAGGGTGTGTTGCCTGCTGGGCACAGGTGGAGAAGTCTCTTTAGCAACCTGTTTTGCCACAGCCATTACTGTAAAAATGTACCATGGAGAGGGTTTCTTTGAAAGCAAAGTGACTCTTGTCATTAGAAGTTGAAAGGCCGGTGATTTCCAGAGGAGAGTAAGGCTTTTCCTGGAGGGAACGGGGTGTTTGGGGGGTGTAGCCATGCTAGAGGGGTTACATTCCTTTTTCTTTGGGACAATCCTGCGCATGGGCATCTCCCTCAGGCACTGGGGGTGCTGCCTCTTGGACTGGGAAGGCAGTTTTGGGGGGGGTTGTAGGTGCATCCCCATCACTTCTGTGCCAGTTCCGTGATGAGAGCTTTCCACTCCGACCTTTTCTGCGTGATGTAGGAGGGGGTGAGGAGCTGCAGCAGAGGCTCCATCCGGCCCTGGAAGTACCCGTGGCACAGAGCCTCGGCGTTGCAGATCACGTACATCCCACAGTCGTAGCTGTTCTGCTGTGCCGGCGCCTTCTCCTCCGCAAAGGTGGCTTTGCCCCCCCTTTTTCCCAGAAAGGCCTCCAGCTTCCCCGCCACTTGCTTGGCGTGGACAGAGTTGCATTTACTGTGGGAATCGTAATGGGCGAAGCACTTCTTGTCCCTGAAATAAACCAGTAAGCTCCAGTGGGTGCCCCCTGCGGCCTGGCTGGAGTTGTCATTGATAGGCAGGAACACCAGCTCCTTGCGGAGAAGGTCCAGCGGCTGGAGGAATATGGCTATTTCTTCCTGGCTGAGGGCACACTTGATGAACTGAGCCACCTCGGGGCTGATGAAACAGACGCGGTGGCTGAACTCCTGGAACCGCTGGTTGGCGAAGTACTCGAAGGCGAAGCCGATGATGCGGTCGTTGAGCCAGTTCGGGGGCTCCAGCAGGGCCACGTCCGACTGCCTCAGCAGGCTGTCCATGTAGCTGAGAACCACGGGATCCATCCTGCGCCGCGCCGGGGAACCGCCTGAGCTGCAACGGAGAACGGGAACGTGGGTTAGGAACTGATCACACCTGGGACGTGATGCAGCCCAACAAACACCCTGAGTTCCTTCTCAGCAGCGGTGAGCGAGAGCCTGGGATTCCCAGATGGATATTTGAAGGACCATGAGCAGATGGAGAACACACAGCATTGGGCTGAGCAGCACCCTACTGTGGCTCCAATGAGATCAACCTTCCATCCTGAGGATCTGAACCTCACAGCAAAGGAGTTTCAGAGCAGTTCCTGCACAGAAACCAGGAGTGATCTGGGAGAAGTCAGGTGGTGTTTGGGTATCTCAGTGTTTTACCTGTGCAGTGACAATCACTGGAGTTCTTTGCATCGCTGGCATTCCCTAAATAAAAACCTTTTTGGGCTGTCTGACAGACATATGGTCCCTTTCTCTGAGCACAGAGTGCCCCAGCTCTGTGCCAGAGGCATGGCCTGTTCCAGGAGAACCTGCTGGGCTGCCAGCACAGGAGGCACAGCCATGAGTAAGGAGTAACAAAGCAAGACGAGATCACAAACAAACCAGTTCCCGACCGTGGGAATCTTCAGGACAACTCTCTATGTAGCCAGACTAGGATTTAGGAGATTTTCCATAGGGAAATTTGATTTAAAGCCCCTATATCCACCCTGGTTTTCCTTTAGCTCTGACATCCTGCAGCCCTTCCAGGCTCCTCAGTGCTGTGATGCATCCTAGCCTCCAGCTCCTTTCCTGGCCAGGGCAGGGCTGGAAATGCCACAACTTGGGACAGGGGTGACATGGAGCTGGTTTGGCCTCACCCTTCCCTCCTCTGTCCCAAAGGCAGCACAAAAACATCTTCAGCTTTCTGAAAGCCTCGTGTGAAAGCTCAGAACAGTAAGATCACTTTAATATGATTCACTATAAATAAGTCACTAATTTTCCATCATGATAAGGAGGAAAGAAGCAAACGGAGTGTTCTGTTAGGAAGAAGCAGATTCACGCTTCTTATTGTGACATGAATCATGAGGAATAACCCTTCCTGGCCTGGGATGCATAAATTAAGGGATTTATCTCTCAAAAAATCTTGGCAAGGTCCCCTGGCACGTGAGAGGCAAGGAAGGGAATGGATGAGCCATGGGCCATGTGTAACACGTCGGAAGGAAGGGCCGAGGTGAGTGTTTGGGGCATGAAACAGCCAGTGAGCATTGGTGCCTGGCTGGTGCATCCCGGAGATGCCGAGCAGCAGGAGTCACCGGAGGAAGGGAGCAGCCCTTGTTTGTGCTGAGCCAAACACAATGGTATTTGGACACGCTTCCAACCTTAACGAGCTCCAACTATTTCCAAGCTCGTGGTGCAAACCCTCCTAGTATAAAAACAAGAAATCCAATTGGAATCCCAGTAACTCCTCAGCCTGCCTGAATACAGCCTGGTTTAAAGATCTGGACGTCCTCCAAAAATCCTGTTCGGGGGTTTAACACGGGCACTGCTGAAATACTTCTTGTATGTGCCCATAAAATGCCCCAAATTTTCCTTTACATTGTGTTCTTTCTGCTTCATCTTCTCCTGGACATGGAGAAGTCCAGCCAATAGCTTTCCACTCCAGTCCAAACGGGATTAAGGGCAAGGGAAGCGTGTGTCCCGTGCTCTGTTAATTTTCCACTCTGCAGAAACATCGCTGGTTTTTTTCTTCTGTCAGGACATTTGGCAGGTTCCTCCAGTCAGGAAGGAGAATGGTTCTAGCAAGTGCTCAATTGCCACTAGCTACTACTTTTAATTTTATTGCCATCTGGTATTTGTGAAACTGCCTGTGAGTTCTGTGGGATGACTCACCACATGCAGCTCCAAGGAAAACCCTTGGGAGGCTCCCTCAGAGCCTGGTCAGGTAAGCAGCGAGGACCAAAACAACGTGGTGGGGCTGTGAAAAGCCATTGGTGAGGCGGCTTTGTTTGGGGGAACCTCCCATTAGAGCTAAAGATGGATCTGCAGAGGAGCCAGGACATGGATCTGAGCCTCTGAGGAGCGATGAAATCCCGATGTGGACTGGGAGCAGCTCTGCTCAGCCACAGCCAGGACTCTCTTCCTGAAGGCTCAGGCACACTCTGTTCAGTTTTCATAAAAATAGGAATAAATACTGGCACAGGCCTGGAACATTTGCTGGAGGTTGCCAACAAGTGTCTTGCTGGTTCGTTTTATTTGCATATTAATAGCTGGAATTTGTGCAAACTCCCTGGAATCCTCAGCTCCTCCAAGGGATTTCAGCTGCCCCATTTCCAGTGCTGAGATGAGGAAACCGGGGAGAAAGAAAGGAGCATTTCAATACAACCACCATCCTTTCATTCACAGATTTGAAAACGGTGCTGTGTAGCATCAATAGGGCAAGAAGTCGGGTTTCCCTCACTGAAGTTACAATAATTTAACAAATTAGCTGCTGACATTAGTGCGAGCTAAATCTGTAAACAGATGGGGCTCCTTCGTGTCCGGACGCAAAGCCAAGCCTCTGTTTCCCACCACTTGACCAAAAACCACCCCCAACCTGTCATTTTCACACCATTAAAGACAACAGCCCTCTGCAGGTAATTTTGAAGGCACTTGAGAGCCAAGGAATGAGAGTCCTCAGTAACTGAGCGTAAAAAGGCAGTGACAGAGCAAAGGGAGTGCGAACTAAGGATGAATCAGATTCCTAAAGTCTATTTTAATAAATTAAAGGTGCTAAGAACTTCCAGAGTGAATAGTTTAAGGTGACACGTCACTAGAGTCCTGTTCCTGATTTAAAGAACATGGAGGTAAACAGGAAAATGGTCACCTGGAAGGCAAAAAATCCAGACTTTACCAGGGAACAGGAGGACGGACAGAGAAGGTTTTGTCTTTTAAAGATCAAGAGTAAAAGACCCTATGGTTTAACCCCCAGACTATTCACTTTTCCTGGAAATATGGGGTTTAGATACCATGTCTGGATAGTTGTTAATGGAGCAAGATCAGACAAGGAACATTAATTTCTATTTACCAGCAGGAGCCGGGCTGGGTGACACCTGAATCTCTGGACTTCTGTGTTTCCTGTCAGAGCCAGAGAAGAAACTCAAGGAACATTAAACAACTCAACCAGAACGGAAGCGTAGTTGTCACCTTCTTTGTTAAATATAAATAATCTCTCAGTAGCTGTAGGTTATAATTCCTGTATGATACAAGAACACCCCACTTCTGCAGGTTCAACAGGCCATGAGTGCTGAAATCGGAGGAAAATACTCCAAGCTCTGTACTCACTATGCCCAAACTTCTTTCTGGACAAATTCCCCAAACCAGAGACTCAGCAACCAAACTCAGAACCTCTCGTGGCATCACAGCATCTCCCAGGGCACGAAACCAAGAGCCACAGGAACAACACCCAATGGTTTTTGCTCCCCAGGATGGGGTTGGCCAAAACCTGGAGTTTAACAGGAAAAAACCCCTCAGCGACCAGAACGCCTGAGGATGAGCGATGGCACCGGGAATGTCCCAGAGGTACCGGTGGGATCCCAGCTCAGACCCTTAACCCGAACGCCGGTGCACTCACCTCTCACCTCCCACAGAAAGGGTCTAATCCAGGAAGCACGGGGAGGGAATATAACTTGCCTGGAAGATCTGGAGGTCACAGGAATTTGGCCGGGAGTGGGAATTCGGTCAGAGGAAGCGATCCGGGGCGTCCCACGCCCCACGGGAGGAGGGGCGCCGTGCTGACCCCGAGCCTGACCCCGGGCGTGTCCCGGCGCTCAGGTGCCGGGATCAGAGCTCGCCGCAGCCCCGGGAAGGGCTCGCTCATCCCAGCGCCGCTTCTACGGGAATAAACGGGAATTATGGGGCCAGGAGAGGCTGCACCCGGGCCGGGCGCAGGGTCAGGGCCTGGCTGGGGCGGGAGCAGGGACCACCCACAGCATCCTAGCACGCCTCCATTCCTCCTTTACCTATTTTACGCTTTTTTCCCCTTAGAACGCGGGCTGAAGCTTCCGGGCCCGGGGCCGACCAGCACCGACCCCCGACGGCTGCGGCCGGCGAGACCCCCGGGGCATGGCGCCCAGCGACGGGGCCTTACCGGC
>VWZW01004144.1:41864-75074 GCA_013397115.1 Edolisoma coerulescens
CCCGGGTCTCCCCCGCCGCCTCATCGCCCGCCGCCGCCGCCGCCCGGTTGCCGCGCGCTGCCGTAAAGCGACCGCGGCCGCGTCGCAACGAGAGAGGGCGCGTCCGGGAGGCGCGTCCGTGGGCGTGGCCATGGCGGGGCGGTGCGCGCACCTCCCACCGCCTGCCTCCGTCCCCGCCNAGCACCGACCCCTGGGACCCCCCTCAGCACCGAGCCTTGGGACACTCCTCAGCACCGACCCTCCTCAGCACAGACCCCCGGGACNTGGCGGCGGCAACGGGGAGCGGAGCGGGGCGGGGGCCTCCGGTGCGCGCGTGAGGTGGGAGCGGCGGGGCGGGGGTCGTGGGGCAAAGCCTGCCGGAGCATCACGGGGCCGGCGGGAGCCTTTGTTCGGCGGAGGAGGGCGAGTCCCCCCGGCGTCGTGGGGTCTCCCTGGTGTCGCGGAGTCCCCCTGGTGGTGTGGGATCCTCCCTGCCTGAGCCGCCCCCGGTGGGTGCGCGGTGCGGGGCGGCCCCGCGCTCCCCCTCATGCGCGGGGTTTCACCGCCCGGTGCCGCTCACCCCCATCGCGGCTGGGTTGCACACGCAGAACATGGAAAAACCAGCCTGCGGGAAGGAGATTTACCTCAGTGGCGTCCCCAGTGTCACCAGTGGGGCCGTGGGCTGTATCCCTGAGTGTGGCAGTAGCCCTGAGGCCACGGCGATGGGCATCGCGACGGGAGCAGGTCGCGATGGCCCGCGGTCGCCCCGTGGCTCCTGCAGCCCGGTTCGCCACGCAGAGCCATTCCCGAGTGCCCATCGGCCATTCCCACCCGTCGGAATGAGGTGTACCGGGGTTTGCTTAGCACAGCGTTGGACTTCACGGCAGTTCCCACCCTGGCACGCCGGACCCCTGTGGGAGCACTGCTCCTCCGAAGGTTAAAACAGTCGATATTTCTTTCTGGAATTTTCCTAAATGTAGCCAAAACGGCCTTTGCTTTATCCCGAAAAATAAACCCCCTCGGACGTGACCTGTGCTAGGACCTGCCGTGAGTTCGGAGCCGGGCGTTTTGCCGCCCTTCTGCTTCTCGATCGGCTTCCTCCTCCTCCATTTACGTTTTCCTATCCCCAAATCAAGCCGAGGTTGATAAAGTGGGGAGCGTGAGCTCAGCAGAAATCATGGCTTTCCCATCCCTCGCTGCAGCGCGGTCCCTGCCCATCGGCGGATCAAAAAAATAATCACGTAGCGGCAGAGGAAGGAGATTTGCTGCTACGGGAGGAAAACCGGCGCGGTGTCTCGCGCAGTCGATAACCAAGCGCTGTAATAAATCGCTCTGTAAATAGATTGCTAGGTGGAGAGTTGGGTTTCTGGCTGGCTCAAGTGCTTTCCTGATTCTTTTCCCATGGGACTGCTAGGAAATGACAGGGGAGCGTTGTGTTCCCGTGGAGAGGTGCGTGAATGCTGCGGTGATGGGCTGTGAATCCTTAAGCACGACCTTACAAATCTGAGCTTATCCATAAACTCTGGCTGGGTCAGAGCCTGCGTTATCCCTGAAGAGCATCATCTTTTCAGCCCCTCGCCCTGCAGTCACACGATTTTCCCTGTGTCCTTGAGTAAACTCACCCATTTTATTGGCTTTTCTCATTTTTACATTTTATTTAATTAAAATAAGAGGGTTTTCTATGCCTTTTTTCCTCATAAAGGCTCTCCCAGCCTTTGCCCTCCCTCTTGGCTGTGATTTTTGATCCCCAAGACCGTTTTGGGGGCTGTCAGTCAGGCTGCTGATGGCAGAGAAGGTAATTCAGCAGCCCCAGCACACAACTAATAAGCTTTTGTTTCCTGGGCTATCGATGATGATGCAACTTCTTATTTATTTATTTACTTATTGCAATCGATGCATAAATCAGGGTGGCTTTAGAGATTTTTCCTCTGTGTTGAAAGGCCTGGTGTCCATCAGCAGCACTTGGAAAAAGCTTTATTTGAATTCATCATGTATTTAAAATGTAGATCTGTTTTGTGAAGTTATTTGTTCTCTGCACCCGTTGCTCCTGTTATGATTTATAAACTCCACATTTTAACCTTTTTTTTCCTTTTTATTTTGGGTGGGGAAGCTGCATTTTAAGATTCAAGGTATCAAATGCCTGAGATGACGTCTGCTATTACAGCATCTTTCGCAAGCACTGGTGCTAAACTGCTCAGACAGTCAAACCTTTGGGATCCTTTGCTAGGCAAATCTGAATGCTTTATGCCTAAATTATTTTTATCTGGGATGTTTATGGTGAATTTTGTGAGCATTGATCAGGTTTGCTGGAAAACCCCTGAGAATGTGCAGCGCCCGAGGTTGGGCACTTGAGAAACATGAAACCCAAGTTACCTGTGCAACCTTAAGTTAGCTCGTGTCAAGGTGCGGCTGGACTTGAAATCCTCACCCCCTGCTTGGTTTCTGGGAGAACAGCATTCTGCTCCGGATGGAAGTGCCCGCAAGTCAACAGGGGGAGTACTGGGAGCACAGGGACAGTGCTGGTCCCTCCACTGGTTTTGCAGCTTGGCATCACCGAGCTGGCAAGGAAGGCCAGGGTTCACGCGTGTCCTGTTGTCCTGGAGCTTAAATACCTCGAGTCTGGGGAAACCGGGAGAAAAATTCCAGTGTCTGAAGGGGGTGTACAAGGAAGCTGGAGAGGGACTCTTCATCAGGAACTGTAGTGCCAGGACCAGGGGGAATGTCTTCCCACTGCTAGAGAGCAGGGTTAGATGGGATATCAGGAAGAAATGGTTGGCTGAGAGGGTGGTGAGGCCCTGGCGCAGGTTGCCCAGGGAAGCTGTGGCTGCCCCTGGATCCCTGGAAGTGTCCAAGGCCAGGCTGGACGGGGCTTGGAGCAATCTGGGATAGTGCAAGGTGTCCCTGCCCATGGCAGAGGGTGGAACAAGATCAGCCTTTAAGGTCCCTTCTAGCCCAAACCAGTCTGGCATTCTGTCATTCAAGAGTGGCTGGAGAGTTTCTAAAGTCATTTAGGGTGGTTGGTTTTGGTGAGTGTAATGTTTTGGCCATTTTCTGCCCAATTCTAGTTCTTGCTCTAAACTGTGCAACTTTTGAACTCAATTCCTTTAAAAATACATTTATGAGGGAGCAAGCAAGGTCATTGAACCACTGGAAGCATCTTAGCCGGTCAAACTTGATTTCAGAAATTCCTGTGTCCCCTTGGTTTGTAAATAAAAGGGAATTTGCACTCCCGCTTGCACGCGAAACACTGGGGTTGAAGGCATGTTTGTTGTGTCGTTGATGGAGCTCCCAGCCTGGTCCTGGACTCTGGCTCCCTGGGACAGGCTGGGTGCAGGTTTCAGCTTTGGAACATGGTGATTTTTTTGTGTTGAGGTTTAAAAGAGCATCTGAATTTCTCAGGCTTTGTCCTGCGTGCCGATGTTTGCTTCACTTCCTCTCGAGTGAACGGGATTTCTCCCCTCTGACAAAGTAAACATGAGCATAAATATTTAAAGGATCACGGCTCAAGTTTGCAAATTGGAGACTTTCTCTAGCATTCCTTTGGACAAATGCAGTAGTGTCGGAGATTTGGGTTGTGTCTGGGTGCTTCCCTGCTCTGGGGAGAAGCTTGGTAATTCTTTGGGCTTCATGCTGCAAAAATACTCTGCTGTGTTTTCAGGTTAGATGGCTGGGATTATCACAAAGCTTGGGTTTCTTATGGAATTTCAGGGACAAAGTGCTGCTGATGGGATGTCTATGGATCATTGGAATTGAGATTGTTTTTGTGGAATTTTATTTTTCTTTTACACAGGCCAAATTTTTCCATAGGTTTTGGTTTATGTGTGAAGCCACAGGTGTTCAGAGTTGAGACTATAGAAACCAAACACGTGAAACTCTTGCCAGATAATGGATAAAAACAGGAAATATGAATAGCCTTTGTTTTCTTTGAGTGACTCTTTAATATTAAATCCTCTGCTGTGTTTGACAGGTGGAACACCATGGTGACATGTACGTCTTGCTCCTGTGATTGTGTCGATGTCTTGGAATTAAACTTAAAAGTGGAACTCAACAAACTACTTGACCTCAGAAAATACGAAAATTCAGGAGGGAAGGCTATTGAACAGGGATTTTTAGAGTTGAACTAATTTTTGTGTCTGTTTTTAAAATATTATCAAGAGTTGCAGTTTTGTTAGACCTTGTGGTAGCGTTGTTCTGTCTGTGGCGAGGAATCTATGGATCCCTTTTTCACAGGTACCTGTGGAAAAATCTTATAGGTGAGGTGAGAGTTCCATGTCTTTGCCACAAATGCTTTTTAATAAACCCCCATGATCTTAATGCTACCTCTGATGGAGGAGTGTAGGCTCACCTGGGTCAGAAGAGAACTCGAGGTCACTTGGTCCAGAATCCTGCTGCCAGCAGGATCGTCTGCAAAGTCAGATTGGGTTCCTCGTGGCTTTAAGGGTCTCATGCTGGTCATCTTCTGCCTGTGGTTTGTGGGCTGCAGGAGGAGAAGGGAAAGGAAGTGGTTTGAGCTGTGTTGGGTGGGAAGTGTCCAAGGAGAATGAGATTATCTGTGATCCAGTGCTTGCAGGGTGCAGCCTTCCACTTGCAGCCTGTTAAACTGCTGCTTCCCACTGCCTTTCCATGAGTTCATTAAGCTGGCCTAGTCACAGGCTCCAGTTGAAAGAGGATCTGGCCTGGCTGAAGTTAATCTTGGGAGGGGAACAGGGATAGTCCAGGTCCATTTGCTGATAATCAACATGAAGCTGGCAAGCGGCTCTGCAGTGTTTTGGTGGAAACTCCTCAGAGTTTTTCTACGCAAAACGAAATAAATAAATATCTGTGATTTAAGGATTCTTGTTACTCTTCTGATTACTTTCTGCTATTAAGTCTTGCATTGCAGTTTCTCATTAGGCACGGAGAAGGATGAGACGTCTCTTTGTGTAGGGTGCTCATACGCCTTTGGCTGTTCACACTGTGCCAAACCATGGTGAGACAAAGCCATGGGTCATAGTTTTGGGCTCTGTTGGTGTTTTTTGTCAGCCCTTCTTTAGAGTTTTCCTAAGAGCCTCATGAAGAAACAGAGCGAGGTCTTCAACCAGGCAGATTTTTTGCCAATGGGGCGCAGGAGTGGAAAGGCAGTGGTTCACTGAGGATACTTGGGGTAGGACGGCAGTGAGGCTGGGTCGATGCCATCATGGAAAACAAAGAAGGTAGGAGCTACAGGAGCTGGTGAGGCAGCCAATCATCCTGGGCAGATACACAGTGTGGCCAGGTTTGGGTATAGATACTTGTGCCATCTCTGCATTAAGCACCCAGATACAAGCTTGAAGTTTGCTTGGACCCTTTGAGATCCGTCTCTCCATCCTCCCAAGGGATATTGATATTCCTTAGTTGGATCCTTTCTCTGTTGATGTGAGATCATCACGTGGGGAGCTCAGCCAGCTGTGTCTCATCCAAGCTCTCGTCTCACACACCTACAGAGTTATGTTGCTTTTTTTGCAGCTACATGCCTGACTTAAAACAAGATGCTGTGGTCTCCTGTCGTCTCTCTGTTGGGTTCTAGTGTGGCTTTGAAGATCTCTTCCAGGTCATGGAGGAAGTTTATGAAATCCCTGTTGGTGTTAAGGCCCCTAGGGATAGGCTGGCTCTATGTGTAGGTGATCCCCTTTGAGGAGAGGGCTGGACCGGACCCTTTCAACCCTGGTAGTTTTGGTGGTTCCAACTGTCTGCTCAGCTTCTCTTGGAAAGATCATCTTGGTTTCCGTCCCTGTGACTCGGAGGAGTTACTGCAAATCCCTTTTAGGAGCAGTGGGGAGCAGAGCAAGGGACTGTCCCGCTTGGATGCTGCGTGAAGTAGTAAAGGAAAACTATAGCTTAAAATAAACAAATGCCTTGGTTACCCCCTTTAAATGTAAAAATAGCCAAAATATGTGGGTTTCAATATAATTTTTAGTCTTATTTGCTGGTTTCTTCACCTTGAATCACTTCTGGCATCCTCCAGATGACCCTGAACCCTAGAGTTACTCTTCGGATGCCCGTTCCAGGTCTTGGCTTTTTATCCATCAGGCACAGATAATCTGACAGCCTCTGTGCCGTTTTTTAATCAAGATTCTTTGGACTGTCTTCTATTTCTTGCAAAGCATGACCTTTAACAAGGTAGAGGATCCTGGATATGCTGTATCATGGCTGAGCATTGATGGAAGAGAAGTGTTTAATCCAGATAGATCCATCTTTGGAAAACCTGAGCTTTAAAACCAGCCCAGACTACGAATGTTTTTGATAGACCGCCAAGAATTCTTTTATTGTATTCAGCGTCTACATGGTTGGTTTTGAGGGATGAACTTAAAACAAGTTAACTGAAAATATTTACTTTACTAGACTTCCGTAACTCTACTGTCTTTTCATACTTCACGTAAATACATAGACCAAAAAAAAAAGTTCTCCTAAATGTTGCCATTTAAATTTTCATGGCACTTGTCTATGAACTGTTAGGTTGGTTTGTGCTTGTTGGGTGCACAGGACAGCCTCCCCGGGGAGGAATTAGTAAATGATTTAATTGTTAAGGAATGTGGTCCCATTAGGCAAAAAAAAAAAAAAATGGACTGCAGTGGATCGTTAGAAACGTTGTGCTTGATGAAAACAATGCTGAGCAATTTGTAATGATTTTTTGAAATAAATGGGGTTTTTGGAAGAGGGAGGTTATATGGGTAAATAACCCTTCTGGGAGTTTCTTTGAATGCAGAAGAGCTGGTCTCTGCTCCTTAATTCACCAATTGCTTCGTAAACGGGGCATCATTATGTGGAATTTGTTGCTGCTGGTGGTGGCAAAGATGCCTGAACCACACCAGCTCGACAAAGGGATTTGGAGAGATTTTTAAAAGTAGAGCCACTGTTTCTTTTGCTTCTTTTCATCTGAAAATAAAGATCCAGCCCTGCTGCCGAGGGATGCGGCGGCCCGGGCGCCTCCCTTGGGATTCAGGCCCCGCGTTTGCGGAGCGCGGCGAAACGTCCGGCTGAGCAACGAGGGCACGCTCTGGGTTTCCTCCTTCCCAGCCAGGCCGTGGCACAAATAACCCGCGCGGGCAGGCGCCGGCGCTCCTGTCGGGAGAGCTGGGGCGGCCACCGCGCGGATAATCTTATCCGGAGGCGCTTCACCGTGCCTGGCAGGTAGGCAGGGAGATAGGAGGACAATGCAGAGCAGAGGTCAGGTTTGAGGTGCCTGCAGCAGATAACAAGGAATCTTAAGAGTTTTCCTCAGCTATGAAGAGAATGAACTTTATGAAAAGCAACTGAGGAGTCTGCAGGGAGGATTGGATAAACCCACAAATCCTTTTGCTGCTCGCTGCTTAACCTCGCTCGACTCCAGGGGTGTCCGAGTGCACCTTGACTTGTCAGAGCACTTGTTTCGAAGCGTAGTTCCCTTCTCCAAATGCATCTCTGATCTCACTGCAATCCACAGGGATTTGATTAAGGAATTTATTAGCATTGATAAACATTAGCATCAATATTTCTTCTTCTTATATCTTTAAGAAATAACTTGCCAAGAAAGATGACTTGGCTGCTGTCGCCTGTTCCTTGCCCCACCAATTTTGTGGAAAAGACGTGGACTCGTTCATTGTTCCAGGCTCCAATCTCTTTGTAATTCCAGGTGGGAGCTGCCACCTTCGAATGTTTGGTTTGTGAGTTCACCTGTCCTGTGCTGTGTTTCTTCATTTATGTGATTGAAATACCCCTTTAGAGAGCCATTGCTATTCATCTGGGGTGAACAATACAGTAAATATGAGGAGAAAAATATATTAAAAAAAAAAAAAGAGCACTTCCAGCAAATGGAGTAAGGAGAAAAAGTGATCACAGAGGTCCATGTCTGAGGGACTGAGAATTCATTCTCCCACCTAAAAGTCTTTGCTGAAACAAGGGGGAAAAAAAAATCCCTGCCTGAGTATTTTCCTGTTCCCACATAGGGAAGGTGTGAATCTCACCCAGCATTTGCTGGCGTGGTTTTAGCAACATTAGGGGTTTCCTCCCCAGTTTTTTTCTCTGCAGCTCAGCTGCTTGAAGGCTGCTTTCATTTTTGTTTTGTCGGGAAAGATGTGAAACCTGAGGAGCAAAAGCTAAATGAGACGTTTCATGCAGTTGTTGCAGTCTAAGGAGTGGCCCTGCATGAAACTTTTTCAGTTGCACACAAAACTTGTTTGAAAACTCAGTCTGAAAGTAGCTCAGTCTGATATTTGTGGTTCAGACTGTGTGGTGGGGACACTGTGATCTTCTGCCTTGTGTTGAGTCTATTTTTAATAAAAGTGGAATCCTCGAGAGAATATCTCAGAAAAACAATTGGAAATTAAAACCTGTAGACTTGGATTTACAATGGTTTGGGTGCAGTTTTTCTGTGTATTTTGAAGGTCTTTTCCCTGAGCACGGACTATCCTCTGCACCAAGAAAGGTGTTGGGGTTTTTTTCTCTTCTTGTAGGACTGGATCAACTTTCTTTTCTGTTTTGGGAGCATTAATCTACATACTTTCCTTTCAGGTATGCTCTTCAGGGGCTGCGAGGGGACAGGTATTCAAAAAACTTGAGCAATTTTCCTTAGGTGAAGGATCATTACAGGTTCAGGTGCTGCCGTTATTAGAGAGACTCCTGCCAGCTGCAGTTTAATTTTCTAAATGTCTAAATGTTGAAATTCCAGGTTGTTGCACAAGTATGTGTGTTGGTGTGCTTTGGGAGGCTGGAACTCTGGACTGCTGGGATAATTCTTAGCTAATGGCGTTGATGGATATTAAGAGAATGTCTGTCTGGGAAATTAATCACCAAAATCGTAAAAAAATTCAAATAGTTTGGTTTCTAATGTAATGCGGCTCCATGTGATATGGGCTGCAAAATGATTGTAAAGCTGCAAGGTCAGGTGGGAAAATTGAGTGGAAAATAGTGAGTTAGGGACCTGGTGCACACCAGGAGACCTTGAGATGCTTCTCCTGGTGGGCATCTTCTTCAGGAGCAGCCAGTTGAGATGGGTGTCCTTGGAACCTTGGGGATGGGAGAAGCAACAGTGGATAGAAGAAAACAAAGCTCAAAACTAACCAGAGAAGTTCCTCTGGTGTAGTTTTGGATTGTGCTAGCTGGAGTATGATCCTTTAGGGAAGGCTGAGACGGAAGGCGCTGTGGTGGCACTGAGGACCTGGGTTAGGCCATATTAAACCTGAGATCATCCTGTGTGTTTTTGTCGGTGTTGCTGGGATCTTCTGCTTCATCCTGCTCTTCCTGGTGCTCAGCAGCTCTGAAATCTGGACCTGAACTGGGTTTTGGGGGGTTGTTTTGGCTTTGGGGGGTTTTTTGCTGCTGTTGTGGTGGGTTTTTTTGTTTGCTTTCTTCTTTTTTCCCTAAATGCCTAAAAGTACCCCCAGCTCCAGTCACCTGGTAGGAATCACCACCTATTGTAGAGGCAAGTAAGGAAGTTAAATCTCTGTGGTGGCATTTGCTCGCTGATAAGAGTATTTTTTTAATGCATTTCCTTTCCTCATTCTCAACATGCCTTTTAATTCCTCAAGAAACAAGGTGTGGGGCCTTCTGGTGCCTTAGCGGAGATTGGAATCCTCTGTGTTTGGTGCGTGTGCTGAGATCCACAGGGGAAGTCTTGAGTGGGTGAATTTGGGGTGGGCAGCTCTGCAACTGTGTGTTATTTTGAGGAAAACAAGTATTTCGCTCATGTTACAAAGTACTGCTGAGGGATTCGTGTTGCAGGTGAAATTTTGGGTTACCTGCTTCACTCACCATAATGTGCTGAAAAATTATCAATACACATTTGAACTTGCTTTTTTTTTTCAATTTTTAAACCTTTTGTTGTCCTGAAGCTGTTGAGTTTTGGGCAAAAACAATACGAGGCAGTCGCTGTGGTCTGCAGGGTGGGGCTCAGAAAGGTCTTGTTGCTGATTCCCTTCACTGGGAAGGGCTAATTATAGAGACAAACTGGGGAAGGAAGAGAACGGGGTCAATTAGAGCATCCAGCACAGTTTCCTTTAAATTAGAGGTTGGGCTGGAGAGATAAAAAAAACCAAACCCCAACGTTAAAGAGGCACAGAGTGAGACTTGAAATGCTCTGATGCACAGCGAGCTCGGCAGCTACAGCAGATGTCCTGCAGTTTCAATTTTAAGTAAAGAACATGTTGAATTAGGAGTTTTGTTGCCAGAATTGCCAAATCGAGCTGAAAAGACAGAGGAGATGTTGCTACTGCTTTTATTCTTTAATATGCTTTTGGCTTGCAGTAGGTTGTGATAGTGAATGAAGCAAAGAAATACCTTGTCCCCATCGTTGAGTAAAATGGATTTTGTGGGAAAAAGGAATTAATTGTAAGTCTTTAATGCTCAGAATGTTATATTTTCATAAAAAGACTACCTGCATCTTTGTACATGTAACATGGATCAGTTTTGTACAGGTTTTATCCCTTGTTGGAGAGGCCACTAGGGCTAAACTTCTTTTTCTTGGAGCTGTCTTATGGGTTTAAAAGTTTTTTTCCCTGGATTTATGTATAAGCTAACTTGGATTAGAGGACACAGTATTTGAAGATCTGGTGCAGACACAGTACAAGCTCTGGGCTCAGAGCTCTGCAGGTGTGGAAAGCAATAAACCCCAGTGCCAACTGGAATTTGTGTAAGTCAGTGAAAAACCAGAAAAGCTTTTATGGTGCTCTTCCTAAATGATCCTCTCTGTCCTTTAACACTCTCTTGCCTCAGTTTTTAGGACAAAGCCATGGTTGGCAGACCCTCCCCGTGTCTGCCGGGTATTTGTGCTTCCCCTTTGCCGGACCGCCTGCCTGGCAGCATGCAATTACCGGGAATTGCTGTGCACAAAGGGAGATGGCAGAGCAGGGAGAAAAATCCTGTAGTTTCATCTGAACGTTTCAATCCAGATTGGCAAGTTCCTTCTGCCGGTGGCGTGACTCATCCCGGGCTTCCTCACTGGAGGCCACTTCTGGCAGGTCATCAAAGGAGCAGCCCGCGCTTCCAGACCGGAGCTGAACCAGGACCTTCCTGGAGCAAGGGCTGTTTTTCTGGTCCTGGGATCTCTCAAAGTACAGAAGGTGGTGAGATGCTCTCAAATCTCAAGGGAATTTGTGATAAATTCGATGAATTCATCCTGAGGGTGCTACTTTGAGCAAGGCACGTGCCTGTCCAGAGGGTCCTGCCCATGTGGGGATGGGCTGGGAAAGGCCCTTTGAGGTCAATGACACAACCAGCAGAACAGTTTGTGCACCTCTGGTTTCTTGGGTAGAGCTGATATGCAGGGGTTTAGTGTGGCAGTTAGGAAATTCTTCAGGTAGGAAGGAAATTTTTAGTTTTATTTTTCCTGAGGGCAGAGGTAGAGGCGCTCCTTGCTCAGAGCTATGGTGCAGCAGAGACTCCTGCCCTCCTCTCCTTTGTTCTCCTGGTAAAACTGGCAATGTAAGTGCTTCTCCCTTGGTTTTGGTTCAACCAACTTAGCTCTAAATCTTTGAAAGACTAATTTTTTTTTTCATTTGGGGCAGAGTGTGAGCAGCTCCACCAGGAGTTTAGCATTATACCACCAGGACCTAGGAGAGCCTGCAGGAGATCACTGGTGGTTTGATGCAAGAACACCCTCATGAGCTGTACTCTTATTTTTAGGGATTTTTTTCCAATTGAAGCGCATTGTCAAATGTTTTGTAGGTTTCTAATATTATTTTATAAATTATTTACAGTGTTAAATAGTATTTGTAGGCTTTTTCTACCTTCTTACTGTATCGCCATGTGCTCAAATTACCATCCCAGGTCTCTTGTGAAGTTGTGAACACTTTTATTGTTTGAGATGGATCTGTAGGGTCTATCAAGGAGATGTAGGTCTGGGCACACCTATAGCCTTGGCTGTGGGATATTCCTCGTTTGTAGGTGTCATGTAAGGAAGAGAAAAGCTGCAGAGAATATGAAAGGGATGTATAAGTATTTACAGGCTGTTTCTTTCAAATGTGTGGCAGGAGAGTCTTGGAATATCATGAAGAGTGGTGGTTTTCCTATTTTTTTTCATTCCTGAATGGGTTGGAATTGGAGATCAGCATCCTGAGCTGGCAGAGGAGTCAACCTCTTGATAGTGATCTAGAGTTCCACATGAGGAAGAGCCTCAGAGTACAGATTAAAAACGCAGTTAATGCAGTGAGGATCCATTGGGACGCAAGAGAAAAGCAACAAAGTCATATAAAACAGTGACTTCTGCTGCAATGTCGTGGCTGCTCGGGGCACGGCAAGATTGTCTTTCTCAGATCAGAGGGAAGCTGCTCTGCCAGCTGGGATAAGTGCCTGGAAAGGGAGCTTTAACTCTTTTTTTTTAGGAGGGATTTAGCCCCCTCAATTTTTAATTTATACAGTGACATTCTAAATACCAGGTTGCTCCGATTCCTCTTTTGCTTCTGTTTCACGTATACGTTCCTGTCCTTGTGGTTATTCCATGTGTGTGACAGCGTCCGCAGCACACGGGTGGGGTTATGGTTTTCATATCACCTCCTGGTTCTGCATCGATCTCCTGCAATCCCTGGAGTTTTGGAGGGCTGCTACAATACTTATATTTCAGCAGTTTTCCTGATTTTTTTCACCTGCTGTCTACACATCAGTCTGTGCTTTCCCTCCTTTGCGTTGTGAAACATTCTGCCACAATTTAGAACATTTTAAAACCAAGCTCCCTGCTTTGTTTGGTAAAGTCATCAAATTGACATTTTTATTTCAGATTGTTTCCTGCAGAGCCCTGAGTTGAATTTTTGCCTGTGTCTGATCAGTCAGCACAACTGTTGAGCACGTGAAGCTTCACTGATTGCCGAGTTCTGTTTTGCTGCTCGGTTTTTGAGTTAGTCCTTTAGCTGAGAGCACTTAAATGCAAAGTATTGCAATTTGTGATGCGCTCGGTGGATCTCAATGCTGAGTTGAGTTTATTTCTAATTAAGATTTTAGATGGTCACCTGTAGGTGGTTTTATGTGAAAACTGCCTAGAGAAAGCCACTGCCTGGGTACGATGTGCTGAAGGAGGTAATTCTTAGGTCTGTGATTTTTAAGAGTCTCATTTAATTTTGCATGGATTCAGGTGTCTGAACATGCTCAGTGCTGCTGCTGCTGTATTTTTTTCCCTCTCAGCCTAGTCAAGACGTTAGACCCAGCTTTAATTTTCTCCGTTTCCTATGATTCTCGGTTAACCCTCTTTTCAGGAAATCGGTGGCTTCCTGCAGGCTATTTGTAGTTGCTGCTGGCCAACTGAAGCGAGGTGATGTCTATGCACTGAAATATGATGAAACCCTTGGAAAGATTTGTTTGGAACTACCAGGATGAGGTTTTTTTTTGTTTTTTTAAGGCATTGTCGAGGTGAAAGCCCATGGCAGTGGCACTTCATTAATCTTATTTACTGGTGTTTGAAGAATATCTGATGTTATTGTCTGTTCCTTCGTATGGGAAATCTAATCTCCACTTGAATTAGCCTTTGTAATAAGGCTCCTGCTTGATAAGTGAGTAGACAAATATTGGGGCCTTGCCACCGAGGGCTTTATCCTTCCCTGAGATAAAGCGGTTGGGCTCAAACGTAGGTTATTTATGCACGGAAAACAGACTTATCAGCATTCCTGAATTGCCCCTGTTGTAGACACTGGGCACTCCTGCCCCTAAACAAAGCCGCATTTAGCTCGATGGCTTCTTCCCTAGCCCAGGAATAAAATATTTTCCTGTTTTCCCACGTGGCCAGTATTTCTGGCGCTGCCTATGGCGTGCATGCAGAAAATGCGTAAAGAATCCGGTGTCTGTGGGCAGATCCCATGTCAGGCCAGGCCTTGCAGCCCCGTGGCTGAAATAAGTGCAGCCTGTTCCCTCGGCGCCTACATGATCTGGCGACCTGGCAAGGAGGAGGAGGGGGATGGCAAGGGTCAGGAGCAAATTGTTGCCCTTGCAAATAAAACCTCTCGTCCATCCTGCAGTCCTGGAGGGGATCCTGGAGGTCCAGCACTTTCTGCCTTGGAACAGAATGAGTGAGTCGAGCTGCCCCAAGCCTCAAAGCTTCAGTGACATATGAGGTCAGGGTCGGAAGGTGGCTGGTGTTGGAAAGAGGGAGGATAAAAATTATTTTAAGTTAGGTACTTTAGAAGTGTCTTTTTGACTTTCCAGAGCGTTGGTCATTATGATGTGGATTTTTTTGGCTTTCTGGGTGAAAAAAGTGGAGGGTGAACTGCTTCTAGAGGTGGTCTTGCAGCTGACGGCAGGAAGCACTAGAATAGAAATGGCAATGGAGTTAATAGATGGAGATGGTTTCTCCCTGTCCTTTTACAAAATTCCTGTTGAAGCATTGTATTATGGGGGAATTCTTTGCAAAGTAACACCAGGACACCCCTTGGAGAGCTCCCATTGTTCACCTCTTGCAAAGCCAGCCCATGACATGGCCATGCTCAAGATGAACCTGAAAAAAACCACTTTGAAGTTCTTCATCATATTACTGGAGATGAAGTATCTATTGTCACTTCATACTATTTCTATATAAACTCGTTAACTGACCTTCTCTGCTTCATATTTCTCCTAATTCATATTTTCAATGCCCTAATGGGCTGTTTGGTGACTTCGATGCTCATCTGATTGAATCATTCTTTGTGTTGGTTTATAACGATGCTTCCGTTTGCTCTGGTTGTGGTGTGGAGTGAAGGGAAACCTCGGGGACATAACAGGGTGGTGAGAGAGAGAGGAGGGGGATGTAGGATGCTGTAGTTGGACATCAACTCGTCATCAATCAGTCCTGATCAGCATTTGCAGTTAAGTGGGACTTACAAAGTAGTCATCAACTTGTGTAATTTTGGTGGAGACAATTCAAAATTCAATTTGAACAGATCATAAAGTATCTATATGTTTATATATTTTATATGTGTGTCTGGGTCTTGCTTGGTTTTTCCTCTCATTTGTGCTCCTGTGAATGTTTGCGTGCAGAGCTCATGGGACTAAAACTTCCTAACATCTGGTTGGTCTCGGTCCAGTAATCATCTGCCTGGGTTGTTCACCTTAAACCTGAACTGGTGAGCAGAGTCCTTAGGCATGGAGAATATGAATGCTCTCCTCTGGAAATTTCCCCAAATCTTGATGTCGAGTGCTTTGTAGGTGTCTCAGCCTGACAGGATTTCTGGTGGTTGGTGTGATGTGCCTCCACTTGACTCATTTGGGCAAGTTAACCACTTTTCTGCCAGCCTGATCCAAAGTCAGAGTCCCACCATGGACGTGTTCAGCCAGAGTTTTGGCCAGCTGCTCATGCTCGTGGCACATGAAGTGTAAAAAATACTTGCCATCCCTAGAAAGGTTTTGAGTTGGCTGGTTGTCTCCATGGTAAGCCCACCTCAGTTTTGGCTTTCTTTATTCCCAAACATAGAAAACATTGACCAGATGATCGCAGGGAAGGAGTGTTGGAGGATGTGACCTCCTGTGCAGGAACGTGCCGTCCCTGTTACTTTTTTTGGCTCAATCCAATGCTTCTCATTTTCTTCTGAAAAACCAGCTGGTTTAACTTCCCATAGCAACCCCACCCAAAAAACCCCCAAACTTGGCAGTAAAGGGCAACCTGAAAGGAGATGTCATGGAGGGCTGTGGCAAGGACCTGCTGGGATGCAGTTAATTTATTTATAAAATCAAATTAAAAGCACGTTTGCCATGGCTGCTTGTCAGAGGAGCTGTTTTGATTTATGTTCTTGCATCTTTTGCTTCCGAGATGAGACCCAGCATGGCTGAATGATGAGGTTCGGGAGAACACGAGCCAAACAGATGCACTTCAGAAAATGAAACTTCAATCTTGGATTTACTTAGCTCATTTCCTGGTGTCATTACCTTATCCAGATGATGAATGTGCCTAGTTGTGGGATCCTACACTGAATACATTTTGAAACATTTTTTTTCACGCTCCCTTCTGTGGATCTCATCACGCAGCCGAGTTAATCCATTTCAGGCAGTTTCATTTCCATACCATATGTTGTTCAAGGCGTTCTGGAGGGATAATTATGTGGATATAATTTGCTTTCCTGTGTGATGCCAAGATGTGCTCTGCTTTTCAGGTACAGGGGGAGGCACACGTGTCCTCCGAGAAGCTCTGAGGTGACTTGGGAAGTCGTTGAAGTCTTGATGACTTTCTGAAGGTTCCGTCTCCTGTTGTCTTTTAGAGGAGTCGGGAAGGACGAACGCGAGGACAAGGAGATCATGTGCTCACTCTGGAATGTTTATTAGACTTACTTAACCCCCCATCCTGCTAGTGGGATGTTTTCCTTAAAGAGCAACCATCATTTCCATAACATTAATTATTGGGAAAGGTAGGAATGTAAATATTGTGGTGAATTTAAGGGATTGAGATCTTTCCTGCTCAAATCCCCCTAGCTAAGTGTTAATGTAAATTATAAAACTGAATTATGTACTTGGAGAAAGCCCAATCCCTTTTTGGGTTTTTTCCTATCGAACAAATTGGGAAGAACAAACTCAGATGCAATTGTGAATGGCTGCCAAGGCTCCACCAATTTACCCAAATTACTGGAGCAATGCAGTGAAGTTGAGAAATTTAGCAGCATCTGATGGTACTAAAAAAGTTGAAACCTTCATTCTTTAAACAAATCTGTTTTACAACTGTCTTTGAGCAAAGTTTGTTTCGATTGATTTGTGTTAGAGGTGAACAGGTTGTCCTTGGACTAAAGATGTGACTGAAATTTGGAGGGAAAAATACTCAGTTGGATTATTTGGTAATTTAGGCTAGGAAATCTCTTCCTTGAACACACTTTCATTGGGTTTGGGGGTTTTTTAACTAAAATTTGATTTTTTTACTGATGAATGGAGCCAGAATGAATGCAAACCAGAACGCCAGTGTATTTTTTAATTTGACAAAACAGTGCAGCGAGAACACTAATTTCCCACATAGGACTTATTTTTACTACTTCTGTAGAAATTAATGTCCTTTAATATAAATTATGAATTCATGGTCTTAGTAGAGAAGAATTTTTTTGAAAATATGTCTGCTGATAATTGGCATTATAAAAGAGATTGAACAATTAAAAAGGGATGGTGTGTAATGGATGGTGTCCCTGCCTGTGATGGGGTTGGAACGAGATGATCTCTAAGGTCCCTTCCAACCCAAACAATTCTGGGATTCTGTAATCACTGGGAGCAGCTTTATTCCATCAAATCTATTGCTGTACTTTATATTATTGAGGCTGAAACCTCTACCCAGTTGATTTCAGGACTGTGGCTGGGATCTAAGTGATACAGGGATAAAGGTGATAGGGGAGACTTGCAAGGAGGGATGTCAATGGTTAGATGATAAATCAGCGAATCCCTTCAGTGGCAGAAGTTTGGAAGATGGAGATGCAGGATGTACTTTCCTCATGGCAACATGAGAACCTGGGGTGACTTTTGATGGGGCGAATCCCAAACCAGCAGGCTATGGAATGTGAGGACAAGGAACTTGGTCTTGTCTCTTGTTCCTCATTAAAATAAATAAAAATTTAAAAATCCCCAAACCTCTATTTCAGAGAAACATGTTTTAGAAAGGGCAACAACCAAAAGCCCTCACCCATTAAAAAATTACCCTTCAAACCCGATCATCCTTTAAAGATCAGGGTTAAGGGTGTTTGTTTAAGTCAAATTGCTGATGAGTTTTACCACAGACTTCATTGGAAAGGCTCAAAGAGAGTGGAAAATCCCTGAGGCTCAGGTGTAAAGTCAGCAAGGACAAGCAGGAGCAGAACGAATAGGTTCCTCTATGTCTGTCAGACCCCAAACACTGACAGCACAAACACATTTGTGCCCTTAAATGTCTGGGCAGATTTGGATTGCTTTCTGCCTGCAGCCAGGGTATAGACAAGGATAACAATCCTAGGCTGGTTTTCTGCAGAAAGGGACTTTTGATTGAGGATGAAAGATAGGATAGGGTAGAAAACAAGTTTTCTGTCCTGAAAAGTCGGTTAAATCTCAGGCTCCTGGTCTGAATTGTGGTCTGTGATTCCTGTGCTCACAATATAGGTGGACTTGGTATACTGGGGACAGAATACATGAGGATGGGCCTGTTGTGAACAGAAAGAACTTTTCATATCATTTTATGTCTCAAAAAAACCCTGAACTAATAGAGACACTGTGAAAATATCAGGGATGGTAAAGAAATCAGGTCTCTTTTGGTCCTGTCTGAACAGCGAGCAATAACCTGGCATTCATCCAACAAACCAAGACAAGTCCTCCAAACCCTTCTGCTGAGATCCCTGTGTCATAAATCCCTTTTTAGGGCACTTTGAATTTTTCCTTAGTGTATTTTGAAATTTACAGGGGTGACACACCTGCACATTCTTCCCACCATTAGCTCATGCCGGCAGCTAATCCCGGGAGCTGTGGGCACGTCGGACCCACGCTGTGTCTTCCCGTGGCTGATGAGAGCTGAGAGGTGGCATCTGCTCCAGACACTCCGATGGCTGCGAAGGGAGAGGGGATGGATTGTTGCATGTCATGGCCCCGGGCACCTGCCTGTTGTGGCAGCGCTGCTGTCCTAATGTTTCTAATTCTGCCGGTGAAATGGAGTGGAAGTGATTCCAAAACCCAATAGGTTGAATATTCTGGGGGGTTTTTATTATTTTATTGCTGAATCTCCTTTTCATCCCCCACCTCTCCCTGTTCCATAATGACCTTACTTTTCCTCCAGTGAGAAAATTGAACTAATTTTGTTGACTTGTCTTTTTAAATACTCGTTATTGGATTTGCCCGACCTCTTTTTCTGCTGTGGAGAGCTGTGCTGGCCTTGTGCCAATGGAATAATTCGTCGTAATCTGAAAGCGTTCGGTTAAAAGGATTTACTGTCCCCCTCCCCAAACTTCTGCTTTACATAAAATGGTTCCCGGGGAACTTTGAGGTGTGTTGGTAGCTGGGGAGATGAATGTTTTGAAATAAATCCTTTGAGTATGAAAAAGATAAGACACATGAGCAGGACTGGAAATATTTCACCTGGAGTATTTGCAATGTGGTGAATATGAATTAATGATTTAATAGCTTAAGAAAAGTAAATTGTGTAATATTTTTAGGCAGGATTTTGGAAGGTGCTTGTGAACTTCAGGGAGAGGTTTGTGACAGAGCATCGTATTTTAGTGTGGCAGAAATTAATGGGTTCTCTTTTATGATCAATGTTGGATTCTCCTAAACGTATTGGAGAAATCCGTCTATTTTCTAAGTGAAGGTGTGCTGTGGAAAACCACCGAGATCTGGATATCTGGAGGGCCTGTCATTCCCATCTCAGTTGTCCTTCATGTAAATAAAAGGTGGAAATGAAGCCAGTTGTGTCACCTGAGCCCGTTCCACTAGGATCAGCATCGCGTTTCAGTTTCTCCAGATAACGCACGGCTGACCTTGGCTGTGTCCTGTCCCTTCCCAAGGGTGGTGATGCCAGGTTTAGGAATTGTTTCAAGCTTGTGGAAGCTAATTGGTCGCCCATAATCATTTCTAAAGAGCTTCAAGAAACTTAAAGATTATGTTTATAACCAATTCTTCACTGTGAGCTTGCTCAATGCAGAATTGTCTTTTTCTGTACTGATGGCTCAGAAAGTATCTAAAATATACTTAATATTTTTTATTCAGGAAGAGGCTTAAAACCCCCAAGTGTGCTGCAGTTCTTAGAGGGATGTTTGTATCTCACCTCCTGTGTCAGGGATAATCGATGGTTTTCTGCACTAAGATAGGGACCTCTCTGTGTGTTTTGTGGGAAGGAGGTGCCTCTGCTTTCGCTTCAACATGGAAGAGAAAAATTGGGATGGACAGGTTGGCACATGGTGGAAAGTAAAAGGTGAGAGGGCCTGATGACTTTCTCTGGGAATAACCCAGTAACCAAAGCTTACACTCCTTCAATAATTATAGAATCACCTCAGACATGTTCAAAGCCAAGGTATCCCACGGGAAGCTTTAGATTTAAAGCAGGTTTTGTAGGAAATGAGCATAGGAGTCGGAAAGGAGATGTTTTCACATTGTACTGGGCACCCCGTTTCGGGATAAGGACGATTATCCGCCGCCTGCAATTAGGGCAAATCCGCCACCGGAGCCGCTTTGGGAGCGGCCGGCGGAAAATGCAGGAACAGATGTTGGAGAAGCGCTCTGGCAGACCTGGCTTAGAGGAGCTTCTCTTTCTCCCCGAGATGGTTCAGCTTGGGATGGGGAATTATCTTGGAGATGTTTAATACTGGGCTGCAATCTGGGGGTGCAATCTGTCATCTAATTTCTTCAGCCATCTGAGGATGCCTTGACCTCTCTCCGTGCTCTGTGCTCTGGGGCCGTTTGTTTTCCCTTTGTTTTAATCTTCCCTTTTTGAGGATGGATCAGGTCAGAATTTCTTTTTCATAGCAGTGCTCTATCCTAATGAAAAACCATGCCTGCCAATGGAAGAAAATTGGAAAGCTCACCCCCCACATTATACTCTGGATGGAAAAATAGTCCTAAGGACAAGGGAGGACACATGAAAGTACTGAGAAAAAGCAAATCCACTGTGCTAGTTTGAATATGCTCAGGTTTAACTTGTGCTCACTGAAGCATTGAAATCATTCCACTGCCAGTCCGGTGAATATTTTGATTTTTGCTGCTTGATCTCCCAGGAAACTAGATCTTCAGCTTCCAGATGAGATGGGTTGCTTTTTTTTTCTGGAGAATATAATGAGATACAGACTGTTATCTCAATCGACTTAATTGCTACCTTATTGGATAAATACAGTGATTTATAAAATAATTTCATTTTCCAGAATGTGCTTTTGAATTTTATTTTCTCCACAGCCACATTTGTCTGCTCCCCAAGTTTGTGTCAAGCTGTAGCTTGGCTGGGAGAGGTGGAAGCTCTTACCCAAGTGCAGAATGAAATCCTGATCTCAGCTGTGATGTTGTTCCAGCTTTTGCCCCAAACTGGGAAGATTCAAATGAAATGCAAAGTCTGTGTATGTCTTTGTTCCTCAGTGTCATCTTAGTCCTTGTTTGTAGGTTCTGTCTGTCCTTCTTTATGTTGAGTGGCTGTAGGGATGTACCTGTTTCCCAGGTTTGGCAATCAGGGATGCTTTCCTCCTAATCCTATCAGTGATGTACAATTAGTACAAGGTGTGGGAGCCCCCATAAACAGCTTTAAACAACTCAGAGGCACCATAAAATACATGTTTATTACAGCAAAATGCTGCTTCAGAGCATCTGCTGTAGATCCTTGATAATTTACTGCTTATTTCATTTTTAAATGGTGAATTATGACATTCCTAATGGATGTATTGATTCCCTGATGCCGGTCATCAAGCATCCCCGAATTTCTGCAGCCTCCAGGCAGTGTATCTGATCCATCAGGAAAGCAATAACCTGAGGACCTTAAGGAGGAGATGAATTTTGCTTGTCCAGGGCTTCAAGTTCTGCTCAGGTGAGACCCCACCTGCAGAGCTGCCTCCAACATCAGCAGGAACGTGGAGCTGCTGGAACAAGGTCAGAGGAGGCCGTGGAGCTGCTCCCAGGGCTGGAGCCCCTCTGCTCTGGAGCCAGGCTGGGAGAGCTGGGGGTGCTCACCTGGAGAAGAGAAGGCTCCAGGGAGAGCTCAGAGTCCCTGGCAGGGCCTAAAGGGGCTCCAGGAGAGGGACTTGGGACAAGGGAAATATTTCACTTAAATACTTCATTAGCTCCTGCTTTTTTTGGTTTGTTTTTTTGCTTCTCTGTCTGATATCAGTGATTTCAAAGAACTACAAAGCCTGTGTTTCAGGTAGCTGCCAAGAACTATTTTTAGTAGAGCTGTCAGCTCTAATTCAAGGGATTTTTCAATACTTTTTGCATTGTGAGAAGGCTTTTGTTTTTGGTTTCATGTGCTGATGCTTTCAGAACACTCTTCCTCAAGTTTAAAAGCCACTCTTGTGTTGTGGCATTTGCCTGACAGTTTAATTTTTAGATAGAATATATTGGTTTGTGGTTCATTTAAATCCAACATCCTATTCCTCCTGTTGCTTGTAAATTATCATCATCTGTGGGCTGAATATTTTTTATAAATATGGCCTTTAGAGGAAAAATACTATTTTTTTTTCTGTGAACTAGTTGCTGAAAGTCTTGTTTAAAGTATGACTAATCCCGTTTGGTGTTTGTTTTGGTTTTGGGGTTTTTTTTGGTTTTTTTCCTTTGTAAGGTAACTAAGCAAGATCTGGCAGTACAGTTTTAATATTCTTTTCCCTTTGATCTTCAACAGCACAATTCTGAGTGCTCTAAGATCTATTCCTTGTGCTGTATGGGCTGTGCAGAGAATCTATAGGTTGCTACCAGCCTTAAATCAGTCTCTGGATAATACAATCTTGCTCCTGCATGGACCAGGGAGCAGAAGGTTGTTCTCATGTTGGTGCTATGGGATTTTCAGTAGTTTTGCATTGGAAAGAAACACTAATTTTGGAGGATTTTGAGCTGCTTGGTTTAAAGGAGTGGAAGGTACCTGTATGGTGTGGCTACAGAGATCAAATCCCTAAATTATATCAATTATTTATAAGTTACTTATATTATTCTGCTAAAATCTGTAGGTTATTAAATGTCACTAAGCTGTTTGAGACACTGAACGTGGAGAGGAGACAGATAATGAACAGCATCACCTCTTACTTAATATGAAACTAAATCCAGTCGGGAGCAGTCTCTTGATTTCCTGCCGAGGCTGCAGCTCCTGCTGCTGAGGGCTGACCTTCACTGGGTGCACACAAGATGATTCTCTGTGGGGAAATGATTTCATCGCCCATGGAAAATGGGAAGGAGGTGCAAGGACGAGAGGCAGCCAAAGGGTGAAGTTAGTTGAAGGTTGCCTTCGTTTAAGGAGGGTTTAAAAGAATGAGGATGGACTAGAGGGGAAGCTTCGGTTATTTTCTTTGGAAAACCAGACTTGTAGCAGAAGAAACCAGCAGCTGCAGGGGCACATGGCACTGTAAGATTATGGACTCCCAAAAATAACTTTATTCCTATTCAGATGCTTGAGAAAAGCTGGATTGTAGTGTTGCTTAAGAAGTAGGAGACAGAGCTGAAAAATTGAAGAATCGGCCTTTTAAACTCTCGTTCATTCCAGGTGTGTTCTACCTAAAATGGCAAAAATTTGGATTGGGCTGCTGCCCAGCCAGAGTTCATTTTTATCGTTCATTTTGATCTTGAGCAGTAAATGTCCTATCAGGAGGAAAGTTGGAATCGTCTTGGCAGAAGAGAAAGCTCATGGGTTTGTGTTGGTGGGTCGCAGGTAATAATTCTTGTGAAATGCAATAAAATTGTGTAGGGAACACTGGAAAATTTTATATGAAATGGACTGTTTGCCAAAAAGTTTTCTGTGAGAAGGCTTTGAAACCATCCCTTCCTCGCTATCGGTCATGGTCCATAATCCTCCATAAAATGAGGAAAGGAAGAACATCAGTAACCACATTATTGCATCTACTCCTGGCGCTATTGCAGTTAAATCTGACTTTGCTCCTAAGCTGAATTATCTTCTTCATAATAACTTCAAAGCTCCTAAGACTACAGGAAAAACATCTGAAATTATTAATTATTATTTGACCCAGTATTCAAAAATAACGTAGTGACATTCAGTTATGTAAATTGTCCCTAATTTTATGTTTTTAGGGAAATACAGCACAGGTATTGTCACTTCCATTGTGACTTAATGTTTATTTTCCTGTGTCCATGGGCTCCACAATAAGCAAGGCTGAGAGGTGTCAGTGTTTGTCTTGTCTTCGCTTGTGCTGGAAGTGGCCTGAGTTTCCCAAGGACAGAGAATGTTGAGGAAGGATCCATGTTCAGGATCTATGGGAGGACATGATTCTTTAACCCAACAAAATCCTTTGGCATGGATCTAAATGTTGATATTTATCCATATATTGATATATGGAGTTGATATAGATCAATATATATTTATAGGGCAATATTCAAAATACTCTGCCATTTCATCATAAAGGGGAGAAATAATTTCTTGGTGATAACATATAAAAATTTTTTTTTTTTTTGATGAGCTGCCCTTTATTTCCGTTACCTTTGGAAACTTCCTAGCGCTGCGATTCGGTGGCATTTAGGTGCCAGCACAATGTATTTGTGCAATCCTTGGTGCTTCTGGAAATGCTTCTGCCTTTTGCTCAGCTGTTATTTCGAGTGTGGTGCTTGTTGGGGCTGGAAGTGGTCCTGGAGTGCCTCCACATCCTTCAGTGAGCCTCCTTTTCAGCACGACAGTGCTCAGGCTGCTCCCAGCACCTGCAGTGCTGCAGTAGGAGGAGAAGGATCCCTTGCTTTCCCCAGGTTTTGTTCTCTGAAGCTCTTGAGCGCCTCCAGGATAGAAGCTCCTTGTCCTTAATGCTGGTGTAGTTCCTGAGCTCTCAAAAGGTATTTTCTGCAGTTATTTTGGGGCTGGAAGACGCTAGTTGATGTGAATTCCTTTAGTCCTTGGCAGTGTCGCGCTGCTCTTACACTTCATATCCTTCATTTTTAACAGCTTCAGAAATGTTTTTATTGAAATTGCTACTGGTTTTCAGGCTCTATGTGTGAAATTTTAGCTGCAAACTAAAATATAAATAGCTGGGCACGTGCTTGTAGAGCTAAAAGGGAGATCCTGAGTCCATTTACAGTTTCTGCAGCCGTCTCCGTGCTCGCTGGCTCTGCTCTGCGCCTGCATCAGTGTGGGATTTGACAGTGATCTGTGGTTTTGGGATATCAACTCCAGATTTGTTTCCAGTTGGATTTCCAGAGGCTGAACTGCTCTGTATCCACCTGTGAGGAGCAAATCCAGCCAGTCAGGTCAGAAAATCTGATATTTTGGCTGTTCATGTGAACAGAATTGCTGTGTTGGTGAGGGATGCTCTGTCTGATGATGACGCTGTAGCCTGGAGTTAATCCAGGAAAACCTGAAGGGGCTACAAATGTAATTCTATCAGTTTTATAAATGACAGATTTGTCTTGGTATTTGGAACAGGGTTGTCCCACCTCTGGCCACTGACTACTTCATTAGTCATTAGAAGCACCAAAACAACATGCAGCAAGGATTTGTTCCCCTGGAGGACTCAAAACTCTCAGGATACGCCAGGCTCTTCCTTAGTTTCTGCCTTTTTGTTGATCCCTGCCATTCACTGACAGTCCTCATTAGTGATATAGGGAATGTGGGAGCAGCACATTAAGTTAAACAGGTGCCACCATTGCAGCCGGAGAGAGGAACCAGCAATTCCTTTTGTTTCTTTAAATTTTATATTTTATATTACTGTTTTGTTGGTTTCTGGTAAAAAAAGCCAAGGGAGCAGCTGGAGGATCCATCCCATTGTCTGTGTAGGGGCATGTTTTGGGGGAACAGAAGTGCTTCCAGAAGTCAAGATTCGGTGACTCAAATCCGAAGCTCAAGAAAGAGGAACGATCCGGGGCAGGATTTCTTTGCAGTGTGTTTTTGGGTTTCCCAGCATCACGCAGAGATGCTGTGACGGAAGCGAAGATGGAAGTCACTTCTCCCATGCAGCTGCCTCAGTCAAGACCTCACCAAGCCTTCTTGTAGTTCCTTTATTTAATTTTCATTTCTTTGGCACCTGCCTGTGCCTTTGGTAGCATCTCCAGCCGGCGAGGCAGGAGTCATGCAGGCAGGAGCTTCGTTCACTGCACAGCCCAGATTAATTCCTTGGATGCTGATTCATTCCCTGCACAGAAAGTGCTTTGACCTCAAGGGAAAGCATAAGTGCTCGTGTTGTTATTCACGTCCTAATTCAGTTCCTCCTTCGTCAAAAACGTTTGTAACATTTTAGGAGTAACTCATTTCACAATAGCTTTTCTTGTAATTTTTTTTTTTAGTTGTGTTTTTTTCCTTCCCATTTTCATTTTGTCTCAGCTAACAGGTCTGGTAGAAGCTGAGAGATTTCCACAGGAGATGCATCAGCAACAATGTGATGGATAGTAACATCCTCACCCACCTCCCAGTTTCTAGGAGAAGAAGAAGAAGAACCACTGAGTGGTTGTCATACCACAGGGAAATACCAAAACCTCAAGACAAGGTGATTCCAGGCTCTGGAAGGAATTATCGTCTGCTGAGGTGCTTTATGTATCCATGGCCTTCATAATACCGGTGTCTGAGTAAAGTATGGGGAAACCAAGCCCATCTCTGAAAGAGAGGAGGAAACACCTCCAGTGCCCAGCAAGGAGCTCCCAGGTGCCAAACTGAAACTCAAGTGTCATCCTCCACCACAGAAGTGAACAGACAAGGAGGTGACAGAGTTGCTTGAAGTGCTGAATAAAACTGAAAGACACAGGGAAAAACCAGCCCGATATGACTTGTCTTGAATTTTTCAGGCCATGGAAGAAGCTGTTGAGTTCAGGAACAACTTGCAACCTATTTTAGTTCCAGTGTGGGCAGCTGTAGGTCTTTGTGAATGATTTACACAGGGTGGGCTGTGTCACTGCTTCTTTTATGTTCTGGGAATTCCCCTCGGAGGCTGAGTAGGCATCTCTGGCTGTACAGGCATCTTTACTTCCAGAAAAATTCCCTTCTGCTTGGGGCAGGATGGTTGACACTGACCACGGGTTGACACTCCTTTTATTATGGCTCTTGATAATAACAGCCAAACCACAGTTTATGAATCTGACTTGGACTGGGGACATCGAGAAGGTTTAACTCAAAATCACTTGGGTTTGCAGGAAGTGAAAGGACACCAGATTTTTAGGTTCACCCACATTTGCCTTGAACTCAGCAAGACAAAGCGGGTTTAGCAAAGGAGAAGAATTTCTTTCTTGCAAAGGAATTGGGACCAAAAGGAAAATTTTCAGGGGAGAGGAAGGAAGCCCCTGAAGCAGTCAGATGTGTGGCAGGGATGTTGCTGCCATCACCTGCGTGTCCTCGCTGTTGGTGCCTGCGGGGCTTTGTTGTGGCTCAGTGCCGTGTCCAGCAGGGTCCTGTGTTGCTGCAGAGCCTCTGGGAATGTGTCTCCACTTCTGCTTTCATTTTCTGTTCTAATTTAAGTTGTCTCACTGCTTTGGCATCTTTCTTAGGTGCCTCAGTCCAAATAAACTGCTCTGAAATTAAGCCAGACCTTTCTTCTGTATGTGGACAATCCTGGAGTGCTAATGGGTATATTTTTCCCCCATCCAAGCTTACCATCCCTTAAGAAGTAAAATTGAATTGTGATTACAAATCAAAGTTGAAGACATCCCTGCTCATTGCAGGAGTGTTGGATTAGATGACCTTTAAAGGTCTCTTCCAAACAAACCATTCTAAGATCTCTGTAATGCTTCCAAATCTCACTTTTGCTGTGATGGAACTTTCATTCTTTCGGATGAAAATAATTTTAGAGAAATTTTGCACCTCCCACCCTCCCCACACCCATACCTGGGTGCATAAATCTGTGTTCTGGGTACCCCCACCTCCTGCACTTGCACACAAGGTTCTTTGAGAGGGGCCCATGTAGGTGATTAAGTGACAATGATAATGTTTCTCTCCCATCAGCAAACAGTGAGAAGAGAAAAACACGTTGAGCACGGAAAAGGAAGACGATGAGAGGAGTGGGTTAAGCATTATGCAGATTCTGAAAGGAACTGACATGTGAAACGGTGCAATGATAACCAAGATGTTGAGCTTCCACCTGGGTGTTCCTCCTGTGTGTAGCTGTCACAGAAGTGTCGGTCTGGCGTCAGTTTTGATGTCACCAAGGCCTTATTTTGGGTACCAGCAGCACGAGGCTGTTAGCTGCTGCAGGGGAAACATCCGGAGAGCTCTTGTGCCCATAGATTCAGATTAAGCAGTGAAGTGTGTTTAGATTGGCAGCTTCTTTATCAGATTTTATAAATTTATCTGTACCAGGAATTACTGCCCTGCACGGTGTGTGTTGGGCCGTGCCGGTGGATGGATAAATCCAGGCTGTCCTGAGAACCGAACCCTGAGGACTGGGAATGGGGAGAAAACTTCCCTGTTTCTGTAGTCCCTTGCCAGGTTAGGGGATGTTATAATAAACCCAGTGAACTTTGCTTCCAGAATTGCCCCTTTAGCAGCCTCAACGCTGACACTGATCCCTGTTTTTTCCAAATCGTTCGGTATTTGGCAAACTCTGCCCATGATTTCAGGCTTTAGCTGTCACAGATTATTTATGCTGGGTTCGGATGCTTCCAGTGGACAGTTTGTTTTGGATTTTTGCCACGTGTTGCTAATGCTGTCCCTGAAAATGAACATACTGAGGCTAGTCTCTCTGAATGTGTATTAAACACACACAGAATGTAAAAATCAACCAGTATTTACATGTTTAGTGTCTGTACAAAGCCTAATTGGCAATCAAAGTTTTAGTCTTTTTCTGTCAACCTGCTTATAATCAGTTGATTATTGTCAGTTTTATCAGGACCCTCTGAGCCTTCCCCTTGGAAATAGTAATTTATTTTGTTACATAGGAGAGCCCAAGTGAAATAATTAGTTTATAGCCATGTTTGGAGATGGTGCTTTTTTATGTTGGAAGTAAAATTATGTTAGTGTAGTAAAACTGAGCAAAATCAGCATTCAGGGTTAATTTGAGAAGAATCTTCATTAAAGCATGGAAAATGGAAAAGCATATAGAAAATATTAGGCTGAAAGTATATGGTCAGAGGGCTGGAGCCCCTCTGCTCTGGAGCCAGGCTGCAAGCGCTGGGGATGTTCATCTGGAGAAGAGGAGACCTCTTTGGGGAGACCTAAGAGCCCCTTCCAGTGCCTGAAGGGGCTCCAGGAGAGCTGGAGAGGGACCTGGGACAAGGGCTGGAGGGACAGGACAAGGGGGAATGGCTTCCCCCTACCAGAGGGCAGGGATAGATGGGATACTGGGGAGGAATTCTTCCCTGTGAGGGTGGGGAGGTCCTGGCACAGGGTGCCCAGAGAAGCCGTGGCTGCCCCTGGATCCCTGGCAGTGTCCTAGGCCGGGCTGGACGGGGCTTGGAGCAGCCTGGGACAGTGGAAAGTGTCCCTGCCCATGGCAGGGGGTGGAATGAGATGAGCTCTAAAACCTCTTCCAACTCACACCATTCCATGATTCTATATTGACTTAAAATGCCATAAATGTTTCCTTTCAGAGGCATGCAGAGTCCATGAATTTTTGGCCAGAGTGTTCCCAGGAGTTTGCAGTAGGCAAAATGTATAAATGACTGAAGTGTAGCATCATTTTTGTATATTCACCTGTAAATGTAAGCATGTAGCGACTCAAAAAGCCTTTAATTAAAATAATGCATAGAGCAACTATTAATGGGTGGCAAAATACAAACTTTATGTCATTCTTTTCATGTTCCCATTTAATTTTTTATGTCTAAACTCAAAAATGCCATTAATTTTTCAAGTCATGTAATAGCTAATGCAACAGTCTGCTGGAATGGTTGTCTTTAGGAGAGCCTTTCTCCCTGACATGTGCTAATTACCTCAGGATGGGTATTTCATTGCAGCATTTTCTCCAAAATGCTTCGGAACAGCCGACTGCATGCACGAGGCGTGTTGGACGCTGAGCAGGGCCAGGCTCGTGTGTGGCAGGGCATGGGAGACCACAACCAATTAACTTCATTAGCGTTGCTTTGACCTCCCGCAACACTCTGAGCCATGGCTGGGGTTGTTACCAGTAAACCCCGTGGCACCCCTGGGGTGTACAAGGCTCGAATTAACACCCCTTTGCTTTCTGGTCTCGGAAGCTTCTGGTCTTTGAGTGGTTTTGTGGTGGGGACTTGGCTCTTCTGCATCCCCAGAGTTGCTGAGGCTTTTAGCGTCTCCATGGGGTTCACGCTTGGCTCGCGATCTTGCTGGATTCAAGTTGTTTGGATACAGAAGGCACAGATGTTTGTTGTTACACCAATTCCATGCAGAATAAACATCTCTAGAGATGTTTGGGTGGGTGGGGTGGAGTGGTCTGATGCTTTTATAGCGTATTTATTGAGTGTGCAGGAGGGAGGAGGCAAGGTCAGTTTGCTCAAGGTAACCAACTTAAAGTCCTGTTTGCACTTCTCACGTGAGTCAGCAATCTTGAATACGCTCTGATAACATCAATAAAAATAGCCAGCCCTCTTGGCCTGAGCTTTGAAGTAAAATCTGGGTGAGGAATTATCGAGCTTAAGTGTGGTGGGGGGTTTGTTCCCCCCTTCCTGATGAAAAGCTGATGCTGGAGTTGCAGAGCTACACAAAGCAAGCCCAACCCAGCACTTCCTTACATCATCCCTGCTGCATCTGTGCCTGTAGTAAAGCCATAGGAAAGCAGCTGGAACACTTCCCGGTGTATAATGTATGTCCTGCTACCAAGCAATGCGCCGTGAATCCCTGCCAGATGGATTTCACTGGGACACATTAATTTCTGTGCTTTGAAGTGCGCGTGGCTGGGGATAATATACTTAATGAAATATTGGAGCGAGAAACAATACAGCGTAAAATAGTGCTGTTCATTTGAGGGCCTCAGAAATGAAACAATTCTCCAAATCCCAGCCTTGGAGTGGATGTAGAAGATGAGTGTGGCTGTACTTGGACTGAAGGTTCTGGGTCTGGGAGCGTGGGGGAGACTGCAAGGACAGTGTGACTAGTGAAATGCTTTCTCTGAGTACTCTTTCCAGCATCAAATATCTGAAGTTCCCTAAACCTGTTGTGGGTTTTGACTTCATGTTTTTTGACCCTTCTTGAGCATTTTGTTGATGCCATGAGGGAACTGTCGTAGTTGTGAGGTCTTGTTCCAGTAGGGCAGTGCTCAATGGAAAGCTCAACGTTACACATAACCTTAGGATGCGCATCATGTAAACTTTAATCTGTATAAAGTGTCACTGCCACCTGATGGCCCAGATCCTGGTTCTGAGGGTCCTGCTTTTCTCCCTAGTTCCCTTTTGTCTTTCTATTGCAGTAACTGCTAACATCTTCCAGGGCAGTTTGGAGTTTGTTAGAACTGGTGGAGAACTGGGGCCCCTTAACTCTGCATTTGCTTTAATTTGGGACTGCTGGTGGTGTGTTATCTTCTTGTAGTGGTGAAGTTTGAGAAATCAGCTGCATTTGATGTTTCAGCACCAGAGATATGTGTTTGTTTGGTTTTAAGCACTACCAGAGAAATAAAAAGTGCGATGTACGAGGGAGCTGGTTGCAATGACTCCTATCCGGTGTGAGATACGGACATCTCTGAAGAAGAGTGACTTGGTAGGGGCAAAAGTGCTGCTGATTAAACCTTCATGGGTTCAAAATCTCCTGGACAGGAAGGAAAGGAGTTTATCTACTCTTCACTGGCACAGGACCATGGAAAATGTATCTGGGGCAAGGGCCAGGTGTGCAGGGGAAGGTGATGGTTGTTTTGTTGTAGCTAAAATTTGTGGGTGCTGAGTACCATGCACCCATGGGATTGATTCAGGAGGTTGTCTGGTGTGTTGCTCACGAAATTTTCACTGAATATCTGAAAGGGTCTTTCTGATACCTCAGACTGTGGGCAAAATTAGCAAAAGCTTGAGGTGCTGTGGGAGTTCCACCTGAGTAGGGGGAGCCTGTGTTGCGTGCATAGTGTTTGGGTATTGAATACCTTTATCTGCTACAGCTTTGGGGGATTTGGAGGATAACACCTAACCTGGTTTTATTTTGGTTTTTTTCAGCCTTGCTAACATGATGACCTGACAAGATACAGCACGGTCCTGACTATGCAGCACAGGGACTGATGGGAAAGGATCCAATATGAGTGTAAATGATGTTGGAGGCAGACGACGCTTTGAGGATAGCGAGTACACGCTGCACATCTACCCCGGGAGCATCGCAGAGGGGACCATCTACTGCCCCATCACCGCCAGGAAAACATCCACGGCCGCCGAGGTGATCGATTCGCTCATCAACAAACTCCAGCTCGAGAAAACAAAATGTTACGTGTTGGCCGAAGTGAAGGAGTTTGGAGGGGAGGAATGGATCCTCAACCCCACGGACTGCCCGGTGCAGCGCATGATGCTGTGGCCGCGCATGGCGCTGGAGAACCGCATCAGCGGCGAGGATTATCGCTTCCTGCTGCGGGAGAAGAACCTGGATGGCTCCATCCACTACGGGAGCCTCCAGTCCTGGCTGCGGGTGACAGAGGAGCGGCGCAGGATGGTGGAGCGGGGCTTCCTCCCCCAGCCCCAGCAGAAGGACTACGATGACTTGTGCGGTCTGCCGGACCTGAACGAGAAAACGCTCCTGGAAAATCTCAGAAACCGCTTCAAGCAGGAAAAAATCTACACCTACGTGGGCAGCATCCTCATTGTTATTAATCCCTTCAAGTTCCTACCTATTTATAACCCCAAGTATGTCAAGATGTACGATAACCATCAGCTGGGGAAGCTGGAGCCCCACATTTACGCTGTGGCAGACGTGGCTTACCATGCTATGCTCCAGAGGAAGAAGAACCAGTGCATCGTGATTTCAGGAGAGAGCGGCTCGGGAAAGACACAGAGCACCAACTTTCTAATTCATCACCTCACCGCCCTCAGCCAGAAGGGATTTGCCAGCGGAGTAGAACAGATTATTCTTGGAGCTGGCCCAGTGCTTGAGGTAAGATGGAAACGATAGTAGTGTGGAAATGTTTTAACGGTGAAAAAAAACCAAACCCGAGTAGTTGGGGTTTTATTATGACACTGCTCTGGGGTTATCTGCTAATTACCGATAATAAAGTGACAACAGCATTAGCAATGAGAGAAGGCTGTGTTCCCACCTATAGAATCCTACCTGCTTCCAAAAGAAAAGGATAAAAATAGAAGTACAGCAAATGGCTTGCTGCCAAATTTGTTAATGCTTTGTTTTCACTCAAGTGTTTCTTAATGCTGGTTTATCTCGGTGGTTTCTCAGTGGGAAAATGGATATGAGAATTATCAGTAGCCATTTTCTAGTACATCGAAAAGATAATTCATTGCACACAGTGTATTGGTAATGTTGTATTTATGGGCTTTCTGTGCACTCAGCTTCTTTGAGCTGGGGAAGAAATCAAAGGTAACTTTCATGGTCAAAATTGTGTTTTCTAACCATGACTGCTTGATTTGGCCACATTTTGCTTACTTTATGAGGACTCATCCTGCGTATTAGAGATTAGATGAACTGGGCCATCAATTTTCAGGTATGAAACTCTGAAGTGGGACACCAGCATTCATTAATTAATTTGTCTTGAGTTTACCCCGTAGTCTTTGAGATAGTTTTCCTTGGAATTGCCAGCTTTGCTGGGTAGAAATTTTTTGGTTAAAGCCCATCTGCACATGGGTGATGTGTCAGCTTCAGCCATGCCGTTGTCCTTGGAAGCCGTGATGCACAGAGGTGGTTTGGTGCCTCTCCCCTCCCCTCCCCTCCCCTCC
>VWZW01004144.1:75164-219352 GCA_013397115.1 Edolisoma coerulescens
ATTCCTGATGATCTGTTTTCTATTTTGAAAGGGATTTTTTGGCAGCTGTAGACAAAGGTACCTACTCTCTGTGCCTATATTCCATTAACAAGTCTGAGGACTTGGGTCAGCTTCAGCTACCAGCAGAAAACTGGGGATCAGAGGAAGGACTAGTGCTTGTGAGCAAACAAAGGATGAGCAAACAGCTTCATTTTGGAAATCCAAAAGGTTTTTATTTGTGTTTTCACATCAGGTGGAATGGGCTGAGCTAATTTAGTCTGGAGTTAGCCAATGATTATAGTACTTTGGGATGGGCTTTGCCCTGAGAAGCAGCAAAGCTGTGGGACAAACTGAAGGTAAAGAAATTAAAAGGTCTTTTTATTTGGGACAGTGTGCAGGAAGCTGTTAATTTTCTTAAAGCACACAGGCAAGTGGACTCCCTGTCCTTACACTCACCACTGTTTCTCCTGTTGTTATCCAAGAGATTATGGACCTGTTTCTTGCTGAGGTTGAGAAAACATCAGAGCAGGCTCCTGTAGTCTGCAATTGATGGTGGTTACTGCGGTGACCCACGTTGGTGACCACATTAATTTCAGAAAACCGGAATGAAAACTATTGCATTCCACCTCCAATCCTGTTATTCCACCTGCAATCCTGTTATTTATTTGAAACAGCTCCATGCTGTTTAGTTTTTGGTATGTTGCTTAATGTGTCATGTTGGACCAAGGTCATTTTATAGTTCTCTTTAGCAGTGTCAGAGGGAGCATCTCTGTCTAGGTTAGATTTCCAGAGGTGGAGAAGAGAGACCTCCATGAAAGAGAAGGTAGAAGGAAGTTTGGGGAATTGTTTGTTTCCTTAGATTCTACTTTTCTCAGGGAGAGGTTGTCTACTTGCTTGGCTCTTGAATGGAGAGAGGCAGCACAAATGGTTTGCTGTCAGAATCCTGATCTGATGGTGACCACTCACTTCTTCTGGGGACCATTCACAGAGTGGTTTGGGTTGGGAGGGACCATCCCATTCCACACCCTGCCATGGGCAGGGGCACCCTCCTCTATCCCAGGGTGCTCCAAGCCCCGTCCAGCCTGGCCTGGAACACTTCTGCTCTGGGCACCCTGTGCCAGGGCCTCACCACCGTCACAGGGAAGAATTCCTTCCTAATTTTTTATCTTCTTTTCCTTTAAAAAGCACCTTTGTAGTTTCTCTCCTTGGTTCCCTTTCCACTAGATGAGGTTGCTCAAAGCTCCAGTGTCCTGGTGAGTTGTGTGTGTTGGGATGAGGTGAAGGGCAGGGATGCACTCCAGCCTTTTGTTTTCCTTTCGCAAGATCTGCAGCTGTTTTTGAGGGAAAAAAAATCCTGAATCATAGCTGTTATATTTTTTTTGCTGTTGGAACAGAAGTTTGCATTCCTTCTCTCCGGCAGCTGGACGGCTGCTGTTGTGCTTTGTCTGCTTCCAGGCCTCTTGGAGAAAGTGGAGGTAATCCAGAATTTCTTCTGCTCTGCCAGCACCGGTCCCAAATAGTCACAAATCAGGCAGCCTGAAAGATAAAGTGGCCATATTTCTGCTTTTCCTTCTCTTCCTAGAATTTCCCAAGAAAAGGATCTTCAGAGCAGAGCTTTGGGTTGCGTTACCCTGCAAACTGTTTGCAGGTTTGACCTTTTGGGTTGTGGTTGAAATAAACTGAATAAACTCTGGAAGTTTAGATGCCAAACTTCTGGGGTTTTTTTTTCTTCTTTTCCGTCGTTCTTCTTCTCTCCTCCAGACACCTTCTGCAATCCCTTTGCTTTCCCTCTGCATATTTGAGATCAGGTTGTGTCCAGCTCAGGTTTGTCTGTCAGAGGCAGCGACACAGCTCTTTGAGCTGCCACTTCTGACTTAGGGAACGGAGCAACCGACAGCTCACTTGGACCCGCTGATCTCTTTCTCTGCTTGAAAAGTGTCTCTGGCAGGACAAGTGCATGGAACCTCCTGTTCCTGGGAATGCCTTTGCTGTCACGCTCGCACGGCAGGAGCGGAAGCCGAGCAAAATTACGATTTTTTTTTTTTTTTCTGCAGCTTCTCTGTTTTCCTAATTTACCTTTCTTGAACAGCTTCAGGCTATTGTTTGGGATTTTTTTTTGTTGCACGAGATTCCTGAGTCTTGTCCAAATTGGACTTTTGGGGACGGCTGTCAAGACAAGCTGTTACTGCCCTCTGAACACGGTGACATCATCCACTAGTTGCACATAGTTTGAGACATGTACTGAGACGAGGCGTGTCCTTTTAAAGTGTATTTGATGTAAATCCTATGGATTTTATTTTTCCTCCCCTGGGATTTAATAGGAAAATTTTGCTGTAGTAGTGCTTCTTGGAATGGTTGCAATATGCTTCTTTTGGTGAGAAATGATATTCTAAAATATTTGCATATTCATATATTATTTGTCAGAAATTATATTCCTTAAATACCATACTAATTTTTCCAATAACAAGATTCTATTTTAAAAACAGGTGATTTTCTTTATATTTTTCCTCTATTTCCCCCCATTTTCTTATAAAGCACATTTTTCCCTATAAGAACTTTCTTCTTCAGCAGAGCTGAACTTACGAACATTTTGTACTCTGGCTCTTTAGTTTCAAGACTGAGCTTCTCAAAATCCATAATTTTGTGTAGTTAATTAAGGAAGAGGTCCACGTGCTGCAGTTCCATTCTGGTTCTGATTGACTCCATGCAATACTTGAGGTGAAAACTTCTGCTCTGCTTGATGCTCCATCAGGAACCCAGAGTGCCACACCTCAGCAAGACAGTGAGGGGCTGGAGCGTGTGCGGAGAAGGGGCTGGGGCACCAGGAGCAGCTGAGGGAGCTGGGAAGGGGGCTCAGCCTGGAGAAAAGGAGGCTCAGGGGGGACCTTGTGGCTCTGCACAGCTCCCTGACAGGAGGGGGCAGCCAGATGGAGGTCGGGCTCTGCTCCCGGGGAACGAGGGACAGGACAAGAGGAAACATCCTCAAGCTGTGCCAAGGGAGGTTTAGTTTGGAAAAAATTTCTTCACACTGGAAAAGATGTGGGTGCCTCATCCCTGGAAGTGTCCAAGGTTAGGTTGGAGAGGTTGCACAACCAGGTCTAGTGAAAGGTGTTCCTGCCCAGGGCAGGAGCTTGGATTAGGCGACCTTTCAAATTTCCTTCTGATCCAAATCATGCCATGATTCAATTCGTGCTCTTCCTGGAGAAATGTGCTTTATCCCTGCAGGGACATTTTATCCCAGATCTAGGGAACTTGTTGATGTGAACTTGAAACGGTGTTTTAAAACCCTCTTTTCTCTTTAATTAGATTAGCTAGAAACATCCAGATGAACTTTATATTGGAATCCCAGCTTGTTTTCATGGACTGTAACCCTTAGAGGTGGGATGTGGGTGGGATCATCATCCTGTACGGGTGCATGGTGCAGCCCGTGAGCATCCTCCTCCATCCTTCTGAACCATGCTTCAGCTTTCTGGGGAGCTCTGAATGCAAGTTAATTTATTACATCTTGCTAATTTCTTTTTCAATTCTGCATAAAACTGCAAAAGTAGGAAATTCCTCCCTGGCTCAGATATACCCAAGGGTCTTCAGACAGTTATTGGATGAGCCTTGGTCTAAAGGAGTCTGCACCAGATTATTTTATCGTCGGTCCCTTTCTCAGCATCTCGTTTGTCACAGGAGTACAGCCATGGCAGCTACACACAGCAGATGTATTGTCTGAGCAGCTGTTTATTTGCCTTTTCAAACATCCCATTGGGGATCTCTCAGTTGCTTTAAAAAAAAAAGAAAGCCAAGAGCTGTGTTCCTGGGAGAGGCCTCGGAGCACAGGCAGTGGCCAAGGGGAGCTGCTGCTGCCCTTCACAGCTGATGAGCATCTGCAGCATCTCTGCCAGAAAAAAAAAGGAATTGATTGCTTGAATTCCTTTGGAAAGAAATGCAGAGAGCTTTCTGTAGAGATGACCCCACTATCTGCATTCCCAGTGGCGGTGGTTTGCACAGGAACCTTAGGAGCAGCAGCTGGAGTTGCTTTTTGGTTTCTGGAGCACTATTGCACAATGTGTGTGTTTTGCTTGTGTGGGGAAGTCAGAGCTGCCACCTGAAGGTCTGGGAAGCTGAAAGCCTTTAATTTTTCTTATTTCTTTAATCCTGATTATGGGGTTGTTAGAGGGAAATGCAGGCAGCATCTAGAAGATGTTGAATGTTATTTTCCAGGACTATGTGCTAATGCCCAGCATGCTCCCAGCTGAACTCAGCCCTGGCAGCAGCAGCTGGAGCTGCGGCCCCGCGAGGTGTGAGCAGAACTCCGCACTGCCGGAATTGCAGTGGATGCTGCTGAACGTTTCCAGAGCCAAACAAAGAGCCATTGAGTCGAGTTAAAAAAATCAATTAACTGGAATGATCAGGCGTGTCCTGGACTTCCAGAAGGTTCGGGTAGCGTTGGACAACACGGAGGGGCCAAAGCTCCCTGTGCACACAGCCTCCACCGCTTCTCCTGCATGTGCCAGACCTGGAGTTATCCCAGGTAGGAGCCAGCTCCACTGGCAGATCCCACCCTCTTAACTCCCGTACTGTGGAGCCAGGATAAGGGGATACTCCATTCGTATAGGAATTAGGGTGCCATTATTTGCCTGTGAGAAACGACATTTGCAAACAGACCATATTCATATTTTTACCTGGAACAGTGCTAATGGGATGTAAACTTTGACTATATTCCCTTTTTTTCCTGCTTCTTATTCCTGCTTGAAACAGTATTAATGGGGGATAAAATTTAAGTATATTTACATTTTTACCCCCTGCTTGGAACAGTATTAATGGGAGGTAACCAAATTCCATTAAAATAGACTTTACAAAAGAAATAGGTTCTCTGATTCAGTTCACAATGTTCAGTTTCCAGTACACTGATTTTTAAGTAATTGGGTTGTATTTTGTGGCTCTAGAAGTTTTATATCCAAAAAAATGGATTTATATGAAGGGGAGAGGGAAGATTTATTCTTCTGCTCATTACTCACTTTTGATCATTTTTAACCTATGATATGTGCAGTTATCACCGCTCTGCCATCTGAGTTTGGGGTCGGTGTGAACACAGCAGCCAGGATTTTTTCCCCTTTGCATTCTTGCCTCCCCAGTGCCTGGAAAGGTTAGAGAGGGAGCAGCACACAGAGATTATCCAGCTGATGCCTAATGTGGGAAGAATTCGTGCAGGCCTGACACAAAGGACTCCCACAGCAAGGCTCAGGCACCAACTGCTTTTCACCAGCGCTTGCAAAATGCTGGGATTCTTCAGCTGGGGAGGTTTTGCAGTTTCAGGCTCTGTATCAAATAGCGTCTTGTTCATCCCTTTTTCTGACGCTGAATTATTCAATATTTTCACTGTAGAGTCTTCCTGCCATATCCAGATGGGCTGTATCACTGCCTGGGTCTAATATTGTTATTATTTTTCATTACTTGCTATCTTCAGCAAATATTTCATTACTCCAAAGTCTAGATTATTGCACTTGAATGACAAAAATTGGTGTTTCTGCCCTGAGATGACAGTGGGGAGATGGATTTTTTATTAAAGCAGGTTTACGTGAAGCTGCTTTTCCTCCACCCTTAAGAATTAGGAGCTATTTTGTTTCTAGGAGGGAAATGCCAAATAAACCCTGCCCTTGCTGGGTGGAGTGCTCACCTTGCAAGATATCCTGACTTTATGGACCCCTAAGTATCAGGATCTCTGGCTATCCAGCTTCTATAAATATTTATGTATCTATACAGTATAACCCTGAGCCTGACCCTGGCAGGGACCATGTGTTCATGCAAACCCAGATGATGCTCAGCATTATATGGTATTAGAGAACAATTTACTTTCTTAATACCATTTTTAAAATGTCTTTCTGTGTCTTGTTCCACCAGTGTGTCTGTTATTTGGGTTTGTATTCAGCTCTTTTGGTAAAACTTGAATATCAAGGTGCACATTTAACAAAGCATGAAGGAAGGGCCCATTTTCTGACACCTTATTTTTCCCTTTTTCTCTCTATTTATCAAATGCTGTAATTATAATGTAGCACTTTGATAAATAATGTTTTCAAACAAAGATCATGTTGCTACTGTTCAGTAAGGCTTCCATGAAGACTTAATAACCAAGACAAGGACTTTTTATCCGTAATGTGCATAGTTAATACAGCACCGTGTTTTTCTAGTCATGGAGTGAGAAGTTAATGCCTTAGTGGGGATTTTGTTTCTTTCCCCCCTCCCCCCTTCTCCCAGTCAAAATACAGATTTTTTTTGGTTTTCAGGAGCGTTTACTGAGACCCTTTTGACTTTTCTCGTGGCTGGGGAGCCTGTATCGGATTCGACACGCTGGGCTGGGTGCTGGGTGGGTGCCAGGTGGGTGCTGTGCTGCAGTCCTTGGTGGGGAACAGAAGAACCTGGGAACAAGGAGCCTTTGTAGGACAGGGACTACACCCAGCTCCGGAGGTAGCAGTTGGCAAATTTGGGCTTTTTAACAGTTTCTTCCATCCCCGTGGCTTTTCCAGGCCCAGAATGTGAGTGCTGTTCCCTAAACACCTCTGGGAGAGCATTTGGGTTTGCTGCCCCAGGAGCAAATCCCTCTCCCGACTGCTCAATGACAAGGTGTCCTACTGAGCTCAGAAATTGTATCCCGAGGGAGCAGATACAATTTTCTGACTCTGTCCTCCACCTCTTCAAGGCAGAGAGGTTCCCCCTTCTTATTTATAGGGCAGGAATTTGTAAAAAGAAATTGTTATTGTAATTTATTTTATACAGTGGGGAGACAGAGAAAGTGTGGTCAGTTATGGAAGGGACCACAGTGGTCACCTGGTCCCACCTCCCTGCTCAGGCAGTGCCATCCCAGAGCACAAGGCACAGGATTGTGTCCAGACAGCTCTGGAATATCTCCAGTGAGGGAGACTCCGCACTCTCTCTGGACAATCTGTTCCAGTGCTCGATCACTGCACAGTGAAAAAGTTCTTCTTCATGTTCAGGTGGAATTTCCCTGGATCAGTCCCTGCCCGTTCCTCTGGTGCCATTGCTGGGCCCCGGAGCAGAGCCCCGGCCCTGCTCGGAGCCCTCCCTGCACACAGGGACACCCAGGGACACCCAAGGACACCCAGGGACACCCAGGGCTGAGGGCCCCTCTCAGCTGGGGCTCCTCTCAAGGCTGAGCAGCCCCGGCTCCCTCAGCCCCTCCTGGGCACGGAGATGCTCCAGGCCCTTCCTCAGCCCCGCAGCCTCTGCTGGACCCGCTCCACTCTCCACAACTCCCTGACAGGACGGTGGAGCTGGGTGGGGGTTGGGCTCTGCTCCCAGGAAACAAGGGACAGGACAAGAGGACACTGCCTTAAGCTGCACCAGGGGAGGTTCAACTTGGACATCAGGAAGAATTTCTTCACAGAAGGGGTGATTAGGCATTGGAATGGGCTGTACAGGAAGGTGGTGGAGTCCCCGTCCCTGGAGATGTTTAAGGAATGACTGGACATGGCACTCAGTGCTCTGGTCTGGTTGAGAAGGTGGTGATTGGTCACAGGTTGGATTTGATGATCTCAGAGGTCTTTTCCAACCTCAGTGATTCCATGATTCTGTGATAACTACAGCTCTGCAGCGATGCAATGTGTACATCTTCTTTCCCCATATGATTCTTTTGGCAAGAGAGAAGTCAATGCATTCACTGAGGAGTGCAATGGTGGTCATCGTTCAGGGTCGTGTCACTGAAAATGCCTCAGCCCAGGAATTGCTGGGATGGGCATTGTTGTCCATCTCTTCTACAGCATGTGGATTGCGTTTCATTGTTTCAACATCTGATGGATATGAAGAAGTTTAGCCAGGTGCCTCCTGATTTGCCCCAATGGCTTTGCCAAATCCAAGAGGAATCAGTTGGAAGAAGTAAGGCACTTCAGGGAGGCAGAGGCAGGGAGCTGCTCTGATTTGTTTGCTCTTTAAGGTTAAATATTATGTAGAGGTGAAGTTAAAGCTCAGCGGAGGACGGTGGAACAATCCTCTCCCAATCCCATGTTGCACAAGTCTCGCAGGAGCTCATGGCAGCAATTCAGGGTAGGCAAATAAAATCATTGTTTGCCGTGTTTGCGGAAGGGATCTGCCTTAACGGCAGCAGCAGATTGCAGCGCCCTTCTATTCCCTTAATTTAGATGGATGAGGGATAAACGTCGTGCCAGACAGTTGAGCCTTTTGCTTTGTCACTGTGATTGGGGATTTAGACTTCTCTGGGAAGAGGCTGCAATAGGGAAGATGAAAGGACAAGCAGAATCTTAAGAGTTTAAAACAGTGGAGACCTTTCACAGATCACTTATTTTAACATATAAGGTATAAAAACCAAATTATGTCCATGTTGCATCAGCAAGTTACCCAAGCTTTCTCTCCCTGGGCGGTTGGTGTCCCACCATCGCTCCCCGGTCCCGTGAAGCCTTGCGCTGACGGGAAGCACCTCCTGTTTTGTAGTGAAGAGCCTTGGAGAGCGAGGTCTTCCTCCTGTCCCACGAGGATCTCTGCACTGCCACGGACGAAGGCTTCACCTCACCCTCATCCCAGCCCTGGGAGGACACGAGGCAGGGCAGGATGAGACTTGCCTGCTAGTCCACCACTTGCAGGCAACTGTAGCTCAGGGATCTCCTAAATTGGCACAGTCTTCATCTAATAAGTCTGAATGGGTGGTTTTGGGGTCAGCTTGACTACCAATAGCCATAAGGAAAGCCTGAATAGAGGAAAAGATGTTACAATATTGATTAAGAGTCAAAATAATTAAAAATTTAGCACAGCACAAGACAAATCAGGATTGTTGGCTGTTACGAAAAACATTATTTATAGTTATAGAACCTATTTATATATTTTTTTTTTAAAAATGGAAAAAAGGAAAAGTTGAGCAATTTCTGCCCATGATGTAATTTAAAAAATCTAAATTTTTTTTGCCGGTGTTGTCCAGATCCACACTATTCTCATTTGAAAGGAGGAAATAAGAACAAAAGAACATGATTCCTGTGCAGTGACTTTGTGGTAGAGACCAAAGATTTACTGATTGTCCCAAACCAGGCAGATTTACTTAAGGTTTTTAATTGGGAGAAAAATCTTGGCCAAGGATCTCTGTGAAGGATACCAAAGGAGAATGAAAGCATCTGGGTAAAAATGCTCACATCCAAAATAAGGAAAAAATGTTTATACTTAATTTGCTTTATCATCAAGGAAATCAAAATATTTTTTTGAGAAACAACAGGTTTGGGGACCAAAGTTTTGGTGTGGTGGGTTGTGTGGGAGCTGTCTCCCAAATATTTGCTTGAGTTGCTTGAGTGCTTTCCAAAGTAAGGAGATCCAGACTTCAGCAAAGCATCTGACATGCTTGGAGAAGAAACAGAAAAGAAATAAATGAAGAAATAAAAGAAAAAGAGACAAAGCGGATTTTATAACACAAAATCCTTTTTTGAAGAATTAGTGCTTTCTCATGATTCCAGATATTCCACATACAGGCTGGTGGGTGTAAGGGGTAGTCCCGAGTCTCTCCTGTGGGAAATTGTGTGGTTCATTTGACAGTTTTCTTCTATTATCTCCAAATTGAATTATCCTTTAATTAAGAAGATTCAGAAAATAGTCCTGAAGAGCAGAAAATTCAATATTTTTTTGTTGCTCAGCAAATACAGGTAGAGTCGTTTCCATTGGATGGAGATGGGGAAGATTTGTTGTTGTCTCCTTAAAACAACCTTCTCTACAAGGCTCATATCCACTTCTTCATCGAAAGGGAACTTTGCAAACTTTGGAAATATACTTTTCTGGTTTAGTTTAAGGCTCTGAAAAATGCAGAGTTGGAAGCACTGGAGTTTGTCTTTATCTCCAAGGCTACGGCCGCGGAGCTGGCGATGCTCGGAGGAATGTGTTTGAATTATTAGGCTGAACTCTGCATTTCTGGGCAAGAGTGTTCCTGGTATTCGGAGGCCTCTGGGATAGAGGTAACCTTGCCAGCAGGTCATAAATTTGAGCCAGGCTTTTTTACCTTAGTCAGGAAATTCATGCTGGAGCTTTCCTTAAGCCAGGATTCGCAGTGATCTAATCCCAGCCCCCTGCCAAACCCGACCTGGGAGTTGTTTTCTGGCATTTTGTTGCTGTCTCTTGTTTTGTCCGTCGCGTTCCGGATTGCTCTATTTCCCCCGCTCCGCGCTTTCCCCGGGGCTGTTGATCGGGAGTGGATGAACGCACACAATCAGCCCGCGAAAGCCTCGCTGCTCCTTGTGGGCGATGGCCAGCACCAGGATGTGCTAGCCAGGGAATATTAGAATGAGCAGTTCATTTTAGTTTCTCCAAGTAAGAGCTAGAGGAAAACCTGCCATGGGATTTTGGAAGTTTGGGGACACTTCGTACATAAGCAGGTAGAAATCTGCATTGCAGGTGTCATATCAAAATCAAATCAATAAATAACAACAACAACAACAACTTGCATAATAATATATGTTAATATCTCCTATAGTAATAATAATAAAATATGCTAGTATCTCCTGTAATACTAATATATGTAATATAATATTAATTATATGAATTCACACACAAATCTGCATTGCAGGTGTCACAAGTCCAAAATAACATATATATATGTATTATAATATGTCCCGTAATAATATATGTAATAGTAATGTAATTACATATATACACACACCCCAACCTGCATTGCAGGTGTCAAAGGAGTTCAAAATAACATCTCTAATAGTATTTGTTATATTAATATATGTAATGTAATCATAGTAAAATAATATATACACACAAAGAAAAATCTACATTGCAGGTGACACAAAGAAGTCCAAAATTATATATATTAATGTGTTCTGTAATAATTGATGTAAAAGCAATGTATCTATATACATATATACAAAACCAGATCTGCATTGCTGGTGTCATAGATGTTCATAATTACATATAATAATAAATTATTATTACATCTCAGGTGTCATATAGAATCCCCAAACAATTACTCAGGTAAAACCCCACTGCCTTCTCAGGGTCATGGCTTAATGTGAATGTAAAAAGCCTTATTTTAACTTAATTCTCAAGCTATAACACAAGTAAACCCTTTATACTATGGAAAAGCAGAACTGTGATGGACAGTTAAAATATTTTGGAGAGTATTTAGCAATGGAAATTTGTCCAATATGTAATTATTGCATCTGTTAATGAAAGGTGAGGTGTGTTTGTTGCACGTTGGGTATGAGTGGAGATGCTGCTCCAGTACGTGGCTACATCGCTGGGAGGTGAAATTCGTATGAATGAAGCCACTTTTAAAGGAATTTCAGTGAATTCCTTGGAAGAGCAGCTGCTCAGCACTGGGATACTGATGATGTGTAATTCCCAGCAGTGCTGTCGGTGTTGCTGGGCGGTGATTTTTGTGTAGCAAGTCCAGCACAAGACTCATTTTACCCTTTCCTTCTCTTTTTTTTCCTGCAAATTGAAGCACGGAAAGACCCGCTCCCACGTCCTGTCCAGATTGCCACTGGATGTTTGCTTTAAATCAGAATATTCTATTGCTAGACGTGTTACACTAACATTAAGTGGTTAAAAAAATAATATTGTGGAGAGAGAAAGACCGTCAAAGTCCTTTCTGGCTTGGGAAATATGTCTCAAAATTCAGCACAGGGTCACCTGCCCTTTCCATTGCTGGTGCATATTGCCGGTCAGTCTAAATTCACCCGTAATTCAGTAATGCTTCCCATTCTTGCATCGTGTCACTGCTAAAAATGATAAATAACCCAACTCCTGCTCCTCCACTTGTGCTGCAAATCAGAGGAATGGGGATGCACCTTCAGTTTTGCGCAGTGAAACTTCCTAAATTGCCTTGTGTCCATGCACACAAACTCCTCGCCTTCTTGAATATTCTCAGTGTAACAAGTGGGCATCCAAGAACTGTTAAGCCTGGATTAATCCTGGGCTTGGGCTGCTCCAGGAGGGATTACAAAGCATAATATTGGCATTAAGGCTGGGAGATGGGAGCAAGGCTTTCCAAAGTGCTTACGCAGCACAAAGAAACTCTGCCGGCGCCTTTCGGCTCGCGTGCGGCCCTGGGCTGCGAGGGACGGCCCGGGCCTTTCTAGAGTTACATCACAATTATAATATTTGTAATCACAGAGATGCAATAGAAATAACCTCCTGGCAGAAGGGAAATATGTGGGTAATGAATGGGTGCGACCTGCCTCTTGCCGTCCTGGGTTTTCACGCTGGCTCGCGCAGCCCTTCCCGCTCTGCAACATCTGGTTTTCATCTGCTGCAGGAAAGCCAAATAATTTCAATGAAACTGGGAGAAAACATAATGCTTTAAAAAAAAAAGACAACATATTGATGTTCGCCTGGTTTTCAGCTGGCGTTAGTTAGATTTATCAGCAGGGTTTATCGACAGAGTGGACACTCACTTGGATGCTTGAGTTAATGCATCATCCAACGGGCAGTGCGATTAACGAGGGCCAAGCGCCACGTTTTTCCTTGGAAGAGCTTGAAATGATAAACAATGTGAGTTGAGATTATTCTGATTTTTGGTGCATCCCCCAGGTGATGTGTCAGCAGTGCACTGGGGCACAGAGGGGATTTTACTGGTGGGAACAGCCTTGGTTCAGTGGGACTGGCCATGGTTGCTCCAGGATTAAGGATATGGGAATACCTGCATCATATTAGCCTACAACTAAAATGCATTCCCTAAATTGTCAAATATTAGATACATTGAAAGAAAATAAATACACAACAGGTGTACAAGATACATTAATAAAAATATAACATATGAGATATAAAAATATAAGGATAGGTATTATATATATATGTTCTATATATTCTATATCAGAATAAGGTTGTCATTTAGGTCCATTTCCAAGTGTAGACCAGCATGGGTCAGCGTCTGCTTAATCCCTATCACATTAGAGCCCCTCTGGACTAAGCTTTTTGACTGCGTTTTATTGATTGCTGGGCTTTTAAAGACGTCCGCGTCTCAGCAAATGGAGCGTTTGTCCTGCTCTGCGCGGATTGACCCCCTTGGGCGGGGGGTACTCGAGGAACAGGCAGGCTTTCTTTTCCATTTAGGCTGCAAAACTCTTGTGGGTTGTTAGATTGTCTCCCCTCAGTGGGTTTTTGGTGCTGGGAAAGCTTCATTAAGATAGAATTATGAGTAAGCAAAATATTTCTGGTTTTCTGTGTTAATTATGTTTGTTCAGGAGGAGAAGTGGAGCTGGGAGAAGCTTTTTGAATAAGTAGGACGACTCACCTCCTGGCTTGAGGCATGAGGATCTGTGAGAGCAAATACTGATGGAGCCATAAGTCTATATTTTGATTTAATGGTTGTAATTTTTAAATTGCTTTATGTTTATCGTGTTGTAAGATCTTAACCACTAATTTTTCCAAAGAGTTTAATTAAATTTCAAGCTTTCAACTGGAAATTCAAAATAGAAAATAGGTTTGAGCTTACTATTAAGTTTCTTGCTTTGAGAAAAGTCACTGCATTTAGTAGAACCATGGAATGGGCTGGATTGGAAGGGCTTTCATTTATTTGACTTGATTCAAACCGCAGTTAATTCAACTTCACCCCTGATCGCCAGATCCACACTTCAGTTTCTTAGGAGCCAAATTTCTCTGGACAAGGATGTAGCTGGAGCAGGGAACCTGCAATTGCTCAGAGTGTTTTCAGGAAAAATCATGGCCTTTTATTTTTTTCTCCCATCCCATTCCTTGCCATGGAATCTGCTCAGTTTAATTTTGTGCATCTTGCTGGGGCTGGTGCCAGGAATGGGGTTAAGGTGATGCAGAAGGTGAACAGTTCAGTGAGTCAGGTCTTAAATGTGTGTATAATTCAACATGGATATTTCCCTCCCTCTTTCTACCTCTTACACGAGTTATCTTTGATGCATTTGTTTTCTAAAGTGGCAGTGGGAGGATTGCAAATGCAGTAGCAACCCCAAAACCCTATGTTTGTAGGCTGGATCAGGATCTTGATACACTTGGGAATAGAGTCCCCCATGTATTTGTGCCATATGTCCCAGGGACCAGCAGAGCACAGGTGGGAACCTCTGAAGGTGATGTTGATTCTCAGATTTTAGAGGTCCTTAGCATCAATTCCCTCATTTTTTCCCCTTTTTTTTTGTCCAGTCCCTGATACTGTGGGATTGTTTTTCCATGCCTTGTTTCAATTCCCACCTGGGTTTTAGTTATTATAGTGACTTTAGCCTGGGCAGTTGGTGAATTATCAGTAGCTCCCCTATCCTGGATGCCATCCGAGGCGGGAGATGGGGAAGGAAGAGCAGTAAAAAGGAGGCATGGCCAGGGAAAGGCCTCGCTATCGGATGCCAGAGGCCGGGTGAGCGAAGCCTTCCTGCTGAAATCCGGCCAGCACGAGGTAGGACAATCGTGCTGCTGTTCTCCTTGGGAGTTATAAACAAGAGGATGAGGCTCAGCAAGAGAAAGAAAGGTTTCTTTCTGTGGTTTTCCTTTCTGTCAGTGTTTTAGTTTCCTTTTCCACCCTCCTCCTGAACTGCAGGCAGATCTATTTAGAGAAGAAATGCTGTTTTCACATGAGTTTAATTTTTTAATGTAGTATTTTACTTGCTGATTAAGGTCAATAAAGAAATACATTTAATATTCTCTTGAAAGATGCAAACAAACCCCTCCTTAGTTAGCACTGCGGGTGTTTTTGTTGGGGTTTTGTAAAGCTGCTTTGAGTGAGCCAGCAGGAGCAGCATCCCCGTCTTCCCCAGCCGGGATAAACAGATGCAATCCGGTGATTCCTGCTACATCCTGCATGCATTTTTTAATGCAAAAAGGAAAGAATAATAAACAGGTTGAAGTAATAATAAATTCACATAATCCCAAATGCAGCCCAAGTGGCTGAGCTCCTTGCTTTAATCCCACTTTCAGGGTGATGTGTACATTGTTATTTAAGGGAGGGATCTTTCCAAATCCCTCCAGGAGATACTTGTGGAGATATTTTGACCACTTGAGTGATCACGTCCTTGTTGTTTTCATCATCTTGAGAACTGGGTGGTGTATGATGATGTTGTTGCCTCTCAGCAGTGACTTTATAGCTCTGTGTATGGAGTAAAGGTTTTGGAAGTGGATAACAGGCACTGGAAAAAGTGAGATCTGGATCTGAGACACCCTCCAGTCTGCTTTTCATTGCAGGTCTGGTTCTGCCGCATGCACTCGACTGAGCTTGACTAAAATCCTATAAACCATCACCTCCGTTGTTCTGCCTTGTGAAGGGACACCCAGGACATCAAAACAATGGGTTTGGATGTGTTCTTATGTTTTTTATTGAGAACACAAGATTATGGATCACGATGACTGATCCAAGACATTCACCCTCTGGAGACGCTCTGTCATGCAAGGGTGATATTTGTCCTGGCTGGGAGCTGGAGTTGTGCCTCTGGGCATGGTTCTGCCCTTGGCCCTGCAGGGAGGGATGCTCCAGCATTCCAGCCTTGCTCCTGGAGCGAGTGCCAGAGTGCCAACAGCTCCTTTCCTTGTAAATAAACGCTGGTTCTCCGTTCATTTTTACAAACCAAGTGTAATTAGTAACGGCCCACTCTTCATTCTGCTGTGCTGCTGCATTTTAGGTCACCACTCGCTTCCAAATAATAGATGGAAATGTGGTTTTATTTGGGTTATAAATTATGTATTGCTGCTCAGCATAGGGAGTGCTTGTTTTTCCTCTGCCTTTTCACATCCCTGGGCTCCTCTGGTTAAGGATCCTTTTGTCCCATTAAGTTCTACCAATAAATCTCTTGCTAAATTGAGAAAAAATACTCTGAATTTGTACTTGAGCCTTGCAGTTTGTCTCAGCCTGGCAGAAAGCATGTACTCAAATCCTGGTTGAGTTTTCCAGCTATTCCAGTCGGGCTGGTTAAAGATACTCTTACATCTGTCTACAAAATTTCCCACCTCTTTCTGTGTCCTATCACAGCTGCTTTGATACCAACATCAGCTTGTGCTTTTAGTTTATTCACAATATATTTAATTTCAGAAGGGTTACTAAAAGGCGGAAACATACTGTTGTGATTCTTCAAAGGCTGAACGAAGAAATGCTGGTCTGAATTTTACTGTTGTAAAGGCTGCAAATTTCTACAAGGGGACTTGTAAACCTTTTGCTTAATTACACCATGATGGAGAGGGACTGAGTATCGTCAGAGCAGGGAACAATCAGGGAGGGTCTGTCAGGCTGTGTGGTGGCAGGGAAACAGAAAAGGTGTTAAAAGAAACGAGATGTACAATACCTGTGTACTGGGAACCAGCGCTTCAGGAAATCAGAGGAGAGGGAAGTTAATGAGTGTGTGCTCCAACGAAGCCTTGCGTATTCACATGAAATTAATTGGATAACGAAGTCTGGTTTGCCGTTTGCTCCAGCAAGCAATGCCCCTGTGGATTTTCCAAGTGTATCTGCTGTGTTTCTCCTGCTGGCAGCTGTAGTGGGAAACACTCGTGCACAGCTCCCGACACAGCCGGTCACCGGCACTTCATCCAATACACCTTTCTTTGGAACACTTGTACTTTGGATGCATTATTGCACATACACGTTATCCTGTGTTCTTCTGGAGGGCAGGAAGGTTTGAAAAGCTGGTGTTCCCCAGAATATTATGCACAAAGACTAAGGAGATGGCAAAATTAAATGCTGTTAAATGCCTTTGGAGACGTAATTTGTTCTAAGACGTTCTCAGTGACACAGCATCCTCCTCCCACTTCCCTTCCCTACCCTCCTCACATCTGGAAAGATCTCAGCAGCTGGTGGGGGGAGATCCCAGAAGGAGCTTCAGTGGCACTTGGCTGCTGCTGTAAAAATTGGGACTGCTTTCCTTCCTCTGGTTTGCTCCATTTTGGGTCAAATCGATGCAAAATGGCTGGTTTGGGCTGGCTCTTTGCTCCTGGAAGTCTTGCAGCCAAGATTGGATGTGTGTGGCCACTGTAAAAATTAATACTTGAAGTGTTGTTAAAAATCATGGAATACACAACCTCAAACTACATTTCTTAATCCATATATGAAAACTGGAATTGAAGGAAGGTGCTCTTGAGTCCCCGCTTTGTGATCTTTCCTGCTTGGCCGAGGTGGATGATGAAGAGCTGCTGCTCATCTTGGTGCAGAGAGAAGGAGCAGCGAGGGCTCTGCATCCTTGGCATGCTGGCAGCTCCTCTGCCCTGGCACACCAGGCCTGGGCTCGGTTTGACTCCTGCCCTTTTGAAAAAGGAAAAGGAAAACACGCTCCCAACATCCATCCCAACCGCTTGGCATTTTGCAGAGCCAGGCTAGGAAGAGTTTGACAGCAGAAAAACATCCGTGTTGGTTTTGAAACGTTTTCTGTGATGTGGAAAGTTGGAGTATAAAATCTTACCACGTTTCCCTTAATTTCATTAATTCAGGGCTTTCTTTTTTTTGGTTGGGTTTTCTTGTCCTTTAAACCCCAAAGCGCTGTTCTCAGAAATACCGGCCTTGGCAGCGTTGAGGAACATTGCGCAAAGCTAAATAGGTGGTTTTGGCAGGATAACCTTGGAAGTGAAAGCTCCTTCCCTGCCTGGAGACCTCTCCTGTGTCAAACGGAATTGCAGCACCGTGCCCATCTCGTGCCACGGGGCAGTGGCTGCTCCGCGCTCACCTCGCAGCTGATCCTGCTCTGCAGGGAACGGATGGAGCGGTGTCAGATTTACCCCCAGCTCAGGAACCGGGTTCGGTTCATAGGAAACCTCTCCGTGGTGGCCTCAAGGAAACCCCCAATTAATTTCTCTGGGAAGGTGACAGGCGGTACCTGTTGAATTGTCCTTTTTGCTTTACCTAACAGCTGAAAATAGACACCCTCTCCTAACACAAATACCTGATAGGAACACATTGATTTTTGAGACTTCTCTTCTGTTCCCTAAAAATAACCAGTGCCAGCTGTTGTTTTTCCTGGTGCTTATCGAATATTCTGCTCCCTGATAAGACAGTTATTTTTCAGTGCTTCCCATCGATCCAATGAGATAATAATTTTTTTAGTGCTATGCCTCAGTCTGAATCCTGCAGGTGCTGCGATCCATCCCAACACTTACTAATAAGTATTTTTAAGCTCTTATTTCACCATTTGAGCCGTGGAAATAAGGGAAAAGGTGTTTTCATGGATCAGTCAGACATCCGAAGCTGCCTATGGCTACTGAAACATTACAAAAGCTGGAAAACACGAGCCTGGCAGCGCTGCCGTGGTGGAAGCGACTCATCCAAGCTGCGTACGAGGCACGGAAATTTGATGCTGCTGCTCAATGGCGCTTGAAATTTTGGAATTGCGTCAAGAAGAGTTGTAGATTATTTATATAATCCCACAGAAAAGCAGGGAAGGGCTGGAGACGTGTGGATTCACATTTAACCTTCTCCTTGCTCAAGAGGTTTTTTACATGGCAGAAAACAAATGTGGTTGTTATTGTGTTGATTTAATGGCAGAGCTCTGATTTGGTTGGTTTTTGTTTGTTGGAGGGGAGGGTCTGGATGATTTTTTGTCGGTAAGAAGCAGAAAGGGGCTGAGGTCTGAGAGGAAGGACAGCAGGGGCGGGAGCCAAGCCGAGGCTCGGGTTACACTGGTATGTTTTGGTTGCTGCCTAACGTGTTTTTGTTTTTCTTCATTACACATATTTCTCTCGGGAAAAGCAGGAAAAACTGTGTGTGTCAAATATACATCAGGGCTGTGTGCCTCTGCTAAGAGGTTCCAGATGGGGAGCGTTACGATAGGGACACTTTCTCCTGCCTTTCACTTTGTGGCATTAATTTTGGTGACAAACTGCAGGAAAACTTATATCAAGCCCAGAGTGTGCAGTGAATGCTGCTTCTTTTTTTTTCTTTTGAGCATTTTTTTGGGCTATCCAAGTATGCAATAGGAAGTTGAAGCTTCATTTCCAAACATTTATGGCCCCATTTCGAATCATTATATTCAGAAAAAGGGGAAAAAACTAGAGTTTTGAAGGGACTTTGAGAGGCTTCCTCCAGGGGCTGGAGAGTGTCCAAGGCTTGTCCACCGGACCACATCCCTCTCCCTAAATTTGAGGCTGATGCCTGGGAAGGAGGGGGTGGAAGCTGGTGAAGATGCCTCTGCAAGGGATGAGTCTCTTGCCGATGGACCATGTTTCATTTCTGTGCTGGGCAGGGGCTGTGGCTCCACCTGGGGTTGGCATTGTGTCTTCTTCAAGACGACCTCCCAGGACTCTGATGGATTGTTTCCAGACCTGCCCTCAGGCTGAGGGTCCACAGCTCCTCCACCTGAGGCGAGTGGTGTGGCAGTGGGAGCCGCAGCCAGCCTTGGGTGATGCTGACCTGTCATCACCGGCTCCTAAAATCAGTGAGTCACAGCTTCAGCAAGTGCCTCTGAGTGCCACGAGAGCTGTCAGCAGGTGACAGCGACAACAAGAGCTCCGCAAAACGTTGTCCTACAGCGTTCTCAGGGTGTAGTTTCCTGCGTGGATGTTTTTGCATAATGAAATTGTGTCTTAAAAAGTAGCACTTGGTTTGTGTTTTGTGTCATTTGAAACATCAATGTTTCCAAGGCAACCGGCCAAAAAGAGCCAAACCCTGTTACTTTGGGAAGGATGTGAAGCCATGGGTGAAGGGTGGCTTTCAACAGCGGGCTGTAATGCTCCATGTGCTAAAAACTGGGAGATGCTTTGGAGACAGGAGTTTACCCCTGTCTTCTGCAGAGCACTGGAATGTGGGTGACTGTTTGAAAATGGAAAAGTCATATTTGCTTTATCAGGGGCTTCAGGGCAGATGAGATGCAAATGATCAAGAGCTCTGGGGACTCAAAAGCCTCAGCCTTGAGAAGAAAAACGCAAATATGGTGCTGTGAATGTTGTTCCTGTTCAGCTCAAAGGATGGACCATCATGGAATTACAGCATGGTTTGGGTTGGAAGGACCTTAAAGCCCATCTTGTTCCAACCCCAGCCATGAGCAGGGACACCTTCCACTAGGCCAGGGTGCTCCAAGCCCCGTCCAGCCTGGCCTGGAACACTGCCAGGGATCCAGGGGCAGCCACGGTTTCTCTGGGCACCCTGTGCCAGGGCCTCCCCACCCTCACAGAGAAGAATTCCTTCCCAGTATCCCATCTAACCCTGCCCTCTGGCAGTGGGAAGCCATTCCCTGTGTCCTGTCCCTCCATCCCTTGTCCCCAGTCCCTCTCCAGCTCTCCTGGAGCCCCTTTAGGCCCTGCCAGGGGCTCTCAGATCTCCCTGGAGCCTTCTCTTCTCCAGGTGAACACCCCCAGCTCTCCCAGCCTGGCTCCAGAGCAGAGGGGCTCCAGCCCTGGGAGCAGCTCCGTGGCCTCCTCTGGGCTCTCTCCAGCAGCTCCAGGTCCTGCTGATGATGCAGCTGGGGCTGGGGCAGCTCTGCAGGTGGGGTGTCACCTGAGTGGGGCAGAGGGGCAGAATCCTCCCCTCCCCTGCTGCCCATGCTGTGGGTTCAGCCCAGGGCAGGGGGGATTTAGGGCTGCCAAATATCTGTCTTCTCCTCCACCAACATCCCGAAGTTCTCCCCGGGGCTGCTCTCACTCCGTTATTTGCAGTATGACTTTATTCAAGGTAAAGGAAGCCAGCAGTGCCCCTGGCACCGTGTGAGGCTGTTTCCAGCACTGGCAGACAAGTTGTATTTGCAGCAGCTGCAGTTTGTGCTGCATCGCTGCACTGCATCCAGCTCTGCATAAGGGCATTATGACAGGTGAGGAGGAAATCATGATATGGCTTGATGCTGCAATACATAATATAACCTGTTATATAGGTTCTACCCTCCTCAGTCATCACTTGAAATATACACATCAGTGGGTTTTTATCTGTCATCATTCTGTCAGTGCTGCTTTGTTCCCACTGCAGTGCTTGTTTACTGTACTTGTATCGCTGACTGGGGGAGTGTAAAACCTCCTCCTTTAGCCATGACTTGTTTCCAACTGGTCACTTTATTACTATTGCTGTTTTATTGTGATTATTTTATATCTTTATCCTATGAAGAAATAATTTGAAGCGCAAATTAAGGAGATTTTGCTCAGTCCTGGCACCTGTTGGACACTTGGCTGCCTGCATTTGACAGAGTAAAGTTTGTCCTTTGGCTGCAGAATGTGAATGTTGGGAGTTGGAGAGACACTGTAATAACACCAAGCTTCCCAACTTCATTTTGAGATGCTTCTGTAAATCCAAAGCTCAACCTGGGATGAAGATTTTTTCCACCCAAATGTTTGCTGACCAATGTGTGCGAGTTTGCTGGAAAACATGAGCCTTTGGCTGTTCTTCCCAGGGTTGTCCACCCTGCTCCCAAAAACATGAATGTCTGAGCAGAGGAACAGGAATGTCGGCCAGACCGTAGGGATTTGGCAGCCTCTGCCTCCAGGATCCATCGTACGGGCGTTTGCTGGTGACTGCCAGCTCAGCTGGGGATTCTTTCCCATTACTGCACTTGCGTAGGAAAACTGTCCCTGTTCGGGAAGAGGACTTAGGTCGGAAGCTTTGGTTGGGTTTTGGGGTTTTGTTTTCTTGCATTGTGGTTTCGAGGCAATTCCTTTTTTTTCCAGAGCATCACTTGAAAGGAAGAAGCTGCAGTGGTCTGATCCTGTGCTTAAATATGGGAAAAGGAGGAATATTCTGCCAACACTGAAGTGTTTGCCAGGAACACAGACACTAAATCCTATTTCTTACATAGCTGATAGAGCCTCTGCATCAGCAGAGCTTTGTATCTCCCAAACAAGGGTGTGTTGTAGTGACGCTTACAGGGTTTTATCTGGAGTATTCTGCCCCATAATGGTGCTCAGGATATTTCCATTACACTGGTGCTCCAACTAAATTGACTCCTAAACCTTCTCCAAGTTGCTGCTCTCCCATTTAAAGTCCTTCTCTTCCATATTTGTGTTGGGGAGTGCGAACTCGATGTGCACAAAGACACATCAGTGGACATAACTGAGCCTGTATTTTAAGACAAGCTGTTGCCAAAAATGTGTTGTTTAATTTCTCGAGGCACTGAGCTCCTCTGTGGTGACCAGGGACAGGACCTGAGGGAACAGCTGGAGCTGTGTCGGGGAGGGCTAGGTTGGATATCAGGGAAAGGTTCTTCCCCCAGAGCAGGGTCAGGCACTGAACAGGCTCCCCAGGGAATGGTCACAGCCCCAAGGCTACCAGTGGCCCAGGAGCGTTTGGACACCGCTCTCAGGGACATGGGATTGTTGTGGTGTCCTGTGCAGGGCCAGGAGCTGGACTTGATGGCCCCTGTGGGCCCTTCCAGCTCAGGGGCTTCCATGATTCTATGATTCTCCATTGCAGGATGTCAACGTGATTCCCCAGAGGGGGAAGGTGCTGCCCTTGAATAATCTCGGTTTTCACCCAAGGTAGGGTCAGTGCAAGTGTCTTAGCATGACAAGACATTTTTAGTTGGCATAAACTGCCTGTTAATGAGAAAAAAAAGATTTTAAAAGATGTTTTATAGTTTGTATCATGAGAGTCACATTTTACACATCAGTTTAATTACAAGAGGGTTTGTCTGTTAATGGGTAGAACTCACTTGGCTGCTGTTCAGTAATTGTAATTATGGAATGAAGGATTTGCTGTGCTTTTTATTGGAAGAATCCCGCCGAGTTTACTTCCATGTAGTGGTGGCTGTGCTGTCATTGCGAGTGAAGTGTCAGTGAAGGGCTGAAGAGCATTTTGAACTTCATAAATGCAACAAATGGTACGTTTGGTTGGTGTGGGGAGGCCACTTAAATAAGGTCGTGGCCCTTTGGGCAGTCTTTGCAAGCCTGTCCATATGGACCTGTTCTCCATGTGCTCCAGAGGGGCAGGAGGGAGAGGAAGGGTCTCCTCAGGACTTCCCGGGTGTCTTTATCCTCTGGACTTTCCCCACCTGAAGTATTTTTAGGTCTATTATTTGAAAGGTTCTTTTTGTGAGTAGCAAAGAGCAGGGACAGGACAGGGGTGCACCTTTTGGTTGCTGCACCTGCTTAAAAATTGAGTATTGATTTTATGGGAAGAAACAGGAAACTCCATGGGTTTGAGAAGCTCATAAGCAAAAAATCAGGCAATGGGAGCTGTCACAGGAAGCAAACACCACCAAGGAGATGTTCTGCTATGTTTGCTGTAAAAGACTGGTGTAGGATTAGATTCTGTTCATGTCCACAGCCAGGACAAGCTTTCTCTACAATGCTGGAGACAAATATCACCAGTTTTTAAACAAAAAAAAAGGTATTTTGTCATTATAGACCTTGAATTTTAGTTGCTTTGTCATGTTGAGGTTCAAAGGTTCAGAGGAGGCCACAGAGATGCTCCAGGGGCTGGAGCCCCTCTGCTCTGGAGCCAGGCTGGGAGAGCTGGGGGTGTTCACCTGGAGAAGAGAAGGCTCCAGGGAGATCTGAGAGCCCCTGGCAGGGCCTAAAGGGGCTCCAGGAGAGCTGGAGAGGGACTGGGGACAGGGGATGGAGGGACAGGACAAGGGAGGAATGGTTTTAAACTAAAAAAGGAGAGATTTAGATTGGATGTTAGGAAGAAGTTCTTTCCTGTGAGGGTGGCGAGGCCCTGGCACAGGGTGCCCAGAGCAGCTGTGGCTGCCCCTGGATCCCTGGCAGTGTCCAAGGCCAGGCTGGACGGGGCTTGGAGCACCCTGGTCCAGTGGAAGGTGTCCCTGCCCATGGCAGGGGGTGGCTCTGGATGATGTTCCATATCCTTTCCACCCCCAGCCCCTGTGATTCTGTGGAATGGAAAACCTGTGTTTGGTCTGCAAGGTGCCGCCGTGGCCCCTTGAAGAAAAGAGCAGCAAGACAGGAACGTTTGCAGGTCTTTAAAGGTCAGCGTGTGGCAGTTCAGGGCTGCAGGGCAGGCTCAGGCCCTGCTCAGGCATCGCAGAACGAACACCATAAATAATCTGTGGTTTGTGCTCTTGACCACAAAAGCACCGCTGGGTTCATCTGGCAGCGTGGGACACGGAGCCACAACCAAGAGAGCGAAACCCCGAGGTGTCGGCGCTTCAAGTCCTATTCAGTTGCTATAAATGAGATTTTCAGTATTACTGTTGAACCACCGCTTGAGGGGTTCCCATAAAAGCTGTTTTTCTTCGCAGGAATTCAAGTTGCAGCTCATACCTTTTGACTTTGGTGCTTCCTTAGGGGTTGTGGTCTCTCTGCCTCGAGGTGGCTCCTCATGGAAACCCAAAGTTGGAGAGATCCATCAAAGTGGGGTTGTTTTAGCAGAGCAATTTGGGCTGGAAGGTTTTATCACGAGGTGGGAGCTGCAGGTTTAAAAACTCTTCCCTGGGCAGGAGCAATAATGGGAAGGGATTTAGCATGGCTCTAACTTAAATAGTGTACGTGCAGTTTATGTTCTGACCATAATTCAATGTATTTCTGTTAAAAAGCGATATAACAGGGCAAGAAGAGTGCTGGGAGCTTGGTTGCAGGTGGAATGAAAACTAGGGAAAATGGTCTTTATCATCCTGCTGTTTATGTTTCAGGAGGACGAAGGAATTTGTGAATGCCCTGGACACATAAAAGACATTAAATTTCAAAAATTCCAATATGCTGTTTTTCTTCCCTGTGTGTTTTTTTTCATTTGGAATGAAGGTCTTTATGGATTTTTTTTTTCCACACATAACATATAGAATATTGGGATAAATAGCCCTCAGATCTGGAAATAAATCACAGGGGATGTTTGAAACCACCGCTGTTTGTGCATGCACACACTGGGTTTCTCCAACAGAAGCTGTAGGTGAAGCCTGGGAATGCACATCTGATGTGCATCATGGAATTATGGGGGGGTTAAAGTGGGAAAAGGCCTCTAAGATCTTCAATACAACCCTCACCCAGCAGCACCACCACGTTCATCACCAAACCATGTCCTCAAGTTCCCCATCCAGTCTTTTTTTGAACACTTCCAGGGATGGGGACTCTACCACATCCCTGGGCAGCCCGTCCCAATGCTTGACAACCCTTTATGTGGAAATTTTTTCCCTGATAGCCAACCTAAACTTCCCCTGGCACAACTTGAGGATGTTTCCTCTCATCCTGTCCCTGTTCCCTGAGAGCAGAGCCCAACCCCCACCCAGCTGCCCCCTCCTGTCAGGGAGTTGTGCAGAGCCACAAGGTCCCCCCTGAGCCTCCTTTTCTCCAGGCTGAGCCCCTTTCCCAGCTCCCTCAGCCGCTCCTGGTGCTCCAGCCCCTTCTGTATTTATGGTTTTTGGTGCAAAATAGATTTTAGCAAAGCTGTTCCCAGCGTGCTCACACAGTTACGAGTCATTCATACTTCATAAATACATTTGATTAATGAACTCCAAATTTCACAGGAAATCAGGGAATACAAATCTTCCAGCACTGTCTTCTCTGATATTAACCTATTTCTTCTCCTTGGCATTAATGAGCTTGATGGAATCTTGCTCCCAGTCCCTTCTGTGCTCCTCCACAGAATATAACTATTAATATAAGTATTCCACAATGGCATAGTGGAGATTTAAGGAGTTGTCTTGCTTTTCTCCTGGTATATTCATGGTATGGCTTTCTAAAAAGTTCAGTTCACATCTCAGGTTAATGGGGAACCATTTATAAACTCTCGTCTATTAATATATTTCTTATTCTATACAGCAAAGACAAGATGATGTTTTTATTTTTCCCTCTAAGGGTGAGGGCTAAAGGCTCCTCTGCGGGCTGGGGACCTAAAATATACTGGCAAAGGCCTGTATTTCCACTTGTTCTTTCACCACAGAAGCTGTTATTCCATAGGGGAATGCAGCTCTTATTCTATAGGAGAATATTGCTGTTATTCTGTGGAGGAATAACATTCAGTTTGGATTATCTATAGAACAGTTTTTTATTGCCAGATAAGAACAAGTCACCACAGTGTTTTCCCAGATGTGGAGGTTTGGAAAATAACCTTTTTTCAGGAAAGACATTAAAATAATCCTTGTTCTGACCGTGATCTGGAATTAATCCAGATTGCATCAATATTCAGGCGAGAAGAAGGAGGCTGCAAGCCTCTGGGATCAGGAGGAACGTGGAGCATTTAGCCAGGAAACTGTTAATCCCTTTTTTTCCCTCATCCCGATAGGCATCTCTTTGTGCAAGAGGGCTGGAGGAGGAGGAATGGAGCTGCTCGCTCCTGCCTTCTCCAAACTGCTGGATCACCCTCCGGGTCCAGAGGGACGCCCAGCTCCTACAGAGGAACGTATTGAATTTTGTTTCCTTCCAAATGTTGAGCCCTGGCCAGTAAAAGCTTTGGTCTCCCCAAGAATCCTCGGAATGCTGTCACGGAGTTTTGTCCGTTGAGCTGCTCAGCAGCCTCGAATCAATGAGTCAGTAAAGGGCAATCATATGAACAGAAGATAATTTGTTTTAGAGAAGTTATAAGTCATTTTCTGAGGCTGAGCTATTATATTCTGCCCCTCTTGCAGGGGACGGGGTGTCCTGGTCGGGTCTGTATGGATTAGACACGTATAAATTGAATTAATAGCACTTTTTTATAGCCCAACAGTCCTGCTAAAGAAACCCTGTGAGTAAAGCAAACAAAAATGTATTAAGTTGTCTCAAATCAAACACCAGACGTTTCTCCAGCTACTTGTTGGCCGGTTCCCAGCGTGCTGGGCCTGGAGAGTCACCCGAAGTTTGCACAAGAAGGGATCCAAAGACCTTTCTCATTTATATCAGCACAAAAAAAAAAATGCATGAAAGAGGGACATTATGGGCTGTGATTTCTGGAGGCATTTGGGTTATAACATATCGTGTGGTCTGGCACATTCATCCCCAAAAAAGCTCATAAAAAAAGAGGAATCTCACTGGTCCCCACTCCTATATTTGAAATGTTTTCTGCTAAATTTCCTTGCTACAGAATAAGAAAGATTGATTCCTGAGCAAGGCTCTTCCCAAGGAAATCCTAATAAATAGACCTTGTTTGTCTCTGTGAGCAATTACTTAGGGTATAAATACAGGGAATCAAACTAGAAAATCATCTTAATATTGTTCTTTGCTTAAACTCTTTTTTAGATTTTATGAAAATTTATTGTATGAGATGATATAAAACTGTGCTGCCTCCTGTTTGGTCTGTTCAGGTTCATCTTGCTGCTTCTCTAACAAGCAATGTTAATTAGGTGTAGAGAAAATTTATCTCATTGCCTTAAGATGGTTTCTTAGAACATGAATGATCCTCTAGCAGAGAAATGCTCGTAACCTAATTACAATTTAAAACTAATACCTAAATATAAGGTGATACACTTGCATGTCTTGAATATTCTGCTTAAAAGCTTCTTGCTGTGTCTGTGCTCGCTGAAATACCTGGAGGTAAATCCTTTGGAAATCTTAAACACCATCCTGTCTTTTTATACCAAAATTCCTGGTTTGGGGAGAGGATGCCTGGATTTTCATCTCCAGGAGAGGTTTGGGGCATCAGGGGAGGCATGGGCACCTTCGATGTCCTCCGGAGGGTGGGTTGAGGGGGGATACTGGGTGCAGGGAGGATTTTTGGGATGAATAAGCAAAAGAGAAGTGTGAACAGCCTGAAAAGATGTGATCCTCTCCAGGGTTCCTGAGCTGCAGCTCCGGAATCATCCCTCCAGAAGAACCTGTTTGCTCGGCAGGGTTCAGCTCTCCCAGAACCTGCTTTAGTCAACTAAAGCAGATTCATATGCAATAGTTTGAGTTTAAACAAATCCCTGTATTCAAACAGGGGGGAAAATCACATTGTTATTCCGTGGCAAACCTCCATGGGTTCTCAAATCATTAAATCTGAGCAGATTGGGAAATAAATCAGCCTGGGAAGGGAACCAGATCATGCATGGGCAGGACGTGTCCGATACCCTTTCTCCAAGGTCTCATTTCATTTGGTCTTTATATTCTGCTTCTAGTTGGGAAGTTAAATCCACAAAGGTCATTTGAAAAGCTTTAGATTATAGATGGAAAGCCCTTTTAATCTTTTCTAATAAATAGCTGAGCAGAGAGTAAATCTTTTGGGAGCTGAGCTCTGATGTTAAGCCTCAGCACGAAATGTCCATACATGAGCAACACTTGGAAATTATCTCAGAAATTATAATTACCTGAACTAAATTTGACTTAGAAGAAAAGGTATGTGATTGTGAAAACTGGTTTAATAAATGAAGCAGTAATTGGACTTGGTGGCTTGGCAGATTCTGTCACCGTGGTCCGGATGATTATTAAAGTGATTTAGGCACAACTGAAAACAGCAGTTTCAGTTCAGAGATTTCTTTTAAATGGCAGTAAATTACTCTCTCCAGTCAGTGCTTTGGTAAGGCTGGGTCGGAATAAAAGCTTTGCGTAATAAAGACTTAAAAGCATTTTGATTTTGGAAAAGCAAGAGCAGCAAATGGAAATGAGGGTGTCTGAAATGCTGAAAATACTCTGGGTTATGCCGGTGCTGTGTATGACATTGTCTAACATCTGAGTAGCCTTCAAAGCATTTTTCCCCCCTAATTCCACATATAATTAAAAAGCAGCTTCCTCTAGCTCATTAAAATGTAGAGTCCTGTTGGAGCAGTGTACTTGTATATTTATTTAAATTAATAAAGCACAGCTTTAATGCAGACTGCAATAACTACAAACATTAAATCTCTTCTGTGCAGCTCACACTTTATTTTTAACCAGTGTTTAGCTTCTCTGCATGTACACCAGCTTGCAAAGGAACATGGTTCCCAGCAGCTCGCTGGATTTTTTTGTGAACCACTCAACAAACTTTCCCCATCCCCTTTTTTCTGATGTGAAATAGTCAGGAAAATCCACCAGCGCCAGAGATTTATGTCCAAAAAGGAGACAGAGAAGTCCTGCAACTTTAGTCGAATAAAGGGAGAGAGGCCACTGGGGCACAGCCCGCGGGGTTTTCTCTCTCGAGGTTTTGGAGGGTGAAGCCTCCTTTTATCCCAAACTCCGGCCGCATGTTGCCCTCTTCCTTTCCCCACTGGCTGAGGTGTCAGGAAGGTACAGCCTTCCCGAACCGCCTACCACATATTCCCCCCTTGAACCCACTGTTTCACCCCAAAGCTCAGAAGTTCAGGCTCGTGCAGATCCCTGTGTGTTTCAGGTGCCAAAGCTGTCTGGGCCCGGTACCAAACCTGCTGCCCAAAGTCAGTAGAGGCATTAAGACCCATTTCAAGGACGTTAACACCCATCAAATTGTTTGTGAAGACATTAGCACACATCTTTCCTCTCAAAATGATAGGAAAATCCCCCAAGTTCAGTTGTGAGTGACGCCCATGGAAATCAGGCAAGGCTGTGGCTTTTCCAGCATAACGATGGCATCTCCCTCTTTTCACAGGCGTTTGGGAATGCGAAAACAGCCCATAACAACAACTCCAGTCGCTTTGGCAAATTCATCCAAGTGAATTACCAGGAGACGGGCACCGTGCGAGGGTAAGTGGGAACAGGGGAGGGTGCTGGGCGTGCCCAAACCTAAACAGGCTGCAGTAGCGGGTTAATTGCTTTGGCCAGTATCTCTCCCAAAATGGAGATAGGAAAAGAAAAATACATAGGTTTTAGCATATTAAAATCTGCTGGTATGGAAATATTGGTGCATCCAAGGTGGATGCTGAGGTGTGAATATACCTGAGCTGGCTTCAAGCCAGTTGAGCTCCTCTTAATCCTGATGTCAAATTTATTATGAACCTGAAAAGCAACTTCTCCTCCTCAGACAGGAGTTAAGACAGGAAAGGGGAATGTTTTAGCTGTGATGGGGTGGGGGCTGGAGTAGTAAGGTTTGGCTCAGGCTCAGGAAGAGAAAGCCAAGGGGAGGATTCCATCTCTGGCTGGGAATTCTGGAGGCCGTTGAGCCACACTCTTCTTGCTCACTGCCTCCTTCCCCCCAGGCTCTCCCTGCAAGTCTCTCCTTAACCCAGCCCTTGACCAGTGAAGATTTTTTCCTCCCAGGCCATTGCAAGGAGATCCTTGTCTCCACTGTGGTTCTCCTCAATTTATTTCAGCATTGGAAATTTGAGAGCAGCCCTGAGGAGAATAATTTTGGGGTGGTGGTTGATGAGAAGCTCATGGACGTGCACTGGGAACCCAGCAACCCCCCATGGCCTGGGCTGATCCCTCAGCCTGGGCAGCAGGAAAGGGGGGAATTCTGCCCCCTGCCCCACTCAGGTGAGACCCCACCTGCAGAGCTGCCCCAGCCCTGGGGCCCAGCACAGGAAGGACGTGGAGCTGCTGGAGAGAGCCCAGAGGAGGCCATGGAGCTGCTCCAGGGTTGGAGCCCCTCTGCTCTGGAGCCAGGCTGGGAGAGCTGGGGGGGCTCACCTGGAGAAGGCTTCAGGGAGACCTGAGAGCCCCTGGCAGGGCCTAAAGGGGCTCCGGGAGAGCTGGAGAGGGACTTTGGAATGACAAGACAAGGGGGAATGGCTTCCTACTGCCAGAGGGCAGGGTTAGATGGGATATTGGGAAGGAATTCTTCTCTGTGAGGGTGGGGAGGCCCTGGCACAGGGTGCCCAGAGCAGCTGTGGCTGCCCTTGGATCCCTGGCAGTGTCCAAGGCCAGGTTGGACGGGGCTTGGAGCACCCTGGGACAGTGGAAGGTGTCCCTGCCCATGGCAGGAGGTGGAGCTACCTAAGCCCGGCTTTCTGTCTGGCTTTAGATAATTTCCATGGCATCAGATCATCACCAAGGAGCTGTAAATGAGCAGGGCTTCATTAACTCCCCTTTTTGTCCAGGTTACCTGAGTCAGTTGGAAAAATGAGGAGTAGAAGCAGCATTCCAGGGGCTGTATAATTTTTGTAGCTGGCTAAGAGACCTCTTGCTGGGACTTTGTTGTTATTTTAGAGAATTGCTTTTAAAATTTTTTTGCTTTCTTATTTTCCAGCAGAACAGTACCACACAAAGAGCTGCCATTAATTTTTCAATGAGCTCGGGTACTCCACGTCCCTTCCCGCTGGTTTTGCATCCTACGTCAAACCTGATGTTCTTTTTTTCCCCTTATTTAATTCTGGTGCATAGTTCTCTTGAAAGGATAAACCTCATTTTTTTAATACCTCCTGGGTAACAAGAATCCAACAAATGTCTTTACTATGTATTATCTTGGCATGATGTGTCAGTGCTGTGGTTGTGGCCTCTATTTTTACTTGGCAGAGATGTGAAAATAACATTATATTAATATATTTTTGTTCATAAAATAGGAGGAATTTTCTTTGCTTTTTAAAAAATGAGCTTTCTTGGTCTTTGGTTGCACAGTGTGATGTGACTGTTCTCTGCTATGAGCTTGCAGTGCTCCCCCAGTGAAAATAAAAGATGTTTAAAGAAGAATATAAGCATTTTAAAAACAAAAAGCATATGTGGCATACAAGCCCGCATTTTTTTTCCAGTGAAAGAGAGTTTCTGTAAAAACTTAGCCTAGATTTTTTTAGCACAACCCAAATCAATTATCACCCTGTATTCTGCATATCAGTAGCTTTGGTAATGGAAGTGTAATTTGCAGCCCCGAATCAGAGCTTTCCTCTCTTCAGAGGTTGAAAATAGCAGTTGGATGTTTGCTTACAACCCCTCTGAGTATAATCACCCAAACTCTGAAGAGATGGAACAGGCAGGAGGTTGAGCAGGACCCAAACCCACCCTGTGAGATGAAGTCTTGGGAGGTCTCTCAGGCTGATGGAACAGGAGCAGTGCTGCAGTTCAGGGCATTCCCAGGGGGCCTCCTGAATTTCAGATGTCCTTGGCCATGATAAGCCAGGCCTGGAGGAACCTGCTCGGTCTCCATGGGATGATCAAAAGCCTTCACACCTGACAAGCTCCATGAAATGGCAGAGGAGCCAGATAGGAGAGGTTTTAGAGCCAGATAGGAGAGGTTTAAATCAAAGGCTCTTTGTGCCTAAATCAGTGTTTTACACAGGATCATCCCCTCAGAGCTTCTTTTCTTTGCTCTTAAAGGTTGAACTGACATAGCTGACAATGGTAAACAAAAAGAAATTTGAAGACATCAACTTTTTAAGACCTAAGTTCGTTTTCCTATTCACTATCCTGTTACAAGAGGGGACAGATGTTGTTCTTGGGACATGGATTCATTGTGACCTTTGCACTAAGCAGGGAGCATTTTACCAAAACAGCATTGTAGTTGCATCTATTAAAAAAAAAATTAAATTAAATATAAAATAAAATTTAAAAATAGAAACTTTATTGAAACTAAAATTTAAAAATAAATAAATAAATGAAATTCCCCTGATTTAAATAGTGGATGGGACCAGATGACCTCCAGAAGACCTTTCCAATCTAAATTATTGCCTAAGAAGGATTTTTGGGGTGGTTTATAATAAGAGCAGGGGTGGGGATGAATGCCAAGGGCGTGGATGTGGTGCAGGTTGTTGTACAGCCGTGTCTGAGCCATTATCCAGTGGGATCCCATCAGTGGGATCTGAGGTGCCCTCATTCGTGTGTTCCCTGACCCTGCAGTGAATTCATGGCTTGGGAAGGAAAAATTGGGTTCAGGTTAGAAAGGGAACATAAAACCCCATCAACCCGTCAGTGAGGAATATCCATAGACTGTTTCCAGCTTCCTCCCAGGGAATAACAGGAATACAGCTTTGCTGTCTGTCTTCCTTTACTCCTCCTGTCCAGCAGGATCACCCCATGGAGAGTTGGATTTGCCGCTTCCAGTAGCCTCTCCCAAGAGTTGCCATAAGAATTTTCACAAAACCTCTGCAGCATGTCCAAATGATTTTTTTTTTTTTTTTTAATGGAAGGAAGGGAGAAAGTTGTGCTGGAGGTAATAATTAGATCTGGCTTTCCCATCTATGGTGGAGGAGCGAGTGTGGAAGCACCTCCTTGTCCCACCATGCCCGAGGTTTGTTAGGTGTCCTGATTCCTACGTAGCTCTGACTGTCAGTGCCACATCACCGGGCATCTGTCCTGGAAGAGCACAGCTCCATCATCCAAACTGCCACTTAGAACTCCGGCTTCTAAATCCCTGTCATTACTGGTTAGGTTTGTTTGGAAGAAAAAAACCTGTGGAAGCTTTGTTTAACTCGACAAACTTGAAAAAAGTATTTAATATGCAGATTGAGCATGTTTGTTGTGGAGGCTCATAAGAGAAAATGTAAACTGCAATGAGGAGCTTTCGCAATTGTTTATTTTTTTTGACTGGAGCCACAAGTTAATAACCCAAATTTTTGGTGAGAAGTGGCTCTTCTGGAAGAGGGAATGGGGATTTGGGGACCGATTCTGCAGCTAAATGGCATCTTGCACACTTGTGCACACAGATGTATTTCCGTGTGCACGGCTCCAGGGCTGCAGGCAAGGGGATTTTGCTGGCTTTGGATGAAATAAGGATCCGAGCTCCTTCCTTGCTGTCAACATTTCTCCTGCCCATAGGCTGACGCATCTGAGATCATGTTTTTCAGATCCAAGTTAGTGTTGGCTTGGTATCAAACCAAAAAAACCTCAAAAGCCAAACATAATATTGGGCTTGTTCTGCCGAGGAAGAAATTTATATGACTAAGTGAAACAAGGCTGAAACTTCTTTGTGTGGGTACCAAGGCTGAAGCCCCTGGTAAAGCTGCGTTCGTTGAAGCTGAATATCAGGTCAATGAATGATGCTTTCATTTTTTCCTTGCAGAGCTTATGTTGAAAAATACCTCCTGGAGAAGTCCCGACTGGTCTATCAGGAGCACAATGAGCGGTGGGTGCCTCTGTCTTGCCCAAGGCTTGGGTTTAACTCCTATACATGGCACAGATAACTGAAATCCCTGGTGGAGCTGGCGCAGGGGATCAGGATTTTCACGCTCCGAACCCTGTGCTGCAAAGAGTAATGATGCGTTTTACATTTGAATATTTTGTTGTTTAGGGAGAAATACGCTAATGGAGGGAATAAACTCCATTATTTTTTCAACAGTCTGTGACTTACCATGGAATCATAGAATGGGTTGGGTTGGAAGGGACCCTTAAAGACCATCTTGTTCCAACCCCTGCCATGAGCAGGGGACCTTCCACTACAATATTGTCACATTTCATTTAATTTTCATTGTCTTTATGGGATTATTATGTACCACTTCATTCTTGTGCAGCTTGTTAACTATTTAATGTGTCATTTTAGGAGAGACACATGGTATTTTCATTCTTCTTTGCGGTTCACTGAAGCCTCAGAGGGGCCTCTAGAAAGAGCTAAAATTATACAGAGAACGGACTTATATGAAGTGTTCTTTCCTAATTGCAGCATTTGTTGCATATTCCTCTCCTCTCTCAGTAATTATTATTCCACTTCTAAATAATTTTGCTGCCTTTAGTTGTCTTTCAACTCTTGGTACTTCTGGCTATGTTTCCCTTTGGAGACAGATGTGTGAGTTTCCTGGAATGCTCCAGGGCTGTTCCTGGAGTTAAAGAGCATCTACAGCCTTGACAAACGTCCTCTTGGGTGTTGCAAGATGATTAAACTTGGATCCTCTTGGAAAACATCCAACATAAAAGCAGAGTTTTAATATTAGAAAGAAATGGTGTTAATCTGTGTTCGGGTCGTCTGGAAGCAGAACAGATGAGTGTCCCTTGGGGTGGGTTTAGCATTAGTGATATTCAGGTATTTCGAATATTTGAGTTTTTGAATACTTGAAGATTTTTCAGTTGTGTCTCATGGAATTGCAACTGCAAAGTCGTTGCCTTTTTAATGGTAATAAGGTATTAAAAATTCTAATTTCTGCATTGCAAGGAAATATGTTGTGATTCTAATAAAGGAGGTGCAGCCAGGGGGAAGGTCAGGCTCTGCTTGCAGGGAGCAAGAGAGAGGACAAGGGGAAACAACCTCAAGCTGTGCCAGGGGAGGCTCAGGTTGGACATCAGGAGGAGTTTCTTCCTGGACAGGGTGGTCAGGCATTGGAAGGGGCTGCCTAGGGATGTTTGGAGTCCCCATCCCTGGAGGTGTTCCAGGAATTCCTGGATGTGGCACTCGGTGCTCTGGGCTGGGCGCAAGGTGGGGTTTGGGTGCGGGTTGGACTCGATGGTCTTGGAGGCCTTTTCCCACCTAAGTGGTTGCGGGATTCTGTGGAATATGTAGGCATTGCACATGGTTCTGAAGGAAAACCTGATCATCCCAGCTAGAAATTCTTCAAGTAGATTCTAGGGCAGTGGCTGTCCTTGGATGGAGAAGAGGGATCTCATTCTCCATGACACAATTGAATCTGTTCCATCCTTGCACGGCAGGTACAGACCAGCTCTAAACGGTGTCAGGCCTGAGCCTGGGAGCTGGAAAATCAGGTTGGGAGGTTTCCATGCGCCTCTGCTCAGTGCTGCTGCTCATTTTCGAGTCTAACAGCTTTTGTTTTTCATTTGTCACCAGGAACTACCATGTATTTTATTACCTCCTGGCAGGAGCGACCGAAGAGGAGAGATCAGCATTTCACCTGAAGCAGCCGGAGGAATATCATTACCTCAACCAGGTGGGAATACTATACAGGAATACAATCCATGGTCTTGCCTTTTCTTCTGCTGGTATTTAATGCTAATAAAGACGAGGTGTGGAGTAGTAAAAGTGGGGGTTTTTAAAGGTGTGGAGTAGTAAAAGTGGGTTTTAATGGTTTATAGGAAGTCTTCCGTCATTGCAATAATTCTGCATTAGCAATCTGAACACCTGGTAGTGTTTCAGGGGAAAATAATCAGTGTTTTCTGTACCTGGGATGTGTAAAGTATATTGAGTTTTTGATTGCTGGAGAGAGAAACAGTCAGAATTTCTCTGCTCTCTGTGTGAATGTCATTTACTCACTAACATCTGTCTCCTGAGCAGGAGAAAAGGGGAAAATGTGGCATACTGGGATATAACATCTTGCATGAGGAAGTCCTAATTCTGTAGCTTCTGGCTGGCTTTTAGCACGACCCTTTGAATTTAACAATGGAACAAGTCTAATATAACTAAAACCACAGCAACCATTGAAAACCTGGGAATTAATGATGGATGAGGTGTTACCAACAGCCAAATAAATTCAGTTTACATGATGATAATTTTATAATAAACTGATTTACTTCAGGTATTTAAGCAGTTATCTGGTGACTCTTTGTGAATAGGGACTTCAAAAAGACCAAAAATAGGAGCAATGTGGAAGAGGAGTTAAGTTACATGTTGATTTTAACTAATTGCAATTTTCTTGGTGCTGAAACATGAGGAGCAATAAAGAGTGATTTAGCCCCTAAACTGGAGAGAAACTTGGACCCACAGCCCAACCCAAACAGCCTCCAGTCTTTTTAAAAATATAACTTCACTCAGGAATAGCTCTCAATTACCAGGGACTTCTTAAGGATGTTTTTAAAGCTGGCGATCAACACCAAAATCCATTGTATGTTAACTGCTCCCGCCCACCCATCGCAGGATTGGGAAATATTCCCAAGTGAGGAACACTCTGAGGGCTGGAGGCTCTTTGCTGGAGTCTCCGTGCCTCAGGCGTTGGTTGGGGAACGTGGTGTGATCTCCAGCACCATCTGTGCCGCAGTTTTGCAGCGGGAAGGTGCCAAGATGGAATGTTTTGTCAGATTCCCAGCTTTTGTTGGGCCATCCGGTCGCTTTCTGTTAGTTGAAAACATTACTTTTAATTACAGTTCTTTTTTTTACATAGCAGTTTAAGAACATTTTTATTTAAAGGAAAATTAGAAATCTAATGGCACGTAGTATGGGGAACCAGTAGGAATGTTATAATTTAGGGTGAAATGTTTGTTTTAATCTAAATTAAGATGCTGTGCGGAAAGTAAGCTGGAGAAGGCTGCTGCGATCAGTCCAGTGGATCAGGGAAGCAGACTCTGGACTTCCCTGAACACTGTGAATGGACAGTAGTGACACTTGGAGTTTTTGGGAGGTTTTTAAGTAATTTTTTAAAAATTAGGATTAGAGTTAACACTGACAACTATGGGAAAACAGCGCCTTTAGATGTGGTCAGGGCATGGTTTCACATGAAGACCATCTGACAGTGCAATAGCAGCTTTTCCCTGCCCTGTAGGAGAAAGGAAAAGGAAAATAAGGAGAAAAAGGAAAAAAGAGGTAGTGGAGAAATGGAAAAAGAAACTTGGGAGATATTTAAGGGAAAAATTATAAAATGACCCTTGAACATTTGCAGTCTCAAGAATTCTTAAGTGTGTCCTGGAGAAGACCCTGCCTTTTTAAAAGGAAAAAGAACCAGCTCAGAAATTAACTGAAGTGTTTTACTGAAAATTAAATATTCATATAGAGAAGCCATAAAATATTGAACCAGGCTTCTGAAGTGAAGGAGTGACTCAGTCCTGAGTCAGGCTTTACTTTCCTCCTCCCAGGTTCCCCAGCTCTTGTTGTGTTATGCAAAACAAATGGGGAGTTTGCTTTGCAGGTGAGAAATAATCTAGTCAGATACTTCACCAAAATCTGCTCTGTAAATGCAGGCAGCAGATTGAAAATAAAGATTTCAATTTATTTTTAAATGCAAATTTACTCAAAGCATCCCCTGAGGATGGGGGACTTTTCCATCTCTCCCCCAATGTCAGGTGCACCCACCCCTCCACACCCTGCAACTTGCTGAATATTTCCTGTGCTGGTTGTTAACTTTTACCCATTTTGAAATCAGTAATTTGCAGGTTCAGATCCTTATTTTCAGCTCCTCAGGAGCTCCAGTGCTGTCTCTCTCCCTCTTGGGACTGGTCACTGACTCATGTTTTGACTTCTCTCACCTCCATCTCTGTCTGATTGGAAAAAGACAGAAATTCGTAAAAAGCTTTGGAGTGTTGCTTGGAGGATCCTCACTTTTGCTGCACTTGTGTGTGTCTGGAGCAGAGGTTGAGAGTAGAAACAAACCAAATCTGCTCTTCAGTGGGATTTTGGCAGTAGTGGCTCTTCAGCTCCAGGTGAACCAAGGGTTTCCCCAACTCTGGAGAAGAAGAGAAGGTTTTAATATCCATTAGGGTTATTGATGAGAGGGCCTCACTGATTCACTGTGAGCAGGAAGCAGCACCAGGAATGCAAAAGCATCATAAATCTTCCCTTAAAACAAATAAAACTAGGGAATGACTCTGCAGAATAACAGCAATCATTTTCCTGGTTAGGGGGCAGGTCGTGGGGGTGATTTGGGGTGGGAACACCATTTAACCCGCTCTGCCTTGCTTTCAGATGACAAAGAAACCCCTCAGACAGAGCTGGGATGATTATTGCTATGACTCGGAGCCGGTCAGTACAAGAACCCACCTCTCCTGTGTTGCTGGTGCAGGGCTGCTCTCACTTGAGTGTTTTAGGGACACCAAGAAAGCCAAATCCAATGAAGTTTAACTCATTAACCACCGTTTGCCCTGCAGTGGTGTTGCTTGTGACAGTAGAGATGGTTTTTTCCCTTGCCCTTTTTTGGTTCCTTCCTTTTGGAAAGCTTCTTCAGCAGTTGGAGATGGTCAGGTCTCTACAGTCATCTCAATTTTAGAAAACTAAGGGGGTTTTCATTCCTTCCTGATGGAATATGTGATGATATATGGAAATTGTGATGTGGCAGCGATGTGAAAATTGAAATTCCATTCCAATAAAACAGCAAATCAGTGTCTTGAAGCCCCAAGAGATGCATCAGTTCATGCCGGTTGTAGTGGTGTATCTGCTCTCCAGCTTCCAGGAAAAAACAGACAAATCCAAAACCATCCCCCCAGCCATCTGTGAGAAAATCAAATCCTTATATTGTTCAGAGTGCAGAAACAATTCCTTCTCCTAAAATACTTCTGCTGACATGATCATCCTTTCCAAATGGATCGCCCCAAAAAAGGGAATGGTGAAGCTTCTCTCCGTTCCCCGGCTCCTCCTGTGCCACCGACATGCTCTGGGTGTCTGTGTGTCCCCTGGTGCTCCCCGTGGGTGTGTCCTGCATGTGGAAGCATGTTTGGCATCTGCTGCATGTCCTTCCTGCTAGCTCTCCCATGTGCTTGATGGTTGCCAAAGTCTTGCTGATGCATCTGGAAGAGTAAGAGGTGATCTGGGAAGGAGCTGGGATTCACTGGGGCTAAACAAGGGTCTTAACAGCAACATTTCCCTGCGAATCCTTAGGAGGGGAGGAAGGAATTTCCCTCACAAGGTTAAAAATATTGACTATTGGATTGGCATCCTTAATCCATCAGCATCCTTCGGGGTCGTGCAGGAGCAGATGCTGTTCTAGACTTTATTACCCTTTGTAAATTGGAAAGCCCTTAATTGCTTTAGGAATGGATTGGGACAATTTGCTGAAGGAATTAAGATTAAAACAACCCCAAAAATTTGGTACCTTCTCCTGGTGTGACCAAGAACACCCTGCCAGCCTGGGGACCGCCATGTCTGTGTCCTTATTCTGCACAACAAACCACGTGTCATTACCATTTGGCTGTTAATTTGCTAATTTATTTAGGATAATTTTACTTGGGATCATTTGCTGTGATATTCCTGGTAAATCACATCTTGGCTTCAGTTGATGATTCACTCCTAAGCCTACCCTGGGCTTCTCCCCATACCCATGGACTCAGCCTGCTGCAGACACCAAGTTTATAAGGAAACTCTGTTTTATCCTCTTTAAATGTTCCGTGGAAATCCATGGATCACTTCGATGTGACTGTAGGAAGCAGGGGACTCACTTTTGCTGGGAAACTAATTGCTCTGGCAGGATATTAACGGCAAGTTAGGTCTTTGGGGATGGACTTTGTGGTGCTTGTCTGCTCTAATATCAACGACACTCCTCTATTTTATAATTATCCTCCATTTATCATCCATTAGGAAGCGGTCCCGTGCTGGAACACTGCAGAGAGCATCCGCTTTTAAGTAGAGAATTTGCTAAAAGCCTTTCCATGCGGATTAATGAGTCGGGCAATTGTTATGTAAATCATTAATTAAATTGCCTTCGGCATAGATTGTGCTACTTCAGAGTTGTCCGGGGTATTTTGCTGTTGACTCGTGACTTAATTTTGGAGGAATGATGCCAGAAAATGAAAATGTCCCCTGGAATGTGGAGTGCCACTAAAAGCACCACTTGATGTCTTTAAAAAAAGCTTTAAACCAGCCTAATTTGCAGGATTTGTGGGTGTGGTGTTGTCCTGCCAAGTCTAGGTCCTGCCGGAACGAGGGTGGGAAGTTCTGCTGAGCTCTCAGTGTAAGTGCAGTGGCCGAGGAAGCCAAGGTTGGAGTTCAGGAGGGACAAGGTCGTATCCCGAGGTTTTATGGTGTAAATAATCAGTGCTGGTGCCTGTGGTGTCCCTGCTCTTGGTGGAGATGTCGTTGTTGTGTTCCTTTGGACAGCTCTGGAACAGGGTCGTTTCCAGTCACCTCCCAATGGAAGGTGAAACTGCCCTTTTCTAATGACTGTTTCCTGAAACAGGCTGGTATTTTCTCCTGGAATTTCAGCCCCCGCCTTCACCGATGTTGTGCGTGGTTTTAAATGGTTTTACTGTTCAACCGCTCCAAATTCGCTTTGCCCATGGAGCATTAACTTGTCCCTGAGGACAATTGATAAAAAAATTTCGATTTTCTTGTCCAATTGCACTTCTCTGGCTTTTAGTGCAGTTGTGTGGGAGTCTCCTATGTTGCAATAAATATTTTAAATATTTTATTATTTTGTAATAAATATTTTTAACAACATAATAAATAATAATATTAACATTTAAATACATAAATAAATATCTTAAATAAGGATTTTCCAATCTAATAATAACTATGGCTGTAATGATGCTCCGGAGTGGGATGAAGAACTTCGTTGATATGGTTGTGAGGTTTTAAATGCTGTAAAACACAAAGCTGGTTCTATGAAATAACTTCATTCTCTATATTCTGTATTTATGATTAATTTTCTGTACTGTCAGTGAGTACAAGTGGCTTTTCGATGATTTACATAACCCTGTTGAATCCAGACTTTCCTAATTATTTGTGCAAAATTTTTTGCACATTTGCTTGTGTGATAAATATGATTTACAGGAAACGATCAAAATAAACTATGTGCATTCAGCTGCTTAATTAATTCCAACTGCAGCTACAATTTTTATTTGTATTCTTTTAATAGACTTTTTACAGAATTTTATAGAATTTTTATTTATATTTACTTACACTTGGATTAACTTGTTGAAAGTCTCTAATTACTTGTAGAAAGTCTTGATTTAAGTGTTAGTAAAATATTCTGAGGTTTAAAGTAACACAATATTGTGTGATACAATAAACTAATTTTGATTCATAGATGGCTAATTTTTATAGGCAGGAATGGGTAAAATATTATATATAGGCTACAAAGAGAGAAGAATAAATAATCCATGAGATGCCTACAGTGAGCCAAAGCAGAAAGAATTTGGCATTAATGGTCTATGTATTCATTTAAAGAGCATTTCTGTTCCCTAGTTGGTGCAGGACAACTTTGGTTGGGTCTGGATTTTTCTGAAAATGTCAGTGACTGATATCAAGGAAAAACTAAACTGTTCAGGCACGTGAGCCTCTGAGAAGTATAAAATATCCTGGATTTCAAATTCTCCCAATTTTGAAATAACTTCTTGGTAGTTCAAATAAAGTTACTAAAAATATATTTAAAGCTTTGCCTTTCCCACACAGGATTTAATGCACTGATCATTTACATGAAGTTATCTGAATTCTATTTAAAAACTGAATTTTCCTCTTTAGTTATAGGACTGAATGCGGAATAAACTGCCTGTAAATGTGGAACAGATTTCCTCTTGTTGTGATTTCCCATCCTTTTTATGTGTGAGGTGTCCCACACTGACCAGCTCTCACCATACTGTTGGAATGGGGTGACTCACCTCTTTCCTTAGAGGTTAAACCTGGGAAAAAAGGATGTATCTCCAGAAAATATTAGCCAAAAATGTTATTTTTCCAGTGCCAGGTTGGAAATGTTGCTGGTGAAGGACCTGGAGATCACTCAGTGGTATTTACGGAGCAGTGACTTGGCCATCTGGACCTGCTCTGGTGTTAATTTGTGTCGGTGCTTCCTCTGTGTGTTTGATCCAACAGGATTGTTTCTCCGTGGAAGGGGAGGACCTGAAGCATGACTTTGAGCGGCTGCAGCTCGCCATGGAGATGGTGGGGTTTCTGCCCAAGACACGCAGACAGTGAGTTTATTTTCCATGTTAATAGCTTGGAGAATATCCTGGTTAATGTCACCTCCGTTGGCAGGACGTTGTCCAGAGAGGCTGTGGCTGCCCCATCCCTGGAGGTGTCCCAGGCCAGGTTGGACGGGGCTTGGAGCAATCTGGTCTAGTGGAAGGTGTCCCTGCCCATGGCAGGATGGAGCCAGATGAGTTTAAGGTCCCTTCCTACCCAAACCGTTCCGTGATTCCATGATCACTGCTGTACTGCATGATTCTCTTCATGCAAATGGAGCGTTGGCAGAAGTTGACATCTTGAAGTATTTCTCAAGTGTTCATGAATAATCACGCCTCACTCTGCATGTCATGAATCCAGAGCCTGGTTTAATCAGAAATCCTCATTATCCCTCATCAAACTTAACCCTTTGCATGCAATTCTGGGTCTGTAGGCTCATTTCCAACTGGCCTTTTTCACTAATTCACTGGACGTGCTGGTTCGAAAACTGGACTTTAACTGGGCTGTAACACCACTGACACCATGGAATTAGAGGGTTCATAAATGGTCATCTCCAACCAAAATCACAAAATAATCCCTCCTGTGTTGATTTTTGGCTTGAAAGGCTTGAGTAGGTTGGGAAGAACTTGATGAAAAAAATTACCTCAAAAGACATTTTCATCCAACTGAGAGTTTTCAGAAGCTCGTCCTTTATCCCTCACTTGTAACAAATCAATTATGAAATTAAAACTGCTTTTTCTCTATCTTTCCCACACACATGGATAAACCCAAGGATCCAAACTTGTGTGAGTATGTTCTGTGTCAGAGGCTGCTCTATCACGTTTCAGGACAAGGTTTTTCTAAAGCCTGTTGAGGGGTTTAATTGCCCAAGCAAAGCAATCAGGAAGTGTCAGGACTGAGCAGAGTCGGGTGATGCAGTAAATTCACACTTCTGATATACTGTGCAATGATTTTTCTTGGCGCACAAGTTGCTCCTGGTGAATTTTGCTTGTCAAAAATAAAGTGGATTCTTCACTACACGAGCAGATTTATTTTGCTTGGCATTGTACAACTGCAGCACAAATAAGGAACCACCTTCAGTTGAGATATAGGAAGGATGTTTTAAATACTACTATACTTTTAAAAGTAATTTCTTTATAGCAAAACGTGGGGCTTCACCTTTATGGAAACAAAGAAGAGAAATTTTTATAATTCCAACAAATTCACAACAAGGAGTCAGTATCCCTGTTTTGGAGATAAGGGAGGACTTGGAGAGGTGAAGGTGTGTTTTCCAGACAAGCTGGTGGCATAGCTAGGAATCACATTTGGGTTTATTCATTTTTAGCTCCCAAGGGGGTGTAGAAGTAGGGACAAACAGGGTTAATAGCTGAAGTCAGCCATGGCTCAGGAGCTGGGCTTGATGAACCTTGTGGGTCCCTTCCAACTCAGGATATTCTCTGAGTGTCTGATCCTATTTTTTTTGGAGAGGAGAAAACTTAAAAATGACCAAATTCCCTCCAAAACAGAAAAATTGGTTGCATAAATTTACATCTTTTCTTTGTCTCAGTTGCTTATATATTATCAAAGCATTTATGCTGTTTTGTACAGTCTTCTGTATAGTTCCTGACTGGGACTAGATCCAAAAAGGTGACAAAACCACATGTGCCAGGGGACTAAGAGGGATCAGCTGCATGGCCGAGCCCATTCCCTCCCTTAATTTAGGCAATTGCATGATAAATATTTAATCTGGATATCAAGATTACTGGAGGATTTCTGTTTTACTTACAACATGGGCTGTCAGTTTGTAACCGTGGGTTTGATGTGTTAAAGAATTTTCAAGGAAACTGTAGAGATGCAAGTTTGGTACTTGACTAAGTGAAAATCTTTTGACATGAGGCAAAGTGGATGCTTTGGATTCAAAATTGGAGGAATGAGCCGAAGAGGGAGATGGCCCTTGGGAATGAAATTTGCTTTTTCATTCACTTTATGAAAAACCAACTGAGTGAAAATGAATTCTCTCTCTTTAGGATTTTCTCTCTGCTGTCAGCAATCCTGCACCTGGGGAACATCCGGTACAAGAAGAAGACCTACCGGGATGACTCCATCGATATCTGCAACCCTGAAATACTTCCTGTTGTGTCAGAGCTGCTGGAGGTAAGGCTCTGCTTTCCCTCCTGAAACTTTCACACCAAACAAGCCTCCTCTGGTTTAGGACACAAAACACACACAATTTATTTCCAGTTTCACCAAAGAGTAAGTTCTTGTGTGTTTCCATTCCTATGGGCTGTTCATGTTTGCCAGGGAAAAGGTACAGGAACTTTTTAAATGAGGGTTTTCATGTAGGGTTTTTGCCCCTACTCTTCAGCTTCAGGTTTCATTGAAAATCCTGTTTCTGTGATTAAATGTGAAAGGGTGCAGAACAGCTCTAGATGCAAAGCAAACCTGCTGCCCAGCATGGCAGTGTCTTCAATTGCCAGCCATCAGCTCCCTCGCCCTTACCTGGTGCTCCTCAAACCTGTTCCAAAGTCTGTCTGAGGAACTCGAGCAGTTGTACGACCACAGCCCCATGTTGTGGTTCTGTGCTGGCTGTAGGAGGTGTTGAGCTCCCTCGCCGTGTTTTTTGTCTGTTACTACCTGCCAGCATCCACAAGGGTTGGGTTTGAGATGCTGGAGGCCCATCTCATCCCTCTAGTCCCTGTCTATGGGCCTGTTATGGAGTTCTTTGGTGCATGTGTTGGTTATCTGCTGTTTAAGACCTGACACCTTGGCCACTGTGAGCCACCGCTGTGCTGGTGTCCCTTGGGAAGGGTTTGTAGGTCTCAGCCCAGCTGGCCCAGGCCGTATCCAGCTCTGTAAATCAGTGCCAAAGCATTAAATAAGTTCTCAGGAGATCTGCTCTGCCAGGCCAAGCAGGTTATGAAGATGTAGCATTATGAAGATGTTATGAAGATGGGTTCTTTTCATGAGAAGTCTTGAATGAGCCAACTTGTGCTGCTGGCCTTCAGCCTTCAAGAGCTGAGCTCAAACACCTCACATGGATTGAGGAGGCCAGAAGCTCCCCCTGTTGTCTCACTTCACTTGGAATGCTCTAAACGCCTTGCAACTGAAATGTTTTTCTTGTAGTTGGTTATAGCAACAATTATCTTTACCCTTTTGTACTCCCTGGATGGTCTGGAAGGTGAATTGGTGCTGATTTCATGGTAGAATCAGAAGGTGACTTGTCCTTTTGTGTGCACATGGTGCTCTTCCCATTCATTCCATTAAATAACAGTTGTGTTATCTCCCTACCTAAAGAACTTGGAAATTGGCTCTCAGGGATTTTCACGGCACTTCATTAATGCTTTGAATTTAGGGAGGGGAAAGCTTCTGTAAAATATGGTCTGAGCAGCTGGATGCTCTTTGCATCTTGGCCTTGGAGATTGCAGAAATAAACAGAAAGAAAATATGCGTTAGGAGGAGAATGTTGTTGATTTTACCCTGTTAAATGTGGCCAAGTCAGTTAAGTAATTGTTTTTTAAAAAATTTTTGAGTAAGAGAACAACTTAGAGATCTGAAAAAGTTCCAGGCTTTGGGTCTTTGCCTTTGCAAACAAATCCTTCTGCAACATCTGCACGTGGGGAGGTTACGGGGTGGTTTTACACGTGATTATGTCAAATGAGGCATTGGCTGAGCCATGTCAATCCAACAGTGCCTCAATGCTGTGGGCTGGAGCAGCAACCCCAGGTAGCGTCAACAAGATGTAAAATTAAATAAGTATATTTATTTTTTACCATTTGAAAAAAAAAAGGCAGACCACTAGGATCTGATGTAGCTGAGCAAAGTGATAGATTTCTGTTAATCTTGGTAATTCTTTTGCAAGTTACATGACCATCTAGAACATAAAATGCTTTTTAATTAGATCAGGACAATGCATCCTGCACTGAGGTGGGATCTGATGAAATACATCACTGGGTTTGGGTAAGTGGTGGTGTTTGTCCCTGAAGTTGCATTTAGGTGATAATTGATCCATGGAACTGGAAATACTTGCTGCTTCCAAGTGTAAACCTTTCAACAGACCCACTGAAATCAGCGGAAATAAAGCCAGTTATCTCATTTTCAGACTTGATTTCCCTTTCTGAAATGCCACATTTCTCTTTGCAGACCTCAACAGATGTTGCTGCTTATTCAGGTTTGACCCAAAGGGTTCAAACAGATGAAACATCATTACAAAGAGCAGCCACCACTCTTTATTCATTAGTTGTCTACTTAAAACTCTCCACATTAAGTGTAATGAGTTCTACTCAGCCAGAGACCTAAAATACTGGTTAAAACATTTGCCAGTTTGTATTTTGTCTCATTTGGGTAATTATTTTTATTACTTTTTTTTTTTGTGGTCACTGAACAGTTTTGCTTTTCCCATTGTTGCTAAAATTATGAATTGGCTTGAAAAAGTTGTTAATCCCCTCTCCAGATCTTGGCATTAGACACTAATAACTGAAAAATCATCTCAGAATAAAAGAAATATGAGTTGACACTTCCTTTCCTGTGGTCACCAACTGCTTGGTGGGACCATTCTGAGCACAGCAAAGAGATGGAAGAAACTGTGACCTGATACTTCCTTATCTTGGGGGAACTTCTGGGTTGATTTTTATACTCAAATGACTCATTGGATTTGTTCAGTCAAGGATTTGACATGGAAAAGAGAAGGCAAAAATCCAACTGGAGCTGGGTTGGCCATCTCTGAGAGCAGCCAGGAGGGGATGCAGAGGTGCTCCAGCACGGCTCCGGTGGGGATGTAGCCTCCGAGGGCAGGAGGGGAACCACCAGCCTGGCTGAAATTAAAAACTTAGGCAAAACTAAGGTCTCCTCCCACTGCAAAGGGAAATCTGGGCCAAATTCTTGTGAGCTGGTTGGTTTGTGTTGGAACCTCTAAGGACAAGTGGGGGAATTTCCTTGCTGCACCAGTCAATGCAACACCACTGCACAACTGTTCTCCCTCTGTGTAATGAGATTTGTGTCCCTATAAAATGAAGCTAATACGGAGATTTTTTTAAGGAATCTGGGAGGAGATGATGATCTGCGATGGATTTGCTTTTTCTTAGATACCAACAACCCCATCCAATATGTTTTTGCTTTATTAAACCATCCAGAGCAGCATTTGTTGAAACAGCAAACTGCAATATAGGATTTTGGCCAGACTCTGCAGATCATTGTTTCATTTACAGTAAAACCCTGATTCCATTTTTTTTTCAGGAATAGACATAGCGTGTGGATTATGTGATGCTTTTGGCAGGTTTTTCAGGGCCTTTGTTTAAACTCTGCTGAAATGCTGTGCCGGGGAGTGATGTCAAGGCTGCCTGATGGATCAAGCAGACGTGGAGTCCTGTGCAAGCGCTGCAAATATCCCAGGGCCTGCGCAGAAATCATAGAGGGTTGTGTAAAACTAGGTGAAACCTTTGTGTTTCTGGGGAAAAAGCTTGGAAAAGCTCATTTGTGGGCTTATTAACAAAAATATGTTGGAGATTATCTAGTTGACCTTAAAAGAGACTTTTTGATTTCCATTGGAAGAGCAGGAACATTTTAATTGTGTGTGTTTACTAATATGGGAAATTATTTCCATGGATGGAGCATTGAGGAAGGAGATAAATTCTGGCTTTGCTCAGTGGAGCAGTTTTGTATTCAGTTTTTAGGTTTAGGTAACCAGCCTCGATGCAAATAAAGGTAAATACAAGTTGTCAAGTGCCCTAAATTAGTTTTGCCAGATCTCCCAGTGCACATTTGTGTTTAGAGCTAAAGCTGGCCTCTGTGGGAGATTTATGTGCTCGAGTTCTTCCACTAAAAAATGGCCTTCAGCTTCCCAGAGGGATCCCGCAGGCGCTGGGGCTCCTCCTGTGATAAATGTCTTGGAAATTAACTGGGGAGGGCGTGAGGATTATGAAGCAGACAGTGCTCGCTTCCAGCTTTTTCTTCTGGATCTGTTTTCCGGATGATGTTTTGTAGAATCACAGGATGATTGGGGTTGGAAGTGACCTCCAAAGTTCATCTGGTCCAACACTCCTGCAACGACCAGGGACATCTTCATCGGATGCAAAGTTCTGAGCCAGAACTAGAGTCAGAAAACTTCAGAGAATCACAGAATATGCTGAGTTGGAAGGGATCCACAAGTACCACTGAGTGCAACTCCAGGCTCTTCACAGACACCCCAACGATCCCACCCTGTCCCTGGGAGCATTGTCCAAATGCTGCTGGAGGTCAGGTAGCCTTGGGGCTGTGACCATTCCCTGGGGAGCCTGTTCAGTGCCCCACCACCGTCTGGGAGAAGAACCTTTTCCCAATATCCAGCCTAAACCTCCCTAACACAACTCCAGCCATTCCCTCGCATCCTTTCTAACTCTCTGGTTATTTGAAAGAATGTCTGAGGAAGAGGTTCAGCTCTTTTCCAAGAAGAGCTGATAGAAATCTGAATTTATTTTCTGTTACTCCACACGAGGCATCTTTAGAGCGAGCACTCAGTGCTGTAATCCCTTTCTCAAATATGGGAGGAGAGACAAAACCTGATGTTCTCTTGCTCTCCAGTTGGAAATGGTTCGTTTTCCTTCAGCTGCTCTAACATAACACCCCAGCATTACTGGAGGAGCAGTCTCTGCCTGCCTTGGCTCCAGCCCAGCCCTTGCTGGCTCCCTGCTCCCGCCGTGCTCCGCTGACGTTCCCAGCCGTGGCACTGCCGGTCACCCTTCACTGGCGCGTGGAGCTCGAGGCCTCCAGCACTCTCTGGGCCCACTTGTGGCAACGAAGTCTTAAATCTGCATTTTGTCCCTGTAATTAAGATCAAAACTCCTGTGGGCCGCGTTTAAGAGGGAGAGCAAGCTATGCCCTTTAGCACCAGGAAGCAAAAATCCATGAAATGTGACCTAAGAGTGAAACTCTCGGGGCACAAAGTAAAGGAAGAAGTGGTGTTCTCCTCTTTGCTACTCTGCACCAGTGGGTGTCCCTGTTTGAGTGTTTCACACTTACTGGGGGAGGAGGTGTAGGATGTGGGGGAGCTGCAAGTATCTCCATGTCCTTAGTCGTTGGCACGTGCTGAGCTTATCTTTAGAAAGCTCCAGTGGCTCCTCCCTGGCATCAGGAGTCAGCTACCTTCACGCTGTGACCTTGAGTGAAAATGAGGATGATTTGGCTGCACCCGTGGTGTTCATCAGAGGCGATGAAGGAATCAAGATCAAGCTCCACTGGGTGGTAATTGCAGGCAGAGGCCTGGGGAGATGCAGGGACTGCATTCCCATCCTTGCCAAGAGTTTTTGTGCAAGATGATTTGATGGGATCTCCCCGGGTCAGGAGATGAAGGATGCACATCCACAGGTTCCCTCCATCCAGAGAACAGGGGGAGAAGGAACCAGAGTGACCGTGAGATGCGGATGGTGAGAGATGGCATGGGTAGTTGTTTAAATTGCTTAAAATCCCTATGTTTGCTGACAAATCTGGGACTTGGAAGCATTTATGTTGTTGAGGAATATTTCTTTGGACTGTTTTGATTAGGAACCATCTGACACCCCTCTGCCTTGTTGCCTTGGATAATTAAAAAATGCCGGCATGCCGGCTGCGGGTTTGCAGCATCCCTGAAGTGCGATAATGGATGGTGTGAAACTCACTTTTGTTCCAAGTTGTGCAGTTGAGGGAGAGCAGCCGATGGTCCCGCAGTCAGGAGCTGCTGGAGAAGTGTCCACAGAGGCGAAAATTACAAAATCACATATTTTGGTGAATGTAGAGGAATAGAAACCAAATGTGAAATCTTGCTGTGGATCTCTGGAGGAATGAGGAGATAATTTTTTTCCCTGCTTGATTTTGAAAAGTAAAATCGGATTGTAGGAACTGGAGGCTCCTAAGTAGTGCTGAGCACTAAAGAAGTGAACCTTGAAGTATCATTTCCAGTGACAGAGACCTTGCTGGTAGGTGATATCATATACAGGTGACTTGATGTGTTCTGATTTCCACAGCAACAAGTTCTTGTTGCAGAAAGAATCAGTTACATAAAAACGCCCTGGATTTTATCAGGGAGACTCCCACGATAGTAGTTTTGGCAGAAGGAGATTTTTGTACAGAAGGGCATCATTATTGCAATGGTTTGTGAGATTTCTGACCTTCCAGTGGCTTGTTTGCGTTTCCTCTTCATACTAATTCCTGGATTAAACCATTAAGTCAAAGTGCATACAATCATGGAATTGTTTTGGTTGGAAAAGACCTCTAAGATCATTGAGTCCAATTGTTAGACCACTACGTTCCCCATTTTCCATGTCAAATCATAAATGCTTTCCCTGTGATAAAAATCTGGCCTGGGATGGATTCAGGAATATGGATTTTGGTCTCCATCAGAGATGTTCAGGGAGGTCTGGTGTCTGCATGGAGTCCTTTGGGTAGGATAAGCAGTTTGTAGAGACTTCAGTGCAGCTTCTCTGTATCAATCCACATCCATTCATTCTGGGCTCCAAGATTTTCACCCAGACTCATGATGTCTTTTTTGACTTGGAAATTTAGCGAAGATCAGTCAATGACTCAAAGTCTTTAGGTCTGTCTAATGTATTCTGGGAGAGAGGACACCTTCTGAATTCCTCCAGGGCACCTCAAAGTAGAAGAGTCTTGAAACTGATTGGAAAAGTGGCTTTTTCCCAACAGTTCCAGGTACCACTTAATTTGTCGGCACCGTTTTCCTCTTTGCTGAAGTGCCTGTGTTTACACAACTGATTTTTGTTCTGCAAACCTGTGAGGGCTGATTAGAGACTGTCACCTCGCCAGGAACTGGGGCTTTAGGGAGTAAACATCAAGTGCCAATAGCAGAGTAAATATCAGGTGCTTTTCCAAGGGTTTCTTCCTCCTTCTGACTCCTCCCCACCCTGAAAAGCAGCAAAAAAACCTCTTTCACTTGGATATCTCTGAAACTGATGACACTGCTTGGCTTATTCTAGAGTAATTTGTATGATTTCATCTTGACAACACTAGAAAGTTGACTTATTTTGCCAAGAAAAAGTGTGGGAGGGAGGAGCCGCACCGGGAATAAGGAAGCCAATGGGAAGTTGCTACCACTGTGATGCCTGAATGCAGAAAATCAGGTTCCTTTGAATACCCTGGTGTTGGGTTTCTGATGCTGGATTTTTGTGCTGAGTTGGCTCCTCCCAATGGCATGTTTTTACCCATTGAACTTAACTCTGCAAGGGCTGGCAAAAGTGGTTTAATCTTTTTTTAATTAAATTTTGAAATTTGAATGTGTTTACACTGAATTTTAATTTTTTTAAAGTTTAAATGTTAGCATTTTTTTAAACTGGATTTAAAATAAAGAAAAGATTCCTAGAATAATCATTAACATCAGTACTTTTGTTTTAGGTGAAAGAAGAGATGCTGTTTGAGGCCCTGGTGACCAGGAAGACAGTGACAGTGGGAGAGAAGCTGATCTTACCATACAAATTGGCAGAGGTCAGTACATGGTGTTTGTTATTAAAAGGCAACTCTTGGAATGGTTTTCAATACTTTGAGATGCACACTCAGAGTTTCTTTCAGTTTTTATTTATTTATGTCAAAATAACGTGGGAGAAGCTGATGGGTGTCCTAATCTAGGAAATGATTGACTTTTCTTCTATGCCGTTCCTGGAAGGCAGGTTTGTACTTTACTCTGATGGTCTGTAAGTGCTCTAATGACTCGTGGTTGTGTGAGAGCTGTCCAAAGCAGAGCTGTGCCTTGCTGAGTGTGTGTGTGGTACAGGTGTTTGTCTCCACATGTCATTCCTTAAGCTGGAGCACTGATTCATCCCCAGCAGAGTGCTGACCCAAGATTCCAGATTTTTACTGGCTTCTTGAGTGCCTGTGTGGTTCTTGTGTGGCAGGAGCTGCAGATCTCTACAGGAGATTCCCATTAGCTTTTCCTCAGACCCCTCACAGCCTGGGCCCTTGTGTGATGCTTTGGAGCAGCCACAACTCCATCAGCTGCCTTCAGACTCCAGTGTAGTTATATGGGATCGAAATGTGATTTTCAGGAATTCTGAATTCTATTCTGTGGCTGGTAAAGAGAAACAAATTTTTTCCTCTTATATTCTTCAAAATACATAAGTTCTGTTCTGCTGAGCTACTTGTTTTGGCTGTTTCTGCCTCTAACCTTCTTGTATCCCCCAGATTAGGAACACTGAGCATCACACCATGCTTGGTCCCTCCATTTCCTCTTGTTGTAGGGTTGTGTGAGAATTTACAGCACCTTGAGTAGCATCTCAAGAGCAGCCTGTTGTGTCACAAATAAGTAAACACATTGTGTTGGCACTGGGGTCAGCTGGAGATATTTTGGCTCCTTTTTCCAGGGGAAAAAAAAAAAGTATCTTTTCTCCCACTCTGAGGGTGTGTTTAAGCTCAGTAACTGTTACTGAGCTTTCATCTTTGGAAGTGAAGTGTTGTCTTTGTGCAAAGGTGGAATGTCCCCTAACAAAGGGCCCACAAGGGCTCTCACTGGGTCTCTGTGATGGACATTTAATCAATGTGGTGTTTCTACTTTTTTCCTGCATCTTGGGCACAGACTTTAAAAAAATGGCTAGAAGAGTTCAGAACTGAGCTATAACCACCCTTCTGCTAGAGGGTCCTTAGCATCATGGTATCATGGAGTGGTCTGGGTTGGAAGGGACCCTAAAGATGATCTTGTCCCAAGCTCCTGCCATGAGCAGGGACACCTGCCACTGGACCAGGTTGCTCCAAGTCCCATTCAACCTGGCCTGGAACACTTCCAAGGACGGGGCAGCCACAGCTTCTCTGGGCACCCTGTGCCAGGGCCTCCCCACCCTCCCAGCCAACAATTTCTTCCCAATATCCCATCTAATCCTACTCTCTGTCAGTTTGAAGCCATTCCCTCTTGTCCAAAGCTCCTCCAGGCCCTTGTCCAAGTCCCTCTCCAGCTCTCCTGGAGCCCCTTTAGGCACTGGAGTCTTCTCCAGGCTGAACAATCCCAGTTCTCTCAGCCTTTCCTCACACAAGAGCTCCTCCATTCCTCTGGTCACCCTGGTGCCTCCTCTGGACTCTCTCCAGCAGCTCCACGTCCTTCCTGTGCTGGGCCCCAGCGCTGGGGCAGCTCTGCAGGTGGGATCTCACCTGAGCATGGCAGAGGGGCAGAATCCCCCCTGCCCTTGACCTGCTGTCCAACACCTGTAGTGTACTGACACAGCTGGGAACAGTCTTACCTTGATGGTCTTTCTATTGAGGTGGAAGAAACCTCTCTAGACCTAGAGTGGCTCAGCATGAGTTTCTCAAGTGCTTTCCAAAATGTTTTTGGTGATATGGCTGCTCCCAAATCCCAGGTGTCCCCTTAGAAAGGTTCGTCACCAATATCAGTAGAAGAAAGGAAAGATCAGGGTGTGGTGGCTGTGGGGGAAGACAAAGGAGCACAAGGCTCCTTTGGGAATGGTTGATGTGATCTTCGTGACAAAATCATTTTGGAAGAAGCCGTGAATTGTGTTAAGATGAGCACCTCCCATGCTTTTTGTTCACCTCCTTATATCATCAGCATCCTGACCACCAAATTCTATCCAGCAGTGACCTTGCTCTGGGAGCAGGTTCACTGCTCACAGAGCAGAATTTGAGATGCTCCAGCTGGAACCTCCCTGTGGTAAGAGGCCTTCTCCTGGTCTTCTTCTGGCTCAGGGAGTAGGAGGAGTGACTTAAATTCAGATCTGTCTGAATCAGGAAGGAAGAGTGGGATTCACTTGACATTTTGGGACTTCACAAAGACTATTGATGTCTGATAATCCTCACTCATGACTCACTGGACTCTTGGGAACCAACGGGCTGGTTATTCCTGTGTATTTAACAAAGGAGCATTATAGATGGCTCCAACGGATGGAGCCGTTGAGGGTTTGAGGATTTGCAGACATGGCTCTCCCACCACAACCTCTATAGCTCACGGGCAGCTGCCTTTCCTGATGGATACAGCAGCTACTTTATTCTTCAGATGCCTGAGGGTTTTTTCATAGCTTGGTACACTGAAAGGTTCAGTGGAGTTTGTCTGGAAAAGACTCTGTTCCAATGGCTCTCAGAAAAAGGATTGGATAATGTCATTTTGGCATGTCCTTGCTTCTTTACACCATCAAGAAGAGCAGGTTGGATCTACCAGTCTTCAGGTTGCAAGAGAGGTGGAAGATGCCACATCCCTGGCAGTGTCCAAGGCCAGGTTGGATGGGGCTTAGAGCAACCTGGGCTAGTGGAAGGTGTCCCTGCCCATGGCAGGGGATGGATCGAGATGAGCTATAAGGTTCCTTCCAGCCCATACCAGTCTGGGATTCCACGTAAAAAGCTTTGAGATCTTAAGTTTGGGATGGGTTTTGAGCTTTGATGAGGTTCCCTCGTGCATCTGCTCCATTCTGGAATGCTCCATTTTCTGTGCTCGGCACAGGGGCTGACATTTGCCGAGCCCTTTCATCGGTGTTGTAGTATGTGGAGATGACAAATCCACGCAGAAATGCTTTCCATGGAAAGCGAGTGTGATCATTCCATGATCCCAGCCTGGCTCCTGAGAGATCTGTGCCCTCAGGGTCCTGCTGTGACAACTGTCACCCTCCTTAATAGTCTTGAATGGGCAGAGTTGGCCTGAAGGGATCCTTCCCTTTGCTGTTTTGGAGGCACTAGGGCTGAGATTGAAGTTTTATTGTCCAAGCCAAGCCTTTTCTCTTTCCCTTTCCCGAGCTGCAGCCCCGAAGCACACGGAGAGGCCGCCTTTGTTGGATTTGCAGTGATGTCACATTCCTGGCTGTCTCCGCGCTCCTGCCTTCTTGTTGAGCGCTGATTGGAAACACAGTCCTGTGGTTTGGGGCTTTTTTTTTAGAAACAGTGGTTTGAACGCTTGGCAACTCACTTGAAACATTCTCCTTCAGCTATGAATTGACACAGACTGACTCTTCCTGGTTCTGTTCGTCTTTGCAGTAATTTGGGTAAACTACATCTTTTATTCTGGCCATGTTTTGGGTAGAAGGTACTGCAAAGTGGGGACAGCTTGTGGATGGACATCATGGAATCACAGATGGGTTTGAGTTAGGAGGGACATTAAAGCTTATCTTGTTCCACCCCCTGTCATGGGCAGGGACACCTTCCACTATCCCAGGGTGCTCCAAGCCCTGTCCAGCCTGGCCTTGGGCACTGCCAGGGATCCAGGGGCAGCCACAGCTTCTCTGGACAACCTGTGCCAGGGCCTCACCACCCTCACAGAGAAGAATTCCTTCCCAATATCCCATCTATCCCTGCCCTCTGGCAGTGGGAAGCCATTCCCCCTTGTCCTGTCCCTCCATCCCTTGTCCCCAGTCCCTCTCCAGCTCTCCTGGAGCCCCTTTAGGCCCTGGAAGGGACTCTCAGGTCTCCCTGGAGCCCCCTCTTCTCCCATCAGCTGGAAGCCTGCAGTGTTGAAGGAGAAACTGCAACTGGCAACCACCTCCTCTCAATTTATTCATATTATATTTTCTCTCTTAGGACTTCTCTTGATGGCTTTGCCCCAGGAGCTGAGTTGGGCGGTCCCTCAGGAATAATGTGCCATTTTAAAGTTAGGCAGAAATACTGACTTTGTCAGCTCTGTGTTTCTTTTAATAAAGTCAAGACTTTTTGATTCTTGCCCACAAATAATTATTCTGCTGGATGATCTTGGAGGATCCAAGGACTGGATTCCAGTGCCTAAAGGGGGCCTATGAGAACGCTCCAGAGTGACTCTCTACAAGAGCCTGGAGTAACAGGACAAAAGGAAATGGCTTCCTACTGAAAGAGGGCGGGGTTAGATGGGATATTGGGAAGGAATCCCTCCCTGTGAGGGTGGTGAGCCCCTGGCACAGGGTGCCCAGAGAAGCTGTGGCTGCCCCATCCCTGGCAGTGTTCAAAGCCAGGCTGGACGGGGCTTGGAGCACCCTGGCCTAGTGGAAGGTGTCCCTTCCCATGGCAGGGGGTGGAATGGGATGGGCTTTAAGATCCCTCCCCGCTCAAACCAGTCTGTGAATCTTTGATTTAAATCAGGTCATGGGTTAAATGTAACACTGAAGTCCAGTGAGGTGGTAGGATTCTAGCAATTAAAATCGGTGCCTCCTGTGTGCCAGCAGTTGCTGGTGCCATCATCTTCAGCTGAGCAAGTTTTTCCCAGAACAGAGGTTTCATTTTACTTTATTTTACCCAGGAGCATTCAAAGTGTGTGGCAGCAGCACCTGCTTGAGCAGGGCCATAAGGAGGAGCAAATAAATAGTTGTAAGCCAAACTCCAGGGTGGGATCTGTTGATTCTTGGTGTGTAATCAGTGCCCGTTCTTGGGATGTTACAGGGATTATGGGATGAGCATGTGGTTCTTCAAGAAGACCCTACAAAGCATAATGTGCCATCAGCTTTTCTCATCGTTCGGTGACTCGTGGTTTATTGTTAAGAGGTTGTGTCTGACCATTCGAGTACCATCCCCGTGTCACTGCAGCTACAGCTCTTTCTGAAATTAAGGACAGGGCAGTCAAGGGGATATCTGGTTTTGCAGGGAAAAATCAACACTGCTTTGTTTTGCCTCTCGTGGCTGTGGCACCAATGGCAAACATGGGCTTGATTTGAGACCCTGCAGGGGAGCTGCCATCCTCTCTGGCTCCACCTCCAACAGCTCTGGAAGTCAAGGACACCACACCCATAAATAATGCTTATATTCATCTCTGGCAGCTGCCTCTTATCTCCTGAGCCACACCAGCTCATCTGCCACAGAGCTGCCTCCTGGAGCTGTCCATTTTTCCTTTTACAGCACTGGATGGTGTTTTAATGCAGTGTTTGAAACAACGGCGCAGTTTGGGCGAGCGCAAAGGTTTAGAAGCTTTAGGCCATAGATAAACTTAGGAGAAAGGCTGCACAGACATGAAAGGCTGCACTTGTGTGCTGAGGTCTTGGGCTGTTGTCCAAAACAGCTGCCAAAGACGTTATCAGGAGTGAGATGGTGCATTAATGGAGCCAGCAGCACTTCATGGGTTTCCAGAGAAGTCACAGGGCAGTGTTTGGTAACAGTGAGCTGCAGAATTCCACTTCATTTAGCAATGGGAAGGACCCTTGGAAAAGGCTATGGGAGCAATTGAGCCATCAGTGGTGGTAGGGGTGATTGGTCCATATTGATTCAGATCTGTCTTGAGCATTGGGCATCTCTGCAGCCACAGCCATCTTCTCCTTGATAAAGTAAAATACAGCAGGCACATAGCTGAAAAATGGGATTTTAATGGCAGCAAAGCAACATGCTGTGGGTTGCTGTTGTCCTTCCCAAAGTACCCTTCAACTTCAGACTTTGGGGGTTTTTTCATATATTATTATGTTCATTTTTGCAGTTATACTGAAGTAGGAAAGTTTCACAAGCCACAGTTCAGGTATTTAAAAAAAAAAAAAACAGATGCACTAAATACCAAGTGACTTGACTGGTGTTTGGTAGGAAACATGTGAGAGCAGAGCACTTTGGTCACATCTTTGTGGAGAGCTTGAGGGTTGTTAAAAATCTTTGTCTTGACCCTGTTTGTAATCTGAGTATCATCTTAATCCCTGTGAGGAATTGCCCTCCTGGGCCACATCTGTCTTCCTGCTTCTATCTAAATAATCCAAGGAATTCAGGTTTTTTCCGTCTCCACTCACTGCAGGGCTCCAAGATCAGAATATGCCTTGACTCATCCACTCCTTTACCTCTCACAAATCCATCTTGGTTGATGGTTCCATCCCCTTTCCGTCGTGCTGGAGATGAGCCTGTGGCCAAGCTCCCCAACCGTCCCTGCCTGGTTTCCATCCCATCTCTTCTGTTTTTCAGGCTGGTGTCCAGCGCCTGCTTGTCTGTTTTTCTCCAGTCTCTGCATTTTTTCCCTGTTCTTCATCCAATGAGGAAAAACTCATTATCAAAGTAAATACATCTGTTAGTGACCCCTTCTTTACATTATTCCAGAAAAAAAAAATTTCCATGCTGTTTTCAATTCATTTAATTTGGTTGGTATTTCTTAAGCAAGTGACTTTGCTAATAGATATTATTTTAACAGATCTTCGTAATTTTAAGCCATTTGTGATCAAGGACATTTTACCCTAAGGGTTAGAAAGCGAATTAATTCACACTTTTGGAAGAAACGCGATGTGAAATTGTGCAGCAGAAGGGAAATAAAAGATGTGAGACAAGTTCTTGGGCAACAACTGACCTGATTCTTGCCTTTCTTTAATTCTGGAGAGCTGTTGGGAGCTGGTTGTTTGATGTGATGGGTGTCACTATAAACATGCCCTGTATTTAACTGAGTGTGTGTTCAGAATTGTAAGTGGAAAATGGGTGTCTGAAAACTCAGAGGAACTGAAAGGGACTGGGTTGTACCTCCAGCAAGGCAGTGCAAGCAGGTGTTGGGGAGCAGATGCTGGACCAGCAGTCCCGAACCGCTCCCACAACCTGGGCAGCAGGGACAGGGGGGGATTCTGCCCCTCTGCCCCACTCAGGTGACACCCCACCTGCAGAGCTGCCTCCAGCCATGGGGTCCCCAACATCAGAAGGACGTGGAGCTGCTGGAGTGAATCCAGAGGAGGCCACGGAGCTGCTCCCAGGGCTGGAGCCCCTCTGCTCTGGAGCCAGGCTGGGAGAGCTGGGGGTGCTCACCTGGAGAGGAGAAGGCTCCAGGGAGACCTGAGAGTCCCTGGCAGGGCCTAAAGGGGCTCCAGGAGAGCTGGAGAGGGACTGGGGACAAGGGCCTGGAGGGCCAGGACAAGGGGGAATGGCTTCCCACTGCCAGAGGGCAGGGTTAGATGGGATATTGGGAAGGAATTTTTCTCTGTGAGGGTGGTGAGGCCCTGGCACAGGTTGTCCAGAGAAGCTGTGGCTGCCCCTGGATCCGTGGCAGTGTTCCAGGCCAGGCTGGACAGGGCTTGGAGCACCCTGGGATAGTGGAAGGTGTCCCTGCTCATGGCAGGGGGTGGCACTGAATGACCTTGAAGGTCCCTTCCAAGCCAAACCTGTCTGGCATTCCATGATCATGGCTTGGTTCAATGGCCAGATGCTCTTTATCAGCCGGGTGCTTTGTGCTGTTGTTACGTGGCCATGGAAGGTCACCATGGAACTGTTCTGTGACTGTGTCCAGGGCATCCAAATTACAATTAAATCTGTGAAATGCTTTTTATTCTGCATAAATAGGTGCAGCTGTAAGTTCGTGTGAAACCAGCTCATGATTAGTTAGAAAAGCAGTGATGCAATTCAGGTCAGATTTACAAACCGAAATATTCCATCTCCTGACAATCTGAGATGCGCAGGATTAGGCAGGGGGTGACAATCATTGAACCTTGTGTTTTGGGTGACAGCAAAGCAGGAGAGGAAAGTCCAGGTCTTCTGGCAGCATTTGCTGGGGGCTCCACGGCTTTGCTTTCCTTGTCCTTTCATCCTCTCACGTTTGTTGTCCCCGGGTCTGTGCTGGCTCAGCAGAGCCAGAGAGGCTTCTTGGAGTGGGAGAAGAGTTGGGTCCTTTGGGAGAAGGGGAAAGGAGAGAACCTTTGCCCAGGAGTGGTGGGGCAGGCACATCTTTTTCTTCTGGTGCCACAAAACCACTAGATGTTACTTTTTCATGTCACGAAGTGTCACTTTACCTGGACCTTCTTTACCTGGGATGAATTTTTGCTGAGGAATACAAGACGCTTGGAATGACCATCGTAGGATGGTTATTTGGGATGATAAACTCTGCTGTTAGGGACTTTAAATCGGGGAGAACATTTCATTTTCAGCACAAACACGTAATTTTCAGCTCAGTAACAGTTAATTGGCAGAGACACAAGGTAGAGAAGCCTCGTGAAGTGTAATGAGAGGAAAAAAGTATTTCATTACAGCAAAGAACTGAGTGATGTTTCATTCTCCATATCCTTGTAGTGGGACTGGCTGATGCCTTTTTCAGCCCATTATAAAGGAGAGGGAATGAAGTTCCAGGGCCAAATGGCAGAACATTACCTAAGATATTAAAAAAAAAAAAACAAGAAAGGAAGAGATCATAGTTGCAATTAATCACGAGCCTGAAAATATTCAAGGAGAAAAAGTGGGAAGGAGACAAAATAATTACTAGCATGAAGAAATGAAAATTCTCAGTCCTGAGGTACGAGGACAGGGACACTTAATGGAATAGAAAGCAGCAGAACTGCTGGAAGCACCTACTTATCCCAAAGCCCATTAGCTGAGGAGACTCATTGTCACCAGGGGTTATTAACGTGAGGAGCTCAGCAGGAGCCCTTTGAAGAGCTGCTGCGTTGATGAGTGGATTCAGAATTCACAGAAAAATATTAATGGAATAAAACTGAAACCCCACAAAGCTTTTAAGAGCCAAGCAAGTGTCTCTGCTTCAGGACATAAGGGCAGCCTGGGAGGATAGAACTTCAAAAGAAACCTGTTTATGGGATGAGGTTTCTCACTTTTCCCTTGGAAATGCGAGGAACATCTGTGCTTGGTGACAGCGTAGGGATTAGGTAAGCAGTGGTTTTATCAGATTGATGAATTCCTTCATGGGGTGCAGCATCCTTCCTTTCCTACAAAGACTGAGTTCATCAACACTGGGGGTTTTTAACCTGTTTTCACGATGTTTTCGCGTTATGATGTCATTCTGTGCCCTCCGTTCTCACAGGGTGGTGCGAGGGGATGGTCTGAGATCTGGCTGAACAGTTTGTGTCTGTGAGGATCTTCCCAACCTGCTGAACTTCTGAGAATCCCAGAACACTTTGGGTTGGAAGGGACCTGAAAGATCACCTTTAAAGGCACGTTCTTGAGGTGTCCTGGGCAGGGCCAGGAGCTGGACCTTAGTATCCTTGGGGGTCTCTTCCAACTCAGGATATTCTGTGATTCTCTGTTCTCATCCCACCCCATGTGCAGGGACACCTCCCACTACCCCAGGCTGCTCCAAGTCCCCTCCAACCTGGCCTTGGACACTGCCAGGGATGGGGCAGCCACATCCTCGTGTGCAAAAGCTGCTGCAGTCACTCTTCTGCTCTGTGCCACCATGGAAATTCCTGTGTGTTAACTGTGTTCCTTCTATTTATTTGGCACTGATGTCTGGAAAAACAAGGAAGACATTGGGATTCCAAGATTTCTGAACAAAGTCTGAAATCAGGACTTCAGGAAGGGAAATGCTGACTTTCCATGGACTGTTCTGCCTGTAGCCCACTCCAGCTGCCCTTTCTGTCATCAAATCCATTCTCAGCTCTTTAAAGGATTCCTTTAATTACATCTGATTACTCAAAGATGCTTTAATTTCACAGAGTTCTTTTAGTTACTTAAATTTGTACTAAAATCATGTGAAAGGTTTTCAAGGAATGCAAACAAACCATTCCTGGGTTAGTAAGCCAGCTCTTCCCACATGGGATGTCATTTTGGTACAGTTGCTTGGAATATGGGATTTTCATGTGTGAGCCCAGTATGAATAAATTCAGGCTGATTTTTTTTCCTCAGCCTGGGCTGTTGGTCAGCAGCTGAAGGAGGAGGAGGAGGTGTAGAAGCGATGTGGCTGGACAGGGTCTGTTGCACCAACTTTGTCTCTACAGCGGTAACAGCTGAGGTGTGATGAGAAATAACTACTCTTTGGGGAACCTTGCAAAAAAAAAAAAGGTAAATATAACCCGGACTGATGATGATGGTGAGTTTGTCTACACTTGCCCTCTGCTTGGGAAGGACCAATCGAAAGGCAGGATTTGGCTTTTAAAGGCTCGAGGGCTGGTTTTGGTGATGGATCGGACTCCTTGGTGAGGATCCTGGTACGTTGTGCCTGTAAATGCTGAGCAAATTTCCCTAAATGTGGCCTCCTCACATCAGGTCACACAACTTCTTGTGCCACGAAGTAATTTGTTAATTGGTTTTTGCACTGGTTTCCCTGTGAAAACACAGGTGGAATGGGAGCTCAGTTCATGCTGTTGGCAGAACAAACTGGGTGCACGAAGGTGGAGGAAAACACATTTTGTCAACACCGGACCCTTCAAACTTGGCTGCCTGGTGGCTGTGTTCTCCTGTAGCTCTGTGGTGGGCTCAAGATGGCCCTGTGAGCACCTTTCCTTAAGGCATGTTCCACGTATCTCCTTTCATTGTCTCCTCCATAGGAGAAGTGAGAACTGCAGCCTTGTTTTCTGGAAGGGTTTAATTTCAGGAAGAGAGAGTGGTTTTTTTCCTTTCTTTTTGGTTTTGATTTGTTACAGATGACATTTTCTAACCACACCACCCAAAGCTGAAGGCTCTGAGCAAAATCTTTTTAGGAAGATGATGCTCGCAACCGCCTGACTCTGCGGTCGGGACTCGGAGAAAATCTCTAAGATTTGTGTTGGTTTCCTTTACTCCTGGCTATACTTGGGGGCTGTTTCTGAAAAGCGTAACCACAGCACGTTCCAGTCATCAGCTGCAGAGTGACAATATCAGAGACAGGACTTGAAGTCATCTCTAAAAATAAACAGCAGGCAGCCTCTGGCCTGGGATGGGGATGGGAATGGGAAATACGGGTCTCCTGTTTTGCCTTTCCCAAACCTGCCTGCCACCAATGGGGACACAATAGCTGGGTTTTCAACACATTCACTAAAGGTGTTCTTATTGTTCTTATTTGACGTTTTCCACTTCATTTTCCATGTTTGCATCCATCTAATGACAGGAAGGATGAGTAAGGAGAGGGCAGTTGCAGGAACACCAATACATCCCATGTTACTCCTCAGAAACCACATTAGCACAGGAACGACACGAACTGTTTCAGTGGGAATGTACGTGAGATAGTGTGAGGATCACGGAATCCCAGGATGGTGTGGGTTGAAAGGGACCTTAAGGATCGTCCAGTTCCACCCCCTGCCATAGGCAGGGACACCTCCCACTAGCCCAGGGTGCTCCAAGCCCCATCCAACCTGACCTGGAATTCCAAGCTCCTGGAACTCCAAGCTCCTTGGAACTCCTGGAGCTCCAGGCTCCAACCTGGCCTGGAACACTGCCACGGATCCAGGGACAGCCACAGCTTCTCTGGACAACCTGTGCTAGGCCTTCACCACCCTCACTGCCAAGACTTTCTTCCCAANGGGGGCTCCCAGAGCACACAGACGGCTCACATTGAGCTTTTCGTGATCCAAAATTGATCTACCACCATGTTCAGCCCATTGAGTGGGTCCCGAGTCACCCATGTGTGTGTGGGGAATTGTGATTTCCCACTGTTCCTCTCCCTTCCCAGTTGTGACCCAACGGGTCTGGTTTCCATCCGCATCCGTGTCCTGTGGCTGGGATGGATCGAGCAGCCTTTGGGGTTCCCCCTTGGCTCACGGGACATGGGCTGAGACACGCAGGATTAGGGGTTTTTTTTTTTAAAACAGAGGCTTAACACCAAGAGGAAAGTACTCTTGCAGGATGTCAGACTCAAGCTTAATCCCTGACTTGGCATCCAGGAGTGTTATATCATGCTCGGGCTGGAGAAGTGTGATGTCATTTTCCACACTCATATTTTATCTGAACATCTTATTAAAATCCTGTCATTCTCCTGTGTGCTTTCCCTAAGAGAACTCGGATTGTCAGTGCACCATGCTGGCTTCAGCCTGCAAGAAAAGTTTTTTAATGATTTTTATGTACAATTAAGGAGGAGGAAAAATACCTTTAAAGGCATCATTGAAAGAAAAGGAGTGAAAAATGCATTTTTTCATTTTTGATTACAACAAAAAAGAGGAAAAGTTGGCCTAAAAGTAGTATGAACATTCCTGTAAAGGCTCATTTTTATGCTTTAATTCTAAAAATGTACCTGCAAAATAAATACTTCAGAAAACAACAAAGCACTGAAGCCTTGCACTATCACTGGCTCCCACCCTCCCGGCTGGCTGCCACATCCTGGCAGAAACCTTTCACTATCACCCTGGAGCTGGGAGGCAGCAGCGTGTCCTGCCAGTGGATTTTATCCAAGAGATGCAAGTGTCAATGACGTTTTCCAGAACTTATGGGTGGATTTTCCAATGAGAAAAAATAGCCTGTAATGTCATTACCGTACAATGCTGCGTCGTGCCCCAACATAACGCTCAAACACAAAGGCACTTCAGGATTTTGTCCCTAAATCAGGTATAAAGTTCTCACATTCAGAGTGGGGCTTTAGGTATTAGTTTCAAATTTTGTGTAACAGCTTTTCTCTATTTCTTCTTGTGCTCTCCCTCCTCTTGTACCAGTTTCCCAGTACCTTCCATGACCAGCTTGGGTCAATTGGTACCTTCACAATCACCTTCCTTGGACAAAGGTCCTTCTCCAACCTGCCAGTCTGTATTAGTCAGAGGCATTTTAAGGGGATTTCCCAAACCACACTGACACCCTTCCCAAAAATCCCAATGAGACAAGTCAATTCAACAAGTTTATCCAGAGAGACAATTTTCCAATGTCAGCATATCATCAGGTTGACAAAGTCCTTCAAAGGACTTCAAAGCAAGTAATTGCTTACCTGCAACTCTAGGAAATTATAAACTCCTAGTAATTCATTATTTTAGAAAAAATAAAAATAATTTAAAATATTTTAATATCAAAATGTTTTCATCCTGGGTTAGTGTGTTCATCCTGCTGGCCATGGATGAGTAGGACACATGGCATGGAATGGGATTCTTCTCCTCTACTCTGCCGTCGTGAGACCCCACCTGCAGAGCTGCCTTCAGCTCTGGGGTCCCCAACATCGGAAGGACGTGGAGCTGCTGGAGTGAATCCAGAGGAGGCCACGGAGATGGTCCCAGAGCTGGAGCCCCTCTGCTCTGGAGCCAGGCTGGGAGAGCTGGGGGTGCTCACCTGGAGAAGGCTTCAGGGAGACCTGAGAGCCCCTGGCAGGGCCTAAAGGGGCTCCAGGAGAGCTGGAGAGGGACTGGGGACAAGGGATGGAGGGCCAGGACAAGGGGGAATGGCTTCCCACTGCCAGAGGGCAGGGTTAGATGGGATATTGGGAAGGAATTCTTCTCTGTGAGGGTGGTGAGGCCCTGGCACAGGTTGTCCAGAGAAGCTGTGGCTGCCCCTGGATCCGTGGCAGTGTTCCAGGCTAGGTTGGACGGGGCTTGGAGCACCCTGGGATAATGGAAGGTGTCCCTGCCCATGGCAGGGGGTCGCAGGGGGTGGGCTTTAAGGTTTTTTCCAACCCAAACCATTCTGGGATTCTACAAACGAGGCATTAAAACCCACGTTTGGACCAGAAGAGGAATTTAGTCCTTGTCTGATTCCAGCAACTGAGAGTTTTCTCTCTGTTTTCCTCAAACCCGTAGATGTTCTCCCAGTTCCAGTGATGAGCCGTAGATGCTCCAGCAGGTTTTGTGTGTGGTGCTGCTCTCCTTCCTCACCACCCTCCTCGCTTTCTGCTCTTGCCCTAATTTAGCTCTCACAGCTACGTCTCTCCCTTCCTTCCTCGCTGCTCTGTCTCGGAACAGGAATGTCAGACCCAACAAACCACGCTCAGCAGTTCTCTCCCTACAACCACAAACCCAAGCTGCAGCCACTTTCTCTGTGGTTTTTTTCAGCCTTCATGGAGCAGTAACAGTGTCAGAGATAAAAACCGGATTTTTATAGTATTTTAATACATGTGGTTGCTACTCCTCTGACACCAGCACTCTGAGTAGTATCTGGTACCCCTAAGCCCTATTCAAATAAGAGTGTACTTTCAGTTTGCTTTTTTTAATCACCTAATTAGTGATTGCTGTAGGTCGTCATCTCTGAGATGCCCACGTGGGCTGTTTTCAATTTTCTGCACATCCAAGGCTCACTGAGAACAGGGGCTTGGCTTCTGTTCCTGGTCAGTAGATCCCTTTAGGTGATCCAAATCAAGTACATTAGGAGAGCTTGAATTCTTCCTGCTTTTGCTTGTTCTAATCTTGGATAAATCCTATTCCTCTTCACAGTGGCCAAGCCTTGTTAATTTGTGAATTTTTTTAAAAAAGCAAGCATAATTTTGAATTTTTTTTTTTAGAGTAGAAACTGATTTCTTTAATCATTTACTCCCATGCAGCATGATTTTGTTGAATAGGTACTTTGAAGCAAATAAGAAAACAAGTACACTCTTTTCCTGATTTTTCCCCTACTTGGAAATTAAATACATCATTTAAACCCACAGAAGTGATTGAAGGAGGGATATTTTAATCTGAAAATCTTAGGTAAATACCATGGGCAAAATTCAGTAGGTGTTAATATATGGTTTTTTCCTCTGAGTCATATTGGAATGAGACATTTGTGTTACAGTAGGTACAAATGTAATTATGAAGCCAAATTTCACCTTAGAGAATAAATGGGGGAAAAATGGGAATGGCTGATAAGGATTTCAAATTAGACATCAAATGATAATGAAAATCAAATCCTGTGTATGATAATAGCTCACTAAATCATTGCTGTGGTAGGATATCCAAAGGTTCTTGGGATTTAGTGCCAAATCCCTGTGAGCAAAATCACCACCTGATTAATCAGAGAACGTGCTGAAAATTTATTCCACATATTAAAAGGAAAGCAAACAAGTGAAGCTCCCATAGAGCCACTAAAAACACATATCCGTGTTTGATTTTTGGAGGGATTTCCTGAAGAGGAAGAATTCTACTGCTGCTTTTTTTTTTCTGAACATTTCATTGGAAGCACTTTTCATCCTTGTATAGAAATTATAGGAAGCCCATCAAAGGCCCTAAGGGAAAAGAGGGTATTTCCTCTCTTCCTGTGTTCAGATCTGATTTCCTGAAGAGAAGAGGAATCTCTTTTTCTTCTCTCCACCAGAAGAAAATGTATTTTGTGTTGCCCAACTTTACTTAAATAATTGAACTCCTGTTCTTTATGTTTTACACCAAATCCTGCAAACTTCACACCTGGAAAGAAACATTTCTTATCACCTTGGAATTACTGTAATTGTTCAGTATTTGTTGATAAGAGTCTGAAAGGGGAATGTGTTGCTTGTTTTCCTCCTGGGGGGCAGGAAACAGCCGCACATGTGTCCTCGTGTTCCGGAAGAGTTGGGGGGTCACCAGGAGAGAAAGAATCCATAGGTAGTTGCTATGGCTGTGTCGACATCACTCCTATTTTAACAAGTGATTTTGTGGAGGTCTTGCAGGTTCTTGGGAAAATTACAGGGAGGGTTGCTTGTAAAGCCAGATTTTTTGGGATGCTTGGGAGTTCTGCTTCTGTAGGGAGTGCTGTCACTGGCAACGGGTTTATCCAGTGTGAACGAATAACATTGATAATGTCCACCATGGGATACACACACACAGTCTCCTGGGAAAATGCTGGAAAACTGGAGGAAAAAAGGACCATGACCAACAACACAACAAGTCTTGTGGACTGAACAGCAAAGCACCAAGTTGCCTTTGGGGCTAACAAGTCAGGCTGCCTTCTAACAAGTCTTCTCTTCAAGATCCAAGGACTTTTCCAGAGTCGTCCTTGAAAAATGGCATTTAAATATCACCTTTTCAAGTTCTCGTAGCTTGTAGAAAATCTGGAGTGGGTGCACTGACCGTGCCCCCACGTCTGTGGTGTCCCTGATGGAAAACTGGGATTTATCAGTGTTATATTGACCAGAATTATTGAAGGTGCAGTAATGTTGTGTTGACCAATTGAATCTGTCATCACGTCTTTATGGGTGCTCCCTAGATTTGCATAATGCTAAGAGATGGGAGAAGGGTTGTCACAGTTAATAAACTCCACGGGTGTTTAATCCTCATTAGGGCTTTAAGTCATTCTGGTGCTCACATTCACTTTCCAGTTGTACTTAAATCCACTTCTCATTAACTGAGTCTGTGCTCAGGGACTGGGGTCTAAACCCCAGCTCTGAGCACTGCGCCCTTCCTAAGGTGCATTTGTCATAATAATGACCCAAAATAGATTGTGATGTCCGATGTGTGTGTGTAAAAAGGGCATCTTTTTCTATGAAAAATGGTTTTGGGGTTTTCTGTCTTGCTTTTCTAGAGAGCAGCGTGTGGTGCTGGCTGCGCTCTGGAGGTTCCAGTGATGGAGTGAGGCTCAGAAACCCTCCTGGGCAAACTCAGATCTATAAATGGCTGTGCAAATGTAGTATTAAGTTGGGTTTTGATGGTCATAAGAGCTGCCCAAACCCAAGTATCCATCCCCCACCTTTCTCCTCTGTCCTGGGTCAGTCTGTGCTGTCCTCCACATTAGTTATGCAGGAAGATGGACAGACCTCTCAATGAGCTGAGATGTTTGAAGTCTTTAGAGACCTGTAGCTGCCTCATAAATACCACTTTGGAATGATTCTTACTTGGAATTGCTCAGTACACCAATACCCTGCTCTTCCTAAGTGATGCAAAAGTGATGAGCCTTGCTTTGTTTTGGGCTTCTAATTTTCTGAGTGTCATGTCAAGCGATGCCCTAAACAGAAGCAGTTCTTCATTTTAGACTGGCTCTTTTGAAACAGAATGTTAGGGGAAGTATTTATTGGCTACAAGAGCCCTTCATCCCATGGATTTGTTTGGGTCAAAAATGCTTAAAGCTGAACACCAGGGGCCAGTTGTTGTTCCAGATACGCTCCATGGTTGGGTTGGTTTGATGGAGTCATTGAGGAGAGGGTCTGTCTCTTGTATTTCAGTCCCACTCTGGGTCTCACTGTGGTTACTGGGGTCCACACTCCAGAAAATATTCCTTTTGGCTAAGGAAGGGTGTGACTGAAACCACAGAGCTTCTAGCAGCATCTTGATGGCTTTTTCGTCAGAGAATATCCTGAGTTGAAGGAGCCCCACAAAGATCATCAAGTCCAACTCAGCGGGATGTCTTTGCCTTCTGCTCCCTGGGACATCCAGTCACTGCGATGTTGCTGCAGTTTTTGCTCTTTGCCTTTCAAAGCCCTTCAGCACTTGCTTCCACCCTCCTCTGTTCTCCGGGCTTTGTTTATTCCTCTTAGTCTGAAAAATGTATAAATATTTGAGGTTTTGTTGTTAAGATTGAGCTATTGGTGCTCTTGCTCGTGTGTTAGGTTAGTCAGCAATAAAAACACTGAATCCGGTGAGGATCATGGGGGGAACTTCCAGCAAAATCATGTGAAAATGTCTGTAAGAGGTTAGCTAAACATCTTGGAATCATGGAATCAATTAGGTTGGAAAAGACCTCCAAGATCATCAAGTCCAACCATTCCCCAGCACTGCCAAGGCCACCACTGACCCGTGTCCCCAAGTACCACATCCACATGGCTGTTAAATCCCTCCAGGGATGGAGACTTCACCATTTCCCTGAGCATCCTGTGCCAGTGCCTGACCAACTTTTCCATGAAGAACTTTTCCCTAATATCCAATCTGAGCCTCCCCTGATACAGATTGAGGCCATTCCTTCTTGTCCTGTCCCTGTTCCCTGGGAGCAGAGCCTGACCCTGCCCCAGCTGCCCGCTCCTGTCAGGGAGTTGTGCAGAGCCAGAAGGGCCCCCCCGAGCCTCCTTTTCTCCAGGCTGAGCCCCTTTCCCAGCTCCCTCAGCTGCTCCTGGTGCTCCAGCCCCTTCCCCAGCTCCATTCCCATCTCTGGCTCCAGCCCCTTAATGTCTTTCTTGTAGTTTTCGGTGTATAAGCTTGGTGGGGATTTTAACCTGCCTGCTTTCCCTGGATTTTTTGGGTACCAACAAATATTTTGAATAATTCCAGCTTGAAATGTCAGCCCTCAGCTGAGTGCAGAAGGGCAGGAGTGAGGGATCCTGCCTGGAGCAGGGAGTGCTGTGGGATGGCAGCAGATTTGCTTAAATATATTTAGTGACTTTGTAATCTCGGTTCTTAGGAACCTCCTGGATGTGTACAAATGTGTTTTACAGAGACTTTTAATTTGAGCAAATTTGGGTTCCTGAGATTACATCTTTTCCAGCCTCTAAAACACAGGCTGCTGCTGTCGGAACTGTAAGTCCTTGTTCCAAAGCACTTCAAAAGCAGATTTTAATTCTTAAGTCTGTCTTCCCCTTGTTCCTTTAGACAGAAGATGTTTCCAGAAGTTTATCTATTTTTAAGGTGGCCTGAATCCGATGCTGATCATGACAACTTTCAGACCAGTTAATTTGGCAATGAAATCCTACAAAAAACTCAAATATGTTGTATCAGGATCTTTAAAAAATTGGCCAACCCAACAAGTGGAGTTTCTGGCATATAATAAATAATATATAGATCCTTTCCATCTTGATAAGCAGGAAACTATTGATTAAAACCTTGTCTGTAGCTTATTTCCTGACTCGCCGAGCCAAAGCGCGTTTGATCTGTCTCAGTTTGGAATCAGCAATATTTTTGTGTGGATGCAACATGTCCCGCTCCCTTTGATCCCCAGAGATTTGTTTTGGCATTGCAGCAGCTATTTTTATTTTGCTTTGTGAGGGAAATAAAAATGGTTTGATGAGTATCACCATGTTCCAGATCTGCCTAAATGTCATGTAAGGAGACTTGCGGAAGAGACCAGAAGCTGTAGGTGATGACCTGAAGACCAGTTGTATGTGATATATGGGATATAGTTCAGAGACTAGAATTAATTTAAGATATGTAGGATAATGCAGGAATAAATAACTACTCAATAAATACAGCATAAAACCTTATTTCAAATGCTCTGCTGCAGCTCCTGAATTTGAAAAGAAATAATATTTCCTGATGGTCTTCAGTTTGGGTAGTTTTGGTATCTGTTTAGGATAGTGAGGGGCTTTATTTCTCATGTGACATCACCTAAGATCTATTCTCAAGAGTAAATATTTTATCTAAATGAAAGAAAAAATTCAAACAAACAAAGCAAGCCCCCTCCCCCCCCCCGCCCAAACACTGAGTCATTTAAAATAAGTTCATTTCAGTGCAGCTATTTTTTAAATGGATGAAGGCAAAGTGCTGTGTCCACCCTATATTCTCCATATGTTGCTTTGCCAGGAGTTTCCTACCAGCTCTTAGGATTAAGCCATCACTTCTAAAAGTAGCTATGGAACAATTTGGGATCTGGGCCACTGATTGTGGGACCCAAACATAGCAAGGAAATCACCTCTCCATGGGCTTCCCAGCTTTCTGTGTAGCTGAGCCCACCTTGGGAAGAAAGAGCAGTGGCTCATCCCCCACCCTGCACATCCTGGAGGAAACTGGGTAGTGCTGGTGTCAGAGAAATATCCCAGTCTGACCATTCACAAGACTCATGGCAGTCACACTCCCAGCATTCCTCATCACTGGAGTGGTGCAGGCTTAATGATATCCTCGTTTATTTTGGAAAACAAACAGGGAAATTCAGAGGTGAAGTCCTGCACATCCCTGTAGCCTCTAATGAAAGGGGGAATGAAAAGTATTGCAGTATAAACCTATATATGATGTTGTAGGGGAAACAACAACGTTCTTTTTGGCTTTAAATAGAAATGGAGTTTGTTTTTAATTGCACGTTGGAGCAATTAACTGGGCTGGTTTATGCCAGGACAAAGCTTTAGGGCAGTGAGAAGCATTCCTAGGTCTTGGCCTTTGTCTTTCCCCAGAGACTGATTTTTCTGGTGTGACAGTGGCACTGATTGTCTTCCAGCTTAATCAAAGAAGTGTAGGTGGAGCGTAGAGATAGAAAATTGGCCTTGAATTTTCTATTAATCACTGAAATAGTCTCTCACATTTGAGGAAAATTAAAAAGAAAAATTAGACAGCAAAAAGCCCCCAAACAACCCGTGTTGCTTTTAATAAAAACAGCCAAGAAACCCTCCCCAAACCCTTTTCATCAATAAAGGGAAGAAAAAGCAGCTAGTGGGAACTAGAGCTCTTTGTGTTTGAAATGCCAGCTGCTTTCCAGCCCTTGTTGGAGAGCTCGGGCATTTCAAGAGCTCGCTCTTAAGAAGTGCTGCTTTGTTCTGAGCTACACCAGAATCCTCTTGGTCCTGTTGCTCACCTACTTTCATTACACATTGGTTTTGGTTGTTTTTTGGGTGAAGAGTTCCTTGCTAATTATGGCCATATTTTGTAGTTACCTTGTGATGCCACTTTTTATTGCCACCAAGTTATGGTCAGCAGCATACGGAGGCTGTGAGCATCCTCAGCCATAGAACTGTGGAATTGTTCAGGCTGGAAAAGCCTTCTGAGCCCATCGAGTCCAACCATCCCCCAGCAGTGCTAAGGCCACCCTTAACCCATGTCCCCACGTTTCATATCCACACATCTGTTAAATCCCTCCAGGGATGGGGACTCCACCCCTGTCATGGGCAGCTGTTCCGCTGCCTGACAACCCTTTCCATGAATAAATTTTTCCTAATATTCAACCTAAACCTCCCCTGGCATGGACTGTGTTACTCCCTTCTCCTATTCCAGCTGGACAGGGAGAGGAAGTGAGACCATGTACTTGAGTGCATTTTAAGAGCAAAACATTGGCAGAACGGCTTGTGGTCACACTTAATGCTGCTGTCTCCAAAAATGAAGGAAAAAGAGGTGTGAATAAGCTGATAGAAGAAGATAAATGGTGCTATGTGAGCTTTGTTCCTTCACTTGGGGTCAGTGACATGAGGTGACTCAGACGATGCTCCTCAAAGGGAGGGTTGGTGAGAAGGATTTCAAGGCAATGTGTGACAAGCCACTGATTTGTTACAGTTCAGGGTTTAATTGAAATAATTATGTGGGAACCTTCTGGTTCCTTTTTTATTCTTCTGCAATGGCTAAAATGAACGAAAATGTAGCAGCCATGGCTGGTACCACAAATTTTTAGGTGATTAATAGGTACCAAAGCGCTACTTGAGGTGATAATTGAAACCAAGGAAGAATACCAAGCAGCAAGAAAAAAGATAACCTTTAAATAGGAATTCCTGCTTTCTGGGTCTCTGTGTAGGTGCCTGTCTGAAAGCCCAGGGACCCTCCTTTGATCTCAGCTTTCATCCCATCAAGCAGAATCTCTTTGATCCCGGCCATGGTGGGGATGGCCCTTCCTCAGCACTGTTATTCCTCTCTCTGGGAGAGCTGCTGGAGGAGCGCTGAACCTGCCTGCCATGATTTGTAGCTCCCGCTGGCGGTACCTGGAAAACTTCAAGTTTTCAGGAACCCTCAGATTTACTAGAGGGGTTTTAGCCTCCCCTTTTGTAGCCCTTCTGCTGGTGCCAGGCACTGCCTGTCCCAGCCTGTGCTTTCACATTGCTTGCTGTCGCTCCTTTGCAATATCCACCCTCATCTTTCCTTCTCCCCCGGGAAACCTTTCAAGGATCTTGGTGAATTTATTATTTATGTTTTTAATGTATGTATTCATTTTCTTTCCTTTTGCCACCAGTGGTGGGACTTTTGGTGTGAGCTCATGTATCATCCACTCAAATGCATGAAAGAAACCAAGCCAAAGTCAGGGGCACATCTCACAGCCCTGGGGTTACACCCAATTCCCAGTGCCCTTCGGACCGTTGATGTACGTGGCATAAATTAAAATAGCAGACAAAAGCTTTGGCGAGGGAGAAATATGAACATTGGATGTGGGAGCTTGAGAAGCAAAAGCCATTTTAGTGCAGAGCAGGAATCATTTCCAATCACCTTTTTTTCTTCTCTCTTTCAGGCTGTGACCGTGCGGAATTCCATGGCCAAGTCGTTGTACAGTGCCCTGTTTGACTGGATCGTGTTCAGAATCAACCACGCGCTCCTCAACTCCAAGGACATGGAGGAAAGCACCAAGGTAACATCTCACCAGCTCTTTTGGCTCCCCTCTTGGGTTTTTAAAATAGGTCACTGAGTGATAAAACATTACCCAGGCAATGTTGCTTACCATGAAGTTAATTTTTCCTCAGATCATAACTGAGTACATCGTTATTGTAAGTGGTGCTTGCTGAGCTGAGAAGGGTGAAGCACCTCAAGTATTATAAGCTCAAAGAAAGCAGGGAAGAGATTTTGTTGTAGCCACAAAAGCCAGTTCCTCCACCCCCTCCAGGAGCAATGGCAAATAATTTTCCTCCTTGTGTGTAAAACTAGAGGACCATGTATAATTGAGGGGAAAAAAGGGGAATTCTTGCTACTGCATTTTGATGAAGTTGCTCCACGATGAAATGATGAACGAGCTGGGTGTCTGTAGGTACTGAGTACAGTAGAAAAATGGAATTAAAGAAAAAAAGTCATAGTGGGAAGAGTAGAGCTGGTGCAGTGCCGTGCCACCTTCCCAAAGAATTGATGGAAGGAATGACATGAAGTTTCCTGTGATAGCAGGGTCTGGGTGCTGTGACCCAGGACATCCTCCCCAACCCTCTCGTGTATTATCCACAGTCCTCATGGCTGGGGGATACTGACCCCAAAATCGGTGTCCAGCACACACACCCTTCCAACTCTCCAGCTACCCTTGGCTTGGGAATTTAGGACATGGTCCAGCAGCGTGTGGGGGTTTTTGGGGGGATTGTGCATCCAAACTAGTCACAGCTGCCAAAAGGAGGATTTTCACTAAGCGCTGACATTTGGATTGTGCCGTAGGACTGAAGTTGCAGAGACTCTCGGCATGGTCACTCCTTTATTTAATTCCAAAAAAGGCTTGTGGAGTGTAATTATGGACTGGAAATAAAAACATGCCTATGAAATCTGGTTATATGCTTTTCTGACAAAGAGGGGTTGTTACAGTGATAACATCCAGTGAGCCTTCTGACTGCACATGCTGCCTCTCCCTCTGTTTAATATTTTACCAGAAATGTTGTGTTCTTTCCTGATTTTTTTTTCCAAGTCATCAGAAGTTTTGTCTGGGCTGTCAGGAATAAACAAACCACACTGTTTATATATTTGGTGAAGCAGAAAAGTGGATTTGTTTTGACAAGGAAATGCATCTCAAATGCTGATTAGTTTTTTATTAATGACCCAATGATTTTTTTAAATTATTATCTGTTCTGTAATATTTAAATACAAATCAGTCTAGGACACTCTTGTATGCTTAGCCTGGCTGTGCAAGTGAGGCACCACAGTAGGTGTTTATGGGCCATTAAACTTTGCTTCCCAGCCTCAAATCTCAGCAGGTAAGAGCCAGAACAGCCCAAATTCCTGCTTTTTTCCAGCATTGCTGCTGCACGTTAACCCTCTGCTTCCTCCAGCCAAGACTCCCATGGAGTGTAACCACCTCCTCCCTTGCCCATCTCCCTGTGTCATCTCATAAAATCCCAATTCCCAGGTTTCTGACGCTTTTTTTTGCCCCAAATTGTAGCGGTAATATCCAGGTCAGGCAGCAGGCGCTGGGAGCTGGGAGCGATGTTGCCCCTGTGCCAGAGCAGATCCACCCACGCTGGCAAATGCCCAGGACCCGGAGCTGCAGGAACGTGCTCGTACCCGGATCCAGGGAGGCAGTCCTGGGCTGTACTTGGGCCAGGGTTTCTGAGGCAGAGAGGCAGCGCACAAAATACCGGGGAATATCTGCTGCTCTAGGTGGGAGTGTAGTTCAGTTTATCTTCAGAGTCCTCTGTTGTCGGGACTTGGCGTGGTTGGGAGCATGAAGAGACGTCACAGTGATGATTTATTGTAGAATCAGTCTCATTTTATTAGAAGGGTGAGACAAGAGAGATGCTGCAAACAGCATCTCTAATATCAAAAGCAGCAACTGTTACAGTAGCAATAGTAGCATTAGCAGCAACGGGGGCAGCTGCAGCAGGTGCAGATACACCAGCAGCAGGCCCAAGTGGAGGTAGTAAAAGTGAAAGTAAGAGGTAGAAGTAAGTAAGTACTTTCTTATTACAAGATCTTATATACCTTTTTAGACCAATAAGCAAATGCTACGAAATATCTGGATATATTTGCACCAATCATCGCTATACATGATTTTGCCGCAATGCGTAACTTTCCAACCAATCATCATATTGCCATTAAAACTTATACTGTTACTTTCTAATAAGCTCTAAAGTCTACTGTTAAACTTAGAATACTTTATTTTCTTACTTAACATAACTCTTTCTTATATAAAATATGTTTTCTACTTTCTAAGAGTATATTTTTACTTCTATAAGGTATATTTCTCTTAAAACTGTAAAACTACATTTTTACTTCAAGCTGTAAAAGCTCATTGTTCTAACTCAGGCAGTCTTCGCCAAGGTCTCAAATCGAAACATGTATCTAACTCTATCTCTTCAAGCACAATACTGTTTGTGTTCTCTGTCAGCACCTGCAAACTTTCTGTAACTCTGTTTCCCACACTCTGTGAATTGGATTGATTCTCACAAATCTCCCAGAAATCATGAAAATGCACAAATCCTCCTTGTTTTAGGGGTGGAGAGGGTGAAGAAGAGATTTGTGTGCATTTCAGAGCAGCTTTGTTAAACATTGACCAGCCAGTTTTCCCTTGAGTGGTTCTACCATGTCACCTCCTCAGCCCTATTTTTAGCCCCCGACTTGGGTCGTTCCAGCACAGAGGGAAGAGAAATGTCTCCCTGGATTGGGCAGGGCTGGGAATAGCTGCTCCTTTGCCCTCGAGGAATAACGTTGCTGCCAACAAGTGTCCAAGGGCATCCCAGGCTCTGCAGCTGCCCTTGAGGCACCAACCAAGAATCACCACCCTGAGAAACGGAGCCGATGCCGACTAATCTGGTTCTTCTACCACTTCCCAGTCTTCTTGAGATCCTTTTCAGCTCATGCTTGGAGAAACCCCCGGTGAGGATGCAGGTTCTTCTTAGCCTCCCGTATGTTGTTTCGAGGTTGGGCAACAGCACTGAGTAACTGGGAGGTGGACTGGGAGCAGTGGTATCTCCAAACCCTGGGAACAGCTCCTTGCTGCAAGGCAAGACCTCGGCACTTGGATGACATCTCCTTGCTGGCATCTACCAGCCAAAAAAATCTCTTAAACACACCAAGTCTCTGATTTATGAGAGCAAAATACAGCCTTGCACCTCAGAAACTCCTGAGTGTGCAGTGGGTGAACAATATGTGACTCACTCTGCGGCAAATGCCCCGGATTAATCCCAACCCACGCTTGCCACTGATATTCCTCTGACTTTTAAGATATATTTTGAAATAATCCTGCAGGTTGGGAAGGTTCAGAAAGTGTCAGATGATGGATTTGGGGCACAGAGCTTTCTTTTATGATAATCACATTATGCAGAGGTAAAACAAGACTCAAAACCATCTCAATTCAGAGTGTGTTTGGGAGAAGTTGATGAGAAAAATTAATACAGAAGTTTCTCTCTTCATGAGTGTAGATTTGATTTCAGTGGGACAATGGGAACCGAGATCATTTTCAGATCCCAATATGTGTTTATTTGATGTCAGCAGTAAGGAGAAGATCAAAAGATGAAGCTGGGCAAAGAAAAATAAACACTCAGCCGTTGTTCTTCCATATTGTCCAGCAAATATTGGGAAGATGTAAATCAGACCTTTGATATCCAAATTTAGTTAAATGTACAGTGAAATATTTTGGGAAAACACACTAGGATTTGGCTTATCTTGCTTGGTGACAGGATTTGTAGCATATTATTTCTGACCCGAGTTGTGAATAAGTTATTTGATACCCTCTGGTTTATGGTAATGGCAGAGCTGCCATGGGTCGGATTTGCTCCGACTCCCTTTTCCTTCATCTTCTCTCAACTGCTTTTAGTTCCTTTTATGTTCTCATGATTCCCTACAAACTGTCTGAAATTTGACCTTTATTAATGAGGTCGGAGACTTTTCTTTCTCTTGAGAACGAGATTATTAAACCTCCCAGAGCCTCTTATTGAGTTCCCCTTCCATAAATCAGGGTAGGAATTGCTAGAAGTTCATCTCACTGCTTAAAACGGTGAGAGAGTAGAGATCGTGGTGGATCAAAAGGCATTTCCAGGAGTGTTTTTAATCTTTTCCCATTTGATTCTTGTGAAGTGTCTTAACTTCTTCCTAAATCACCCTGCTGCTGTTTTTGGATGACATGCCACATACGTGGGGATGATGGTGAACTCATGGCTGTGAAGAAAATTAAAATTAATGACCACGAAGAAAAATTCATGGTTGAACTCATGAAGAACTCATGGCCATGAAGAAAATTCATTTAAATTCAACCAACCAGTTAATTCTTGGGTTTTTTACCTGAAGCAGAGGAAGAATTGCTGAATATGCAATGTATTTAATGTGCATCAGTTCATTAATTTTAGGTCACAACTTCCAAGTTTGTAGCAAATCACTGCCTCTCACTTTGTATAATAGGTCAGCATGTATATTGAGGTGATGTAGGTTGGAGTGGTCCTTTTAGATGAAGTGGTGATAGATTTTTGGATTGTTTTGGGGAGGGATTTTTTACAGTATCGGCTTTGGAATACTGTAAAAGGAAGGAAATTACTACAATGAAAAGAGATAAAAAACTAAAAAAAAAATAACAATAAACAAGATTTTTCCCCTGAATTTGAAGCAAACCTATTTGTGATTGCCAAAATGTACCTCCGTGGTGGAATGACATCACCAGCGTGCATTTGGGGCAACATACATCAACTCCAACTATCCCGATTTATTGGCACTTTGGGAATTGGAGAGCACGGAGCTTCAAGGCCATCATTTGCCAAAAGCCCTTAAAACTCATGCTCTGTGTTTAAATGTCATGGCTGAGACATTTTAAGAAAAGCATGAGGTCATTTTTCATCATCTCAAGCAGAAAGTGCTCACTGACCCAGGGTTCACCCAAATTTTAAAAGTCCTCATAGACACGCACTTTTAATAACAGGAATTTTGATATGCTAATTAATACAGTCACACTTTTTCATTTTAAATGTTAGTTTTGATAAAGAAACAGTATTAATACACAAACTAGACAAATTATCTTTGTGTGAGTTCCTCATGGCACCTGTTCAAAGGATGGATTTGAAACTGAAGACTTAAAAGATTTGTAAATGTAAAACTCCTTTGATTATTTTTTTTTTAATATTGGGCTGCAAATTTAATCCTAAACCCACCCAGATTACACACTTTTTATAGGCAGTTTACCAAAATTAATTCCTGTAAATGTCAATGGAAATGGTGTTTTTTCACCTTGCTACAAGAATTGACTCTGTACATTTCTGCTGCTTTATCAGGGACAGAGAGCAGAAAAAGAGCCATACATTCCAAATTTCTCAGGTTTTAAAGTTTTCCCAAGTGGCATCCGTTGGCCTCGTTCTTTCGGGAGCGTCGTAGCAGAGGACAAACGACTGTTTCACCACAGAGCTCTGCCCGGATTTCTCTGGCGTGAAACTGCAAAAAACCACACATCTTAAAATCTGTATTCTGGAGGAGTTTGGGAGTTGCAAACACAGGGATGTGAGAAAAATGCTGTTTTACTCTGTATAACAACCATGGCAGAAGTAACCATCCTCCTCCTGGACACGTGGTTTGATACCTGCAGTGGTTTTGTGAAATACAGATTATTTTTATAGTTCTGTACCTGTTTAATTTTGGGTGTCAGCAAAAAAATTATTAAAATACAACTTTAAAATATAATATTTTCATAAGATTCTTTTATAACTGACATGGCTATTTTTTGCTATATGTGACTCTTCTGTTTTGCTTTGTGAGTGTATTTCCACACCCACATTGAAATATATTTGGTAGCAGCTTCAATGCAGTAAATGAACCAGATCTGGAAAAAAAGGGAGAGGGTTTTTGTGCTCAGTTATTTCATATTAAATTAAGTTTGTGAGAGCTTAAAGATCTTGTTCAGCTTAAAGTCTTCACTCGTGGCAGGGGCTTAGCTGTTTCCACAGAGCATCAATGCAATGCTTTTGAAATCTGGTGTCAGTAAATCCATAAATAGTCTGGAAATGAAAATGCATTTTATCTTCCAAGTCTTGTTTGTATGTGGTGGAATAGACACTTTTATGTAGGGGAATTTTAGGGAGCTCTTGTGGATTGTAGGGATGAGCTTGAACAGCAGTGGGGTGGTTGGGGTTGCGATTTGCAAGGGTGATGTGAAGGGAGATGAGAAAAAGTCACTTTGTCCTGTTTCCATCATCAATTTTTCCATGGATAATATAGATAAAATATGATCCATTAATCATACAGAGAGTTTAAGAAGAATTCCTCCTGAGATGTTTTTAAAAAAGAGGTGAGGCAGATTTCTGCCCAGTTAATGAACATAGCTGTGAACAAAGGGGTTGCCACATAAATTGGGACAAGCAGGAGAAGGTGCTGGACCTCGGGAAGCAGTGGTGAGGGAGAATCCCTCTGCCAGGCTCAGTCCTTGGTCCAGTGGTTCGCAATTTCCATCTTCTGGTCAAAGGGCTGTTTCTCATGGGTGTTTCGCCAAGTGATGCAAACTTCTGGGAAAGTGGCCAAGGGCCTTCATCCTTGTCATGGCATCGGGGAGGTAGATCCTGTCTGGCCCTGGAATAGGGAGAAAAGCCTGGACAAAAGATGAAGTAGCCAATGAGCTCTTGGGAAAATGGGTTAGAGACTTATCTTTGTGCTTAAATGCTTTTTTTGTTGTGTTTTTGCTTGTCCCAGTGGCCAGAGTCCAGGTCAGACAAAGCTCCAACTCACAGCTGAGTGGCCACTCTGCCCACGGCAGCCGTGCCTGCTCCAGCCGTAGGTGGTTCCCTGGTCAGGAGTCGGGCACAGAAGGAATATTTTCCTCCCACATTATGTGATCCATTGAAAACGGACAAAAGGCAGTGTGGAGAGGCTTGTGGACAGTCTGGTTTATATTCCTGGCAGTGGAGTTAAGCTGGTCTTAGCAAGGAAGTCTTAGAAAATCCAGAGCTCAGGTAACACCAATAGAACTCAAACCAGGGCACCTGGCAGGTCTCAGGTCCCGGTAGAGGAGAGGGGGTGTTTCTCCTCCCTACTTGAGGTTTGGTTCATTTGACCAGTGCTAATGCTTTAACCTCTCTTATTAATTATTTAATTAATTGTAACGGGTGAACGGAGTATTTGTGTGAGGTGGCTTTGGTTGGACCCCAGAGCATGGTGCTCTAATGAACTGCTGGTGGAGCTCTCCCTGCACGTGTCCTTCAGGCTCTTCACTCCTTTTCTGATGACAGCAGCCTTGCTGGGTGGGCACAGTCCAAGTGTTATTTATAACTAATTATTAATTAGGTTTTTAACACAACAGTCATGTACAGGCTTGGAAGCTGCAGCAGAAATTGGATCTTGAGCTTGTTTTTCGCCCCAGCTCCCTCTGTGGAGGAGGTTTATCTGCTGACACATCCCCGTGTCCCTCTGGGTTTCCCAAATCCATCTGACAGGCAGAAGGCTCAAGTTTTTTGAAAACCAGTACCTACACAAAGGAGAAAGTTCTACATTTCTACTCCCATCAAGGGTAGGAAGCACAGTCTGAGCCAGGAGGTGATGGATTGCACTCACTTGTGGGCCAACATGCACCTGGCCAGAGGTCCACTGCCTCTCCTTGCCTGGCTGGTGTGGGATTGGTTGTGGAGAGAGGAGGGGGCCAGGAGGATGCAAAGCAAGCTGGGAATTCACTGCAGCATTGACCTCCCTTTGCCACCCCAGGAAACCTTGGTGCACCCACATCTTAATGGGCATCTCAAGAGGTCATTGGAGATTAGAGACCAAACAGGTGTTGGCTCTTCAGTTTGGGGAAAAGCCTGGGGTGAGATATGGCTGAGGTTCACAAAATCATCCAAGTGATGGCAAAAAAAGGCGATTTAGAACTGTAACTCACCAAATCCTGCAATTTATATTATGGGTTATGGATTTAATAAAAGAAAAAACTTCCCTATTGTGAACTTCTGGAAGTTCGTCGGAGAACGTAGGGCTCATAGTGCCAATGGGTTCCAAAAAAAATGGGATGGTTCCCTCTTTACACCTCTCTTGCCCATGAACTGAAGGAGCACAGAAGTGTGTCTCCATATCCCTCATCCCAAACTGGCGGGAGCTGGTGGGAAAAGGTGCCAGAGTGCAGAAAAGCCATGTGGACACAGCCGGGTGTCACAGGGGAAGATCACATGGGCAGGGCTGGGCCAGCAGTTAAGGCTGAGTGTTAGTCAGGGCTTTGGACTCCCTATTTCAGCAGCATTATTATTGTTAATAGTTCTCCGCTTTCGGTGAGGCAGGAGCAACTCGGTCCTCCCAAGCATCAGTCCATCATCTGATCCATGTGACAAACAAGGTGCATGCTTTATTTGTGATACTATTTTAGTTCTCACAGGAGAACTAAAGATTATTTCCATGGGAAGCCCTGATGTGCAGGAGTTTCTTCTTGAGGTTTGCAGCTGGAGCAGGTTTGCTTGGACACTGCACTCACCTTGGAGGTGTGTTCCTATGGGTTGTCTTCACGGTGCAAGCCTTTGTTTCCCAAGCCTATCCCCATTTTTCCCCTCTTAAGGTCAATACTCTTGAATCCAATAGAATAACTTGGAATGGGGCTTGGGTTTCTTCAAAGATGGCCATTTGTTTGTAAATAAGAAAAAATTCACCTCTCAAAGGGCTTTTCTCTTAGAGCAAGCCCTTCTGTCTGTATATCCAAAGTTACATGTTGTCTCTCTGACTTGGAGTCTTCCAGATGGCACAATATCAACAATTCCAGTAAAATTCCTGCTATTAAGTGTATTTAATTCTGCCTGTGTGCTTTTGATTATGCACTATGTACAAATAATCCACTTTATGTGATTTTATTCTAACCCTCACTCTTACTTTTCTTGCAGACTTTATCCATTGGAGTGCTTGATATTTTTGGGTTTGAAGACTATGAAAACAATAGTTTTGAACAATTCTGCATTAATTTTGCCAACGAGCGCTTGCAGCACTACTTTAACCAACACATCTTTAAACTGGAACAGGTAAGACTGGAAATATTTACTCTCTGATGCCAGTGAGTGTTGACATGACTTTGTAGCCCCGATAAAGTTCTTAAATTGTCCCTTTAATTCTGTTTAGTTAAGGAGTGTACACTGAATTATTCAAATTTAACTTCTAATTGACCATATGACAAACTTCCACCTGTAAAATAAAATCCAGCCAGACATTTTCTGGTTTAAAAGATACATTTTGAGTTCCAAAAAATAATGAAGACCTTAACCACTGCTCTGTTGTCTCCTTGATATGTGCTCCGAGGGCTCATCCATGAGCAATTCCTGCCTTTGCCTGGACTTGCTGCCATGTCATTTGATATCACATAAAAGTTATTTTTTGGTATCTAGTGAAAAAGACACCCCCATCTCCCACTGGTTTTTTGCCTTCCAGTGTTGATTTGTGGGGAGGGAGGGGAAATGTCGCTCTCATGTGTTCTCCAAGGTCAGACTTGAGCGCGTTATGACCTTCAGTAGCGCTGGCAGATTAGGAAAGGCTGAACTTTAAGCTTTGCTTTGGGTTTGTTAAGACAGGGTGTTGCTTTCCAGCCTCAAATTAATGCACTTAAAAGAGATAACAAAAACCCAGGCTGCAATCCAGCAGGTAACACACACAAGATGGTTTAGATGGATGGGAGGAGGCTTCTCCATTTGTTATCCAACAACAAGCAGGACAAGAAAACTGAAAGTTTGTGTTGTTTCATGGATGGACAATGATTGCTGGGCTGTATAATGTTAGAGACCTTCAAAGTGCCTTTTTTTTGATGTGCCAGTCTGCATGGCCTCCCTCCAGGTGAAAGCCTTCTTGGGGGAGACGAAGGGGAACCCTCCTTATCGTCATTGCAGAATTAATCCGGCCCTTCCCAAAAACCCTGATAATTTCATTTTGGACCTCTTCAGTGTTCTCAGAGATTGGAAAATTCAGAAGGAAAAGTTGCCTTGAATATGAGGATGTTCAAAAAACAAGTGATCCCTGAGTGGGTAGCTTAGAGAGTGTTTGCTCATGAGTTTGATGGTTTCTGTTATATCTCTTTGGTTTTGCTCAATAAGGTGGAGCAGAGCCGCTCAAACCCATTTAATTTTTTAAGTGGCCTTTGTATGCAGGTGCACCCTACTCAACAGATGCTCCAAGAACGGGAAAACCCATCTCTTTCTAGGGACAGGTTTAATGTTACCATACCCTTCCTAGAAGAGACTCAGGGAGGGAGGACCTTTCCTGAAAGCTGGAGACAGATGATTCCTCAGTGAGGTGGGGTTTCAGCAGCCTCCTCCAAGATGCCTTCATCCATGGGGGAATTCCTGTTATTGGGCTGGGATTTCTTAGCAGGTCAGTGCTCCCCCCAAGCCTGGGCGATGCACAGAGGTCCTGAGTGCAGCAATCCGTAATTCTTCTTGGAGCAGCTTCAGAGCTAATTAGCTTTCTCCTGGAAATCTGTCAAGCATGTGAAGTCACTGGAGTCAGTGTTTGCCATATGGATATGAGGAGCAGTTGCAGAGCCATCAAACTGCAAAGGGCCCATTCCAATTCTTAATGCCAGAGCACGTCATCCTCCTGGATCCTGGCTGAAGCGCTGCAAGCTCTGCTGCTGGAAAATTCAGGCATCTCGGCATAGTTTGAGTCTATAAATACAAATAATCTGTGCAGCTGCACGAGCGCTGATTCTTGGGTGAATGAATTGGATGGTTTAACCAGTTACTTTCCCTGGAACTCCGGCTGCATGTGGAGGAGTGGATTCAATGGAAAGAACTCAAGGATGCATATTCAGGTCTTAGATCTTCAGCATGTCCTTCCTTCCTTGCTGGCCCAAAGGTTTTTTAATGATAGTCATGAGTCTACAAATGAAGACCAGGGAATTAATATTGTGTTTCTAGGGAGCAAAGTACTTCTGTTACTTCAAAAGGTGAATTTATCTGAGGTATTTGTGGCTTTATAAGGGTTTCTTTGATGTCCTGGTGATGGGGATCTGAAGTGACAGATCCTTCTCTGAATCCTCGGCTCTCTGAAGCTTGCAGGAGGCTGAAGAGAGATTGCTGAGATACCTGGACACTTCTGCTAAAAAAATAAGTGATAAAATTATTTACTAAAGATTTCTCTTGAAATCCTAATAGAATTTGTCTGCCAGAATGGCATTTAGCCACGATGGGATTGTTGCCATGACATGCTGTTGATGTTATGAAAACCAAAATACCCACCACAGTCCTCTAGGAGAACCATGGGATTATTTTAATCTTTATTCCCTTTTTTATTTCCCATGGTGAAATCTAATACAATGTGTCTGGTGAATCTTTTTTTAAACCTTCTGTCTGAAGATGACGCTATTTCCAGTGGTTTGCAAACAACCACTGAGGAGTCCTTGGGCTTCAGCCTGGTGCCTCCCAAAAATACAGCAGCTCTTGTGCTGTGACTGAGGGGCTGCAAACATGTTTGCAGGAGCAACCTCCTCTCTTGCAGCCGACCACAGGATAAGGGTAAAGACTATAAATCCTGGTCTACTCTCAGATCTGGATCAGTGATGATCTATTTGTTAATGTAGAAAGGTGGCTATGGCAGGAGTTGTGACCTTGCCCCATCACGGAGCAAAGGTGGTTTTCTCCTCCCCAGGTATCTGGGGGTTCCTGGGGGGAAAAACTCATGGGGGTTCCTGGGGGGAGGTTGGGTGAGGGGTTGTAGCTGGTGGCTTCAGCCGCTGCCTCATGTGGAGCTTGCTCAGGGCAGCACGAGGGTGGGGAGTCCTTCTCCATCCCTCCCTCAGGCTGGTGGCTTCAGGTGACAAGGCCCTGTTGCTCTCAGACTCATTGGGTGCTGTCAGAGCATCACCTCGGGGTCTCTCTTCCCCGGCCCTGCTCCATCTCTGTGCCCTCCTCAGGTGGCCTCCTATGCAGAGCAGATAAGCCCAGAGCTGCCCTGAAAATCAGGGAACACCCAGGTGCTTCTGGGAGAGGAAAACAGCATTTTTGCATTGCACCTTGCCTTTTGTTTGGGTTTTTTTAGGGCATTGCACGAAATAATTGCTGTGGATGAAGACGTAGTTTGGAGATCATCAGTACCATACCACCCATGATCTGAGTTTCCTCCAAGTTTCCAGATCTTTGGCAGTTTAACGGCCAGGAGCACAAGTTTTTATTTCTTTATGTATCCCATTCTCCAAACTTTGTCATCTTTGTCCTCACCATTCTTCCCGCATCCCTGCTGGGGCTCATGTGGTTCTCTCCACCTCACCCACCTTTCCCTGTTTCAGCTGATGCTTTGCAGAGGTTGAGGACTCATCCTGTAGCTTTCCATCCCCCAGGTCTTACTATTTAAGTTCTTTTCTACCTCTTTTTCCAGCTTTTGTTTACCCACCAAACCTCAGTTTCAAGGACATGCTTTTATTGTTTAAAAGAATCAATAAATAACCAAGGTTGAGGCTGAAAAAATTACATAATTTGGAGCACAATCAACTGGCAGGAGCTCAGGTGTTCAGTGAAGTCTGTTTTCTGGTGGGGTCCCTGGTGAGCTTGGTCTCCCAGCCAGCAAATCTCAGCCTGCTCAGATTGAAAAACTGAATTTCATCAGGATAACGCATCCTGTGGAATGTTTGCTCCGCCATCCAAAGCTCCATAAATATTTAGAGAGGTCCGTATGGTTTACTGGTCCTGTGCAATAGGTGGAGAAATCCAGCAGTCTGGACTAAATCGTAGTGGTGTTTGGTTGAAGGTGTGATTTGATGGTCTTGGTGGTCTGGTCTCTCCCTCTGAATTTCACCTCATGATTTTGAGGAGCAACAGCCCCCAGGGAACATGGCACTCTAAAATGAGTTTAGGTATCTTACTTAAATATCACGTTTAGAAATTATATTTAGATACCATGTTTAAATAAGTGTGAGTTTAATCATTAACATTTTCCAACCTTGCTTCTATGGTTCTGTGAACATTACAACAGGTCGTTCATCACAGTGGGAGTGAATTAATTAAAAAAAGCATCAATCTCAAATATTTAAATTTAAAATAAATTACAAAAAAGGGTCTCTCTCCTACTGCTTGGAACACTCTTCCTTTCCTTCCAGCCAGGGTTTTTTCTGTATCTCATCACTGGTTAGGCGTTAACGCCTCTTTATTGCCCCTGAAGACAAAAGCCAACCGTCAGAAGTCAACCACTGAGGCCTGGGAGGCTCGGTTCAAATCTGTGTTTTCCTTGGAGATGGGAGAGCGGCTGCCCTCCGAGAAACGCTGCCGTCAGCTGCGGGCCACATGACCCGTGGAGAAACAACAAGCTGCACAAGTTATTGATTTATTACTTGGCAGAATGCCATCGAATGCAACTCGCATTTGGGAGAAGAGGAGGATGCTTAGAGCACATAAATCATACTAATAAAAATCAGGATGCTGAGAGCTGTTTAAATGGTATCTGCAGGGTAGGAAGATTTCAAAGCACATGAGTGAAATGAAGGACAGCTCTGGTCAGAGCTGTGCCAGGGCGGGTTCAGGTTGGACATCAGGAGGAACTTCTTCATGGAAAGGGTGGTCAGGCACTGGAACTGCCCAGGAGGTGGTGGAGCCCCTGTCCCTGGAGGTGCCCAAGGAAGGACTGGGCGTGGCACTCAGTGCTCTGGGCTGGTGGCAAGGTGGGGATCGGGCACAAGTTGGACTCTATGGTCTGGGAGGTCTTTTCCAAGCTAAGTGATTCTGGGATCCATTGTCAGTCCCCCAAAGCTTTGTCTTGGGTCCTTTCAGCATCCTTGAGTCCATGGTGGTTGCATGGTTGGGACTGGGGCTGGGGGGCTTCATTTGCCACCCACTTGCTTCTGGGTTTCTCCAGACGATGAGCAGTCATTATATGCCAATATAACATATAATGTATAACATGTAATAGGGTATATCCTAATCTGTTATATTATTTATATATCCTCTGATAGCACAGATCAGATTGAGTTGGAAGGGACCTGAAAGTTCATCCAGTTCCAACTCTCCCCATATGTAATTTCCTGACCTTTAATTTAATCCCGGTGCAGAGAAGTGCTGCATTTGGCAAGCCCATCCCTCATCCCATGCTCCTTGCTCTAACTCTCCAAGTCAGAGGTGCTTGCTCCCAGAGCCCTTATCCCTCTCCCAAGTCACCATGATCTCTTGAGCTTTTTTCCAGGTAGATGATGTTTTCTGCTGACTGTGGTTCCTACTCAGTTGTATTGGCACAAACTGTGCCAGAGATACCAGGTTTTATTTATTAATAGTACAAAAAGGGTTTGGAGTGCCAAGACAAGGGGGAATGGCTTCCTACAAGGGTCAATGGCTTTCCACTGCCAGAGGGCAGGGTTAGATGAGATATTGGGAAGAAACTCTTCCCTGTGAGGGTGGTGAGGCCCTGGTATAGGCTGCTCAGACAAGCTGTGGCTGCCCCGTCCCTGGAAGTGTTCAAGGCAAGGTTGGACAGGGCTTGGAGCAACCTGGGATAGTGGAAGGTGTCCACAAGATCTTGGAACCAGAAGATCTTTGAGGTCTCTTCCAAGCCAACCATTCTGTGTTTCTATTGGTGGATTTTCATAGGACAGAGTTGTGCAATGTGACCTCTCCTCTTAAGCCAGATGACAAGCAAGAAATCTCTAAAAGCCTCTAAAATGCTTCAGCCAGCCTAAAAATTGTGCTACTGTGACAGGACTGGAATCGGGAGTGTGTTAATTGACACAAATGTGGAGTGGGACTGGAAGGGGGACGAGATGTTCAAGCCTCAAAGACCCGTCTGGTGCTCACCATGACCACTGTGGAGGTTCCTCCACATCTCCTAGCTCTGATCCATCTTTCAAGGTGTCAATAGATGCAAATACAGATATGTCTTTTCCTCTTTAATTTTCATCACAAGAAATTAAAGGAATTGATCCACCTGCTGGATTGTTTACACACAGCAAAGTTAAGCTCCTGCTTCTCCTGGCTATGTAAGGACAGCTTGGGAAGAAGAAGCTCCCGCAGAGGGAGCCCGTGGGATCATGGCAAGGTTTGTGCTGCCAGCTGAACCATGGAAAGCCAATTCTGCCCATTTTGAGAGCAAAATATAATTTATGATTGAAACCCTGTTGCCACTGAAGCTCAGGGAGCTAGTTTGAGCTCAGTGATGGATGATGCAGAGCTGGAACATGATTTTCTGGGCTGAACCTGCTGGTTTAAAACACTTTCATGATGGAGAGTCCAAATTCCAATAAATTCAAATCTGCCTATGTATAGCAGGGGGGAGGTTGTCAGTGAGTGAAGCATCAGCCTCAGAATAAAACCGAATTCATGTGGCATTTGCTGAGGAGCTGCTGAAATAGTCACCTGGAAGGAGACCATCTCAAGGAGGACCTTGCCTTCAAGGGAAGGCTCATCAGCTCCCCTGCACTGCACCATGTTATCATGGACAGAGGGGGCCTTAAAAACCTGTTTATAGATCATGTATTCTTGGAGAACGTGGCTAAGTATTTATATTTGTTGTGTCCGCGTGCACATATATGTGTTGTATATATTTATGTCTGTGTCTGTAAATTCCTTTTCTGATGAAATTGAGAACAAACATAAAAATCCTCCTTCCTAAATGAAACCTTCTGCCTCAGCATCTTTTCCTGGAGGGATGTTGGGAACTTGAGGCATCCACCCCGTCTGCAGCACAAGCAGACCAAGGACCAGACATTGGTGTCACTCATTTAGGAACTTTCCACATGCCATGGATTTATCATATCAAACTCATTTCAATCATCAGTTTATGCCAGGGTGGTTCTGCTGGGCCCATTTGCTGAACAACCAATTAATCCTCCATGGGATGGGTCCATTCCTGGATGGATGAATCCTTAGGGGAGAGATTCCCCCACACCTTGTTGGCCTTTTCCAGCTGTGGACAAATTTTCCCAAGCTCCCCAGGATGGATTTTAGCATGCAAGTTGTGTCCATACATAGCCAGAAAAGAGCTTTGATGAGGTTTAGTTCCTTTATAACAGTGACCCTTTTTAACATACAATGCAAAAATGTTTTGGGATTATTTTAAACTGGGGAGTTCAGCTAGGAATGGAGAGAGATGTGGAAGGGGGGTTAATTCCTAGTTTCTCACTCTGCAAAGAAGCCTGAAGCTGAAGCAGATGGTGTTCAAGGCAAGAAGAGAGGAATTTCACACCCTTCTGTTTAGTCGGGAATTTTTATGCCAAATATATACATTTAGATATCCAAAAGTAGCTGCCTGTTGATCGTGTGGCTCTGGATTACACGAGTTTTTATGACAGGAGCATGATGGGAAATGTTCCCACGTGGAGTTACGCTGGGAAAAGGGATTTTTCAGTTGATTTCTCACTTTAATCTGGGAATTTTCATTGTGTAAACAAGGTTTTCCTATGCCCCAGTAAGAAAAGGCTGGAGTAGATAAACTCCTGGATCTGGTCTAGCTCTGCCTGGGAGGAGGTGAATGAGCTGGTGGGGGTTTCTGCTGCTCTTGGAGTTTTTAGATGTTATTTTTGGGGCTGTTTCTCAATTCTCACTGTGACTGATGGCAGTATGCCTGTGGGATAAGACATCTGCCTCCAGGGCACTGAAACACTGAGGGATTTTCAGGGCTTTTGGCCTGCAGGATGTGTGGATGGATGCCCAAAGCCCTCCGGACCTCTTTAAATCATGAGAAAATTTGTATCTTTGATATCCCATGATAGGGCAACAAATTTCATATATCATGGTAAAACTTTTTATCTTTAACTGGGACTTTTCACCACCTTTTGAGCTGAATTTCCTAAACCCTGAGTTTTTTGCTTTTAGACAGATGGGGAATTTATTATGGTTTATATTTTGTATTTTCATCATGTCTCCTGTGTCATTTCATCTCTGCATTTCCTCTCCTCTGAAGTTTTTCAAGCCCCTGGTTCCTCCCTCCCCACCTCTGAATTTTATCACAAGATTTTGGGGAGCAGCAGCACCCAGGGACCATGGTACTCCGAAGAGAGTTTAGATATCTTGTTTAGATACCATATTTATAACATATTTATAAGTTAGATATCATATCTAGGTAAGTGTGAGTTTAAAAATCATATTTAACTTTTTCTCCCCTAATTGTGCTTTTTAGCAGTTGGGTTTATTTACTGATGACTGTGGCTGGATACAGAGTAATTGATGATCATATATGGAGGTGTAAAGACATTTTCCAGCATCTCCAAGATTTTGTTGGGCTTGTGGGTGTTTTCTCCCACTCAGGATAAAGAAATCTTCAAGTCCACCCTGGATTAGAGTGTTTTGGTTTGGTTTAGCACCAAAATAAAGTCCTGATAACAGAGCTGCTCCAACACTCCTGTAAAGATAACGGGACTTGGATCTCAACAACTCCAACTATAAAATTACAGGATTTTTCTGTCCTAGCAGGAGGGTTTCCGTCAGGCCTTGCAGCCCAGTTGGGAAGGTTTTCCTGATGCTCAACATGTGTGTTTTAGTTTTAAATTCATTATTATGTGCCATGGGCAATGTTTGCACTCTGGGTCAGTGCAGGCAGGCACAGTTTCTCTTTAATAGAGCTTTAACAGCTCTCCCTTTCCTAGATTTCCTTTCATTTCCCAACTTAAAAATGTTGGGTATTCTGCCCAATTCTGTTTGTTTGCCACCCCAAATTTTATGTGCTGCTTTGCCTCAGATAACACTGCGGAGAGTAAAGATTTACTCTCACGTTCCATGTGCATTTCGAAGTCTGCATCCCCATTTTATATCTTTTTAAAATGTATTTGAACATCATAAACTGTGTTTTATTCAGATCCCCTCAGTGACCCCACACTGACATACTCCATGCTCAGGGCAGCAAAGCTGTTTCTGAATTCCCACTTGGGAAGCGGGAATCTCCTCGTGGAGTCCATAGAGATCACTTGGAGAACAATCTGTAGCATCTCACCCAATAATTAAATGAAAATATGGAGCTGCTGGACTCTAAAAAACACCCAAATGTCTTTTTTTCGTTCTTTGCTCCATTTCTTTTGCCAAGTCTGGGAGCTCAGTGCTCTTCTGTCCAGTGAACTTGCATTGCTTCGCCTTCCAGCAGACCAGGTTTCAGGTATCCAGGGATGGGAGGAGTAAATCCTCATGTTTTTATTGCGAGTAAGGATGCCAAAACTGGGCTCTGTGGACTTCACTGCACTAGAAACTTTTGCAGATAGTGGTAATGTCAACAATTTGGTTCTTAATGTAAAGATGATCTTCCAGGAACAGGACATTCAAATGTGCCCCTAAACATAACTTAGTTTTAAATTAAGGTGTACATTTAAGCTGATTCTTAATCAACCTCCAGCTCAAAAACCAGAGGAGTTTTTGTTTGAATGGACTGAAAGTGTTTCATGTTGGTTTTGTCTTGTTAAATGAAAACCTCATGTTGTTTGAATGGAATTCCCTAATATTCCCGTGCTCCAGGACCCTGCATCCATCAAAGGATGGCAGGGGCTTTGTTGTCGTACTCAGAGATGAAGGAATATTTTGGAGGTAGCTTTTAAGGATATCTCCTGAATTCTGCAGGAAGAGGGTCATTAGAAGACAAATATAGGAATCATATGGAATATTAACAACTTCAATTTCATTAAGTTTAATGGACAGCAGTGATCTTATCCTAAAGCTTCTGCCTTCCTGTGGACAATCTCCAGGGTGTTCTGCAGACCAGTAAATGCCCCAGAAATTACATCAGCCCATCCCAAAGCCATACTTGTATCTCTTGAGCTGAGATTCTGAAGGCAACCAAACCAAGAACTGGAAAAATGCTAGGAAAAAAGGAATAAGGGGAATTTATTTCCATTTAAGCTTTGGAGCAGTTGCTCTGGAATAGTTCCTGCTGCCTGTCTTGAAATGAGAGCAAATCTCTGAATTATTGTGGAAGACGTTGTTCGTTGAGGACTTGAATCTCTCTTTTCATTTGGCCAGAGTGGGAACAGGTTGTGTTGGGGATGGAAGGGAGGGAAGAACCCAGAGCCTGGGAGTGAGTGTTTCTGACCCAGCCCAGAGGAAAAAGGAGCAGAGGAGGGAGAATTAGCCAAAATCCTGCAGCTGAAGGAAGCGAGGCCAGGAGGGACCTGATGACTGACCGTCAGGTCTGTGGAACAGCTGAAAATGAGCCCAGAGAAGTGAACTCTGGTCTTTTATGGTCATTTCCAGGACTATTCTAAAAAAATCCATATCTGGCATTGCTGATGAGTGCTTTTGCACTTATCTCAGGAGCAGTACAAGTTTTCAGTGTGGCCGGAGGAGTTTCCCAGCACATTTGCTGTGCAGCTGCCGAGCATCCCATGTGGCATTAGGGATGTCTAGAGGCCTTCTAGAGCAGAGCGACGGTTTCTCAGTTTAGATGTGTGGAGATGTAAAACTCTGCATGATTTAGGGGGCTTGGGGGGGGCAAAAAAATGTAAAGCCCCCCAACAAGTACTTCAACAAAGCGTCGTGATAATAAATATGTAAGTGCAGTAACACCCACCCGTCACCACTGAAATAATGCTGCCCTTGGCTCATCACGCCAAGGTTTTATTGCTCTCCACATGCTCCCGACCAGTCTTGAGCTGGCAAAGCTGGGCCTAATGGACCCTGCACTCCATTAAGGGGCTGTCAGAAGCAGGCAGTTGATGGATGGTGCTGACTCCCAGTGAGTCTCTGGGAAATCCCTCGGGAGCAGCTCACGCCTGCTCCGAAATACGCAGCCCGTTATTGCTGGATAGAAGCTTGTTCCTGGTTTGCACTGAAAATGTCACGAGTTTTAATCAAATCTGTGATTTTTTATTGCCTGTAGTTCAGCAGGGACTCGGGAATGTTGTTGTGAGGTTCTGCTGTGTCCTGGTTGCTCGGCAAGAACTGAAGGAAAAAGATTAAAAAATGAGAAGAGAAAACAAAATTCATAATGCAGAGTCGTTCCTTACTTTCAGGATTTTTTTTTCCCCAATGGGATGTTGTATATTTTGAATCCCAAAGGCTTTAGGGATGTTAGAAACTCCTTCTAAGGCAGCACACATCTGTATTCATTTGTATTGTTGTTGTAAGATTATACTGTGTCTCCAGTACTGAATTCAGGACCTTGTAGGGGTTGTTTTAGCAAAAATTTCCTTGTGAAATGTCTCAAAGCTCTTCAGGCTCTTTAATTCTAAGAATATCTGTAGAGTTCATGTTAATTTTGGATGAGGAGTCTTGGATGGACATACTTCTTTTGAAGTTGTTTGCTCATATTAAAAATAAAGGCAGAGGCAGCAGTAACAATGAATCTGATTGTTAGAAAGATGTATCCTATTAGGATTTTGAAACCTGTTTCCTTTTATCTTCAATTCTGCCATCAAAATGTCCCGTGATAGAGAAGTAAAAAGGCAGCTGGATCAGTAGATCTTTGTCCAACAGATGGAGTAAGGTGCATGTTCCAATATCTCTGTTTAGCCAGTGAGTCACAAGTCTTAAAACATATGATAAAAATTACGATTTTTAAACTCTACTTTCATCCAGATGCCCTAAAATAATTCCTCCATAAGACTTCTTGAAGTAATCCAGTCGCAAGTATGTCTCAGAGGACATAACCTTTATAGGAGAGCAAGGGTTAGAACTATTTTGGTGGAAAATGAATAGCCTTTTTTGCCTCAGCTTGAACTTGCGGGCAGATCCTCACTTTTGCTGTAGAGGGTGGTGGTTCTGCTGCTCCTGGAGCAGTGGCTTTATAGCTGGAGGTCTCTTTGTTTGCCCATAGAGCACCGGCCATTAATAGTGGGAGATACGGAAGAGCAGAGCCCAGGGAAGCAGGAAAGGGAGGTTTGCTGCTTTTTCTGTGCAATTAATACGTTGTACCACAATTTCCTTCCAGCAACTGAATACTAAATATTAATTGATGCAAGTTGTGTGACACTTTGATGGGTGGGTAGCTCCACGTGCCCCAGCCACATGCGCTGGGAACCCCAAAACCCCCCAGATCCCAAAGCGTGGGGAGCAGGAGAATCTGCCCAGCTGCCCCCCTCAGGTGAGACCCCACCTGCAGAGCTGCCTCCAGCCATGGGATCCAGGGAGACCTGAGAGCCCCTGGCAGGGCCTAAAGGGGCTCCAGGAGAGCTGGAGAGGGACTGGGGACAAGGGATCGAGGGACAGGACAAGGGGCAATGGCTTCCCCCTGCCAGAGGACAAGATTAGGTGAGATATTGGGAAGAAATTCTTCCCTGTGAGGGTGGGGAGGCCCTGGCACAGGGTGCCCAGAGCAGCTGTGGCTGCCCCTGGATCCCTGGCAGTGTTACAGGCCAGGTTGGATGGGACTTGGAGCACCCTGGGCTAGTGGAAGTTGTTGCCCATGGCAGGGGATGGAACGAGATGAGCTTTAAGGTCTCTTCCAGCCCAAACTGTGCTGTGATGTAGAAGCAATCCAGGAAAAGGAAGACGGGAGTCCACATATGCTGGGCGTCCTTGGCAGGCTTGGACTCCCACACAGCCACCCCGTGTCCAGACAGACGTCTGGTGCGCCTGAAATGGTGAAATGCTCTGTGGTTCCCTTTGTTTCAAGTTGTTCCAGAGATTCTTTATCCTTTCTTTAGAATCACAGAAAGCAGTGATGGAATATTTACAGGAGAGATGTTTGTTTTGGTAAACGGTGTATCAGTTTCCACAAAATCTTTTGGATTTTGTCTTTTATTTTTGCTTGCACCAAATCATCATTATGTCATCTGTGGGGGTTTTTTAGGAGGAATATAGAGCAGAAGGAATTAGCTGGCACAACATCGACTACATAGACAACTCCAGCTGCATCAACCTGATCAGCAAGAAGCCAACGGGACTGCTCCATCTGCTGGATGAGGAAAGCAAGTGAGTAGGAAGATGCTGGCTTTGGAAATGAGATTTCTTTTTTCAGTTAAAATGTGTTTATCCTGCAGTTTCCTGGAAAAAAAAACTTCCCAGAAAGGTGCTAATAGCTCGCTGGGCTGATTGGTGTTTGTAGTGTTGTTTTCGAGGTGGCAACACACCGAGTGGAGAATCAGCCAGCTAAGCAAAAAGCCTTAAAAAATAATTATTGAAATTCCTTTGCAGAATTTCTTCCATTAAAGGGAAGGGAAAAAAGGGTTTCCTTTGCGTTTCTCTTTATTTCTTTCCCTGTCTCTTGGGGCGTGACAATGTGAAGGTGCTGAACCCAAGTGCGTGAGTTAAAGCAGGATGTGTAAGTGCTGTTATTGAGAAATAAGATGGATTTATCAATTTACTGGTAAAAACTGAACCAGAGTGAAGTGAGGGCACTTGTCCATAGGGGCTGCATTTCCACAGGGTTTCATGGGCATCGGGGACTTACCTCAGATTTACATCCTTGGTTGCATCCATCCGTCATCTCGGGAGAAGTTCCTGGGTGAACGCACAGCTTCTGGGGCTGCATTGGTGTGGAAACTTTGGAGCAGAACAGTTCTCCCATGGGATGCTTGTGCCAGTTTCCTTTCATGTGAAAGGCAGGGAAAGGCCAGGTGGTTTTGCTGAGGCCCCTCAGATCCACATGGCCCAGGGCACAAGGTCTCCTCCCACCATTTGCCTGCAGGTTTCTCCCCCACTTCTTGTCTCATTGACAAGGGACCAGCAGTGATGCTCTCCCAGTGATATTGTACTGGGCTAAAACAACTTAAATTGGGTAGAGTTGTGAAATACACCCCCACGCTGCAGATTTCCATGGAGTTTGAGGATGGAGGGTTGGCTTTCTCTTACCAAGAGGCTCTGCTGAAGCAGACACAGAAGTGGAAGCTCTGAATGTGTCTGTTTTCCCTTTTGTGGCCAAGAAAGAAGTGGAAAAGTTTTCCCGTTGGGTTTACAACTTCTTCCTTTCAATTCTCTCCACTCAGTTTTCCTCAAGCCACAAACCAGACACTGCTGGACAAATTCAAGCGTCAACATGAAGGGAACTCCTACATCGAATTCCCAGCGGTGATGGAGCCGGCTTTCATCATCAAACACTACGCGGGCAAAGTGAAGTACGGAGTCAAGGTCTGTCACCCAGCTGTTCCCCAGCAGCTGCTTTCATCTAAATCTGGGATTGAGAAGGAGAGCCCCAGAGGCTCCACACAGATGTTTTGGAGAGGACTTGGCTCGAGAAGATGGGAGAGTCAGGAGAGAAGTGTTTGGGGAAATGAAAAGGTGGTAGGGACTGGGTCTTCTTGTTCTCTTCCACGTGGGCATTTCAGGAAGAATTTAGGGATGAACACTGAGTTCAGTGCTACGCCCCAACGACAAGTTGAAATCGGATGTCTGGTGGCCTTTCTGGGCTTGCTTTGTGTATAAAACCCAGTGTTTTACTCATCATTAGCCACTTTCAATACAGGTTATATGTGCTTAGGTCTCAGCATCCCAGTGCCACGGGTACTTTCTGGAATCCCGCGTGAAGGATTCCAAAGCTGACCCTATTTCTATTCATGCCACTTATTAGCAGAAGGAATTCTGGTGGGCAGATGAGCCTGTGCGAGAAACAGCCTCTGCATTTGCAGCTGCAAATCTCTCATCGTGTTTCTGATGCAATAAATGCACGTGATAAGCATCAGAGATGATGGTCATAAAGAGGTATCTGATATGGGAGCAGGAGAGAAAGACAGAAACAGTATTCAGTGGTTGTGCTGGCCCAGAGATAGCCTGGAAGGTCCTACCTGGAGTATCCTGTGGGTATTGTTTATTTTCCTCTTTTCTCCTCCTCCTCCTTCCCTAGGATTTCCGAGAGAAGAACACAGATCACATGCGCCCGGACATCGTCGCTCTCCTGCGGAGCAGCAAGAACGCCTTTATCTGCGGGATGATCGGGATTGATCCCGTGGCTGTTTTCCGCTGGGCCGTCCTGAGGGCCTTTTTCAGGGCCATGGTTGCGTTCAGGGAGGCTGGAAAACGATATGTGGAGAAGAAAACTGGTACGTGTGCCCATCACCTGGTCCCAGAGCCTGTTTTCCAGAGGCAGTTTGGGTCTAATATGTTATTACACTGTTTGAAGTAGCCTGCCTTATTAGGAGTTTTTAATCTATTAGAAAACTCATTAAAATAGCAGGTAGATTTTTTGCAGAAGTCACATTTAAAGGTACATTTGGATTTTAACATATCATAAGGAAATATTTTCATTTTACTTCGGCTTTAATTTTTCCTTTTTGTAAGATGCATGGATAGAAAAACCCAAATCATTCAAACAAAGACATACAAATTATCCAGCAAAAAAGGCAAATTATTTTTTAATAGTTCTTGAGCCGATAGTTACATCTGGAAACAAAAAAAAGGCAATAAATCTTCCTATCATTTTCCAAGCTGTTCACCCTTTCAGCTTCAGGAGAGCGTGTCTCTTGTCTAGCAAAATTCATGGCTTTGCAGTCATCCAGAACCACAGATCACGGGGGCATTAAATTAAAGTAAAGTGATGGTGCATCATCATGCTGTGGCAGGCAAGACCTGGCTGTGCTTTTAGACCATTTCTCTGCATAAAGCAATTCCGGGAAGACGGGTACAATCTATTACTATTCATTTCTGGGCACAAGAGGGCTTGAAATCCATGACGGAATTAGAGCCTCAGCAGGGAAAATGTCAGCTGGGTTAAAATTAAGCATGGAGCCGCACCATGAATTATTTTGTAATCAGTGAGGTTTGCATCATGGAGAGCGAGGAAGCCTGGGATAAGGAGAGTAGGAGTGGAAGCTCTTCAAGCAGAAAGAATCATTTTCTTGGGAGCAAATCCCAAGAAGAGCAGGAGGCAAAAAATCATCTTTCAGCTCTTGAAGTTCTTCCTCTGACACCTCTCGGATGCGGCGTAATAGAAGAGCTGATTCTCATGAGCCTGGGTCTGTCTGGCACATCAAGGCAGCATTTTTGGACAGAGTAACCAAAGAGGGAGATGGCGAAGATGGTTGGCATTGGAAGAAAGGCCACTTCAAAGAGGTGGCTTCCAAAATCCATCTTTGCATTTTCATCTTGCATAAACCCCAGGCTGAACTCAAATGAGCTGATCCAGGAGATAAGAAAAATTCATTTCATCTCGGGAAGTAAGAGCTGATTTCAAGCCCTGCTTCGCTTTCTGTGTCTCTGGCAACTGGTCCTGCTCACTGCCATGCTCGTCTCCTCACTCGTGCTTTTCAGTCCAGAGTTTGTAGCAGTAACTTGCTTATATCTCTTTCTGTATATAGATATATATATATATGTAACTGGGTGAGTCCAGGAGGTCTTGAGACAATTCTGAGACTCAATTCTTGCATCGCCTTCTCTTTCCATACCAAAATAAACTAATACATGGTGATGGCTGAATTTCTAAACCTTTTCATGGTGCTGCTCTATTATCTGTCCATGTCCTTTAGCCTGTATTCAAATGGCTTTGTGCTTTGTACTCTCTGGGTTTTGAGTCAAAGAAAAAACAAACAAACCCCTCAGAAAGCCGAGTAAGGTTTGTCTTAAACTTCCCAACAATCCTCAGATCATTTATACTCTGATCTTCTATGTGCACCAAATTGGGAAAAAGTCATGAGAAAGTCTCCATTATACAGGCAGCACTACTGGGAGGAGACTACCTAAATCTGAATTCCATAGTGAGGTACACCTTATCTGTAGGAAAAACTTAGCCCAGAAGCAGCAGCAGAGCTGGGATCACTGTCCTTGCCCTCTTTGGAGAGCTACCCACCATGTCCAAGCATGACCATCTAGATTGGACAGGCCATGGAGCAACCGGGTCTAGTGGAAGGTGTCCCTGCCCGTGGCAGGGGGTGGGACTGGACAATTTTTAAGGTCCCTTCCAACTCAAAACCATTCTGGGATTCTGACTTTGCCCAGGTCACACTTAGCAAAGTGAGATCAGTAACAGTGTTTTCATCATGTTTTTGCTGGCGTGACCTCACGCTCATCTCCTGTTCCATTGTCCTCCTCCAAAATCCTGTCTCCAAAGCAGGTAGCTGTGGAAGAGGTGGATGCTCAGCCAGTGTCAGGACAGTGTGATGGGGCTGGTGGAGCATGATGCATCCACTGCCGGATGCTGGAAGTCCCTTCTTCTCTCCAAAATAATGCAGAAAAGCCCCAAATTGATGCTTTGCCTCTATGTTTGCAGAAAACATTTGTGAGTTATCAAAGTATCACTAAAATTCTCCTATCTTGATAGATAGAAGCAGAGAAGCAAAGACAGCACATGTTTGAAGTTTATTTTGGTTTTTATCAAACCTTGATGGCTTTAATTAGCCTGATTTGAGCATCTACCTGCCCACAGATGTGGAGCTTCTGATAAAATGATGGTTCAGTAAGAAAAGCTTCTCTCACACATTCATCCACATGCACACACTTAATATTTGTACAGATATTTTTTCAAGACATGCTGCCCGTTGTTGGTTTCTGAGGTCCTTTCCCCATCCATCAGGCAGGTGAAGTGAGGGAGCAGGGAAATATCCAAAACATGCTTCTTTTAATTAAAGGCTCTTTGCACTCTTTGTCTGAACCCCAGCTGGATCTCTCACGCTTCTACGCTTGCAATACCCAACAGGGATTTTCCAGAAAAAATCCCTGGCTTATGTCTAAGCAGCTCTGCAAAATTTTGCTCTGCTTCCTTTCCACATCATCCTTTTGGTTGTCTCCTCCGTGCCAAGCAGATGCTTCTGGAAGGATAATCAGCATTTTTTCTTGCTGGCTTTGGGGACTCTTCTTTTTTTGTGCTCCTCCCGGTGCAGCTTTTGGTGATTGCGTGATTGTCCTCGTTAACTTGAAGGTGAAGAGCAGCAAAGTGGTGTCACTGTGAATTTTGTTTGGTACCTTTGTGTTCTGCCCAAGTGGTGCTTCTTACGGTACTGCCAACGCTCCTCAAATCAAAGGTGCCAGGATCGAGCAAGCTGCACTTAGCTGAAGGGTGGAACTCTTCAATAATTTGATTTTTAATTATTTTTATTACTAAGTTTATCAATGTGGATTTAAATGGTCCAATAGAACTGCATGTTAGAACTGGATTTGTTAGTGAACTTGGATTAAAGGAACACTATCAAGCTTTTTAGGAAAGAAAATTGGCTTTTTGACTTTTTTTGCTGTCATCAATACATATTTATTTTGCAAAACCCTCTAATTCTTTGTTAGCAAAAGCTTAATGGAAAAAATGGTGCTGTTCATACAAACTAGGCTGTGGAGACCTGGTTTTGCTGGACTTAAATCCTTGCTCTGATGAAAGTTTTGTGGTCCTGAGGCTGTGCCTGCCCTTAATGGGCTCTGCAGTTGGATTTGGCCAACAAGGGTTGCTCCTTGGGTAATTCCTCCTTAAAAATACTCCCACTGGCTTCTGCAGATTTATTCCTGCAGCTGGTCACCAGAAAAACCACTGCCCCCAAAATAATCAATAAAAAAATGCTGCATTTGCCAAATAAAGGTGACAGCAACTAAAAACTTGGTGTTTGAGGTCTCACTGGTGTTAAGGTGAGGAAGACGCCCCTTGACAGTGTTCCTGTGGAAAATTCAGGTCAGTCCTCTCCCATGGTTTGATGTGTTGGTATGAAATGCTCCCGTAGCTGCTGGCACAAGGTGACTCTGCGGTGACCTCCCCACGCGTTGCTTGGAGTGTGGCACATCCTGGACTTGGCCAACGATGACAGAGAGGCACTGCCTGTTGGCACATTGTCACTGGTGTCACCTCTCCTCCACCCTGTGCTCACAGCTGGGCCATCAGAAGTCCTCTTGGCCACACGTTGATTGTTTCTTCCAACTCAAACCTATCCTGGCGAGCTCCAGACTCTGTTCTCTGCCCTCAGGGAATATGGAAACCATGCTTAGTGCAAATAATTTACATTTTTCCTTTTAATTGCCAAAATCTGAGCAAAATGTAGCACTGGGATGCAAGATGAGAATTCCAGGTGGTTGTGTCACAGAGCATCTGGACAGGGATTTGCAGGTAACACCAGGCAGAGGCACAGAAAGGATTTAAAAAATAAGTTAATAAAAATAAAGATTTATCTAATAATCCTCTTTTTGCCCAAATAATCTTGGAGTGATTATTAAGTGATTATGCTCTGTCTAATGAGGATTATAATTGGGAGTGGGACGTGGTCCAGCCCATTGCTCTCGTGCCACGGCGCTGTGCGGAGGAAACCGCAGTTAAATTGTGTCGAGCACGGAAATCGTGTGACCCTTGAGCTCCTTCGGGCTTGTTCCTTCCCCTCTCCTGATTTCTGCTTATAAAATCTTTCTCTTCTCTCCATTTTTTTTTGTTTGTTTTTATTTTGCTTCCCAAGGGCATGATGATGCAGTGCCATGTGCGGTTTTGAAAAGTGTGGATAGTTTTAGCTTTCTCCACCACCCAGTGCATCAGAGGAGCTTAGAGATCCTGCAGAGGTGCAAGGAGGAGAAGTACAGTAAGGCTCCACCACCCGCCCTCCCCTCTGATACCACACTCACACGTCCAGAAATGGAAACCAGGTGCATTCCGTGTAGAAAGGGCAAAAAACAGCGCCTGAGGAACCTTCCATGATCAAACCAGCTGCCTTAGAGCAGTTTTCAGCCTATTGGGAAGTGATTAGGCAGAGGTGGAAGAGTCAAATTAAAAGGAAACCCACCTCTCTCAAGATCTTGCCAAAATCATTTTGTTGGCAGTTTCCCCATTTGCTCACTGACAGTAATAAAGAATATTCCTGATACAAGGCTGGTACAGCTGGAATTCAACTTAATTTGGATTTCATTGGACTTCAGAAATATCTTTAGCTTGTGAAAATATTGTCTCCCAGGGCTTTTACTTAAAACAGAGGCATTGTCAATGTTATTTTACGGAATGATGCACTTGGTCTCCATTTCTTCATCTTCACTCCTCTGTCACGTAATAAACTCATCCTGCATGACAACATGGACACTCTTGCCTGCACTACTCTGTTTTATTTTTATATTTAAATAGATACTTGGTGCTCTCATGTTTAGATGTATTATTTTCCTGCCACTATTCTCTTCCTTCATGTTGCGTGTTAAAGCTGACAGAAATAGAGCTGCTCTGCATGGGCAAAGCCTCAGCCCAACTTGCTTAAACTTCATGAAATTTAGGTGTAAGTGCAAACCACCTTTTTTTCTGCTGAGCTGAGCATGGTAAGTACAGTAGGTGCATGTTAAATCTTCACAAATATGGTTTTCCTGTTAGAAACCTTCTGTTGGATGTCTGTGCTTCCTGCAGCATGTGGGGTTGGGGGAGCAGAGGTGTTTTAGGTTTTAATTTAGGCTTTCATTCTTAATTGAATGACGTTATTTTCCCCTTCAAGTTCCCAAGACTGCTATAAGAAAATATAAAGGAGTGATACTAAATTTACTTGATTTTAGGTTTTACTAAGTGGTGTTGTGCTAAGTGACCTTACTGATACTACTAAGAAACTATTGGAAAGGAAGATAATTATCAGCAGAGTAATTTTACTTGCAATTAATGAGTAAATTTAACTTTATTTTTTAAGTTGGCTCAGCCATATGGGAGATTTTGGGGGGTTTAGTTTGCAGTTCCTTAGGTGGGAAAAAGGAAATTCATACAACTCAAGAGATATTTAGAGCTTTAATTTAGTGAGAAGCAGGAAGTTGAGCTCAGTGTTGAGCTCAGCACTTAAAACCTCGCTTAGATAGACTTATGGTCCACACAGTTTTGGGGTCTCTTAGGATAAATCCAACGAGTGGGTCTAAGAAGAACATTGCCGTAGTTTGTGAATTGGCATCTGACCAGGCAAACGAGTAATTCTTGTTCTGCATTCAGAGATCATTCCCATCTTCCCACGGGGTGTGCTCCTGCTTCCCCAGGCTCCCAGCCTTGGCAAGCTGAAGTGGGCTTGGAGCGTGTGTAACGTTCCGGTTCGGGATCCAGCAGGTTTTGGGCCCCACAGGCGAGCTTGGCCCCGGGGACTCAGCTTTTCCCACAAGTCAGATGAGGTTATACATCCGTGTCATCCTTGAGAGAGGAACCAAGGTCATCTCCTTGTCTTGGACTGTGCACTTATTTCTGAACAAAGAGAGAAAACAACTTGGTTTGATGAGTTTGTTGAGATTCCCTGTAGGTCCCTTGGTATTCAGCTTCTGGAGCCAGCTGGTTGCCCTTCCCTTACCATCAGCTACTTCCCTGGTGCCTTGCAGTCCACCAGTTCCTCCAGAGCAAGGCACTGGGTTTAGACACATCTGATTCAAGACTGGAGCTCTGCTGGTTGGCGTTCGTCTGTAGGGAGTAGATGGGGATTATCCAAAACTCTTCTCAACAAGGGCAAAGACCTGTTAGGGAAATCAGTCCATCTTTCCAAAACACTCCAGCTGAAGGAAAGGGAGTATGCTTGAAAAATCAGAATAATTTTCTGCCTGAAGTGTAAGCCAGATCAGGCTGTGTCTGAGCTGGATGAAGGGAGTGAGAGGTTGTTGCCACTCACACGCTGTTCTTTCCTGCTGGGTATCAATTTCTACAATTTACTAGCCCATATTCACCATACACAGTTCTCAAGGCCACGTGCGACTCACCAGCTGAAATCTTCTGTTTGTAAAAATCCCCTTTATGTCCCAGAAAAGGGGCTACATCAACATGACAGCTTTTTCTGGCTGTATTCCTTCTTTAAAGAGCCAAGTGATGGCGCAATGTAGAAAAGTCTTTATATTTGGTGCAATTCTCTTTAACCCAACTTGTGCACTGTGACCTGTATTAATCAACAAGTCACTTAAGGTGCTGAGCTGGCCGAACCACGATGCAGTTTAAATGCAGCTGTTACCTGGAAGCCTGAAATAGAAATTCCCTTTTCCTGAGCAATGCAAGGTGTGGATGCAGGGATAATTTGATACAACCTTGTCTTCATCACTTCAGCTCATCTTGTTGGGTTGGAAGGGGGTTTGGGCCTTTTCTTTCTTTGGTGGGGAGTGCAGGGAAGGGTAGGAAGACAGATTTTGCTCCAAAAAGAAGGGCATGGATTAAAAAACTCTTGGAAATAGCAGTGAAATCCCATTTTTCACAGACTGCTTTAGACTAGAAAAGCCTTCTGGGCCTTAACGGGGAAATATCCAGGCATATTAAAAGATACTAATTTGATCTGTATTAAAAGTAGATCCAGCTATACATTAGGTGCTTTCTTAGTCTAAAACTAGCTGCACAAAGTACTAATGCAACATTTTCAGCAGATTCCTGATTATTCTCATTTTTTTCCCTCTTTACAAATGGGCTTCTGTGCTCTAAATCAGGACTTCAGACACATAAATACCAGAAAGAGGTACAAGAACACTCCTAGGACAAGAAATGTAACCAAAAAAAGGCTTAAATGGTAAAAAGAGGGATTGAAAAGAGAGTTTTGAGCTCTGGGTATTGTTAAGCAATCAGATGCATTACCTGCCTTGTTTTCTGAAAACATCCAGTGCTGGAGATGCCAAACCTTCTCAGCAGGAGTGATTTGGTTGGTCCTGCCTTGGAGCACAGGAGGGTTCAAAGGTGACCTGGGGCAGGACACCCTCAAATTTTCTTTTGCTGACATTTCCAGGATATATGGGCACCTTTAGATGCAAAAACTTAGCCAAGTGGACCATCAGCCTTTTCAGGGATCTCCTGCCCAATGTTCAGCTTCAAGATGAGCTGTTACAACATCTCAGCAGGGCAAGGAGGGTGGTCAATGTCCTGTTAAAGCGATGTCACCACTGACTTTGGTAGGAATTCATCTTCTCCTCAGGAATTCCAGGCTCAGAACAGCAGGACAGGCTCAGGTCTCAGCGTATTTGCATTGTGTTCATCTTTCAGAATAAAAAATCCCCAGGACACCTTTTAGCTCAGCACCTGGGCTGCATGAAAGAGTGGAATTATAAATACCGGGAGGAGGAGATATGCCATTGCTTCTTCCCGTCCTGTTACAAACCAGAGTTTAAACTTTTTTCTTTTCAGAAAGCTTTTTTTTCCCCTTTTTTTTCCACTGTAGATGTCTCAAGGTAGAATAAAACACATTTTCCCCAAGCTGAGGTGAGAGCTGTGATTTTTCCTGTCTCACAGCAGCGATTTTGAGACAGTTAAAAAATTGCTCAGCTGTTTCCATGTCAAACTCCACATTATCAGATCTTTGCATTTCTATGGTTTGGTGATTTGAAAAGTGTTTTGTTGTCTACAAAAATTGTCTCCTGTCTCCCTAAGTGCTTGATTACAAAACATTTCCACTTTGGGGAAGATAACAGCTGCTACTGTAACCATATGTGGCAGCTTCCTTGGCTGAATACAAAACAGATACTTTATTTAATAGTTTTTTTTATTAGATATATTTTATTACAAATAAATTATTCTAGGTATCAAAGGATATAGGCTCAATAGGCAGTCAAGCCTTTATAAAACAGTATATAAAGTATTTCCTACTTGCTGCACATGTCCATGTGTGGAGGGAGGGAGAGAAGAAATGCCTAAGGAATAAATGACCATTTTTCCAAGCATTCTAATTATGTCCAGGTGTTTTGTCCATGCAACTGGGTTATGCCATGCACAGTGGAAAGCTTGGGAATCTCTTGGACATGGAGAACACGGGTGACTGCCCCCTCCCATCAGCTCCTTCCCTCACCCCATTTGCTGGCCGGGACAGCCTGTCCCTAAAACACCCCATGCGTGTGTGGGAGGGGAATTAGAGGCTGGAGCAAACAGTGTTACTCACGAGGGTGATGACTCTGGCAGGGAGGTGGGACTGGGGAGTGATGGCATCCCTGGCACCCGGCTGTGCCTGGCATGTGCCAGGACACGTCTGTGCTGCTCTGCGCCGGAGTCAGGGCTCAGCTATGGCCCTGCTAATTGTCCGTGGGGATGGCTCTGCTAATTGTCTGTTGGATATGAGCCAGCTGCAAATGTCTTCTTCACGTGCTGCTGCAGGTATCACTCGGAAGAGCCCGCGGACGCCGCTCTCAGACCTCCAGGGAGTCAACACCATCAACGAGAGGAGCCCACGGTAAGGCTCCCACTTTACCTTGGCATGGCCTGGGATCTGGGATGGGAGAGCACGGTCTGTACCTAAAAATGGCTGTATTGATATTCCTCCCATCTCGCCTCTCAATCTTATCTTTTCTCCGTTCTTTCTCTGCCGTGTGGTCGGATCTAAACACCTTCCCTGACTAAACAGCAGGCAGGGAAAGCAACTTCCCTGTCTCAGAGGCAGCAGTTGTCAGTGGTGGGTGTACGAGGGGGTAAGAAGCTTAAAAAAATGAATGAATGTGCCAGTATCAAGGAAACAGTCATTTAAGGGGGACAGGTCTGGGTGCAGAACTGGATACAGCGTGTGGTGGCTCCAGGCACCCTGAAATGCGGAAAACCTGGAAGTTACAGGGTTTGGGATGGTACTTTGCCAAATACTCGCTTGTTTTCAGGGAGGAAAAAAGCACATTTGCTTCAAAATTGATTGATTTTTACAGATTTTATGTACAGTTTTATTTTTAAATCCTTCCTTGAAGTTTCCGACCATTTAAGCAGCTACTGAATGAAACTCAGGTCTACACTTGAGATACAGATCTGTGCCTCTCCTGCAAAGCCTTCTTCACCCCCATTCCGGAATTAAGTTGCTTGTGAAACCAAAGTCTTCATTTCCAAAGGATGTCTGGGCACTGATCCTTTTCCCAGCTGCTCTTGTGCTATCCCTCAGCACATCCCAGGAAGTCTGATTTTCCCAGTACCCCTCTAAAGGAGTACAGTGCCTCTCTGCTTCCCTCTGAGCAGGTGTGTGCTGGGGAAGGAAGTGGTAGGAGCATCCTCAGCTCCTACAACCACTGCTTGGAGCTGCAGATATCCAGGTGTGTCTTTGTGGCTGCTCTGAGGTTGATGAGAAGCCCAGAACAAGCCAAAAGGAGTCTGAGTCTGTCTCCTGGAATGTGTCCATCAAATCTGTCCTTGCATCTCAGTGGCTTCCCTTCCACACAAAATTAAATATCCTTCAAGGATATTATGAAGGCTCATTTTTAATGGCTTTAATGCCAAACGACCGCAACAAAAATTAGGTACATGTTGGTCTTTTTTTCTAGGGGAAGAAAAGTGGCTTCTTCTGCCTGGTTTTGTTCACCACATGCTCTCTGAGTGCCATCAAGACTAGAATATCCTTATTCCTCTGAATTCCTCCCCTCTGAGAGAGGCAGTGGCACCCTACTGAAGGAGAACGGAATGTTCTCACATCATTACAAGTCCATTTCAGCGGTTAGAGAGGATGGGATTTACTTTAAATAGTTGGATTGAATTCAGAAATTGTGCCACTTCTCAAGTTTGAGCAGAAATCCAGGTGGTACAAGCAATGCCACCCTATCCTGGGAAGGTGATGCAACCCTGGCTGTCCTCACCTCAGTCTTTGCCACCCTCCTTTCCTTTCTCATAACACTGCAGCTGCTGGGGCTCTGGTGAGTTGGGTTGCGATGACAGTCGGTCCTTGGTAACACTGGAGGCAGGGAAGGTTGGTGTCTCCAGAGGTGACGTTCCCTGTTTCCAGCAGCTCTGATTGTGCAAGTTTCCCTTAAGATAACGTAACGTGAAACTTTGTCCCTTTGGAGATCTTCCCTTGTAGATAAGAGGATTCCTGCAGTTTCTCTATCCAGCCTTCGGCATGTGAGGAACGTCTGTGAACTGGGACAGGGCTTTTCTTGACTGCCCAGCTCCAGCTTTGGAGGCACTTTAGTGTGGGAGCTTGGGCTGCCAACATTTTCATAGTCCAAAATATTTCAATTACCGCAGCAAGTGGATGTTGTAAAGGCAGGGAAACTCCTCCTGACCCAGGCAAGGAGGGGGATGTGTTTATTTACTGTGGAGTTCATTGTGTGGTCAGCTCTGGTTACATGGCTTAACCAACGCCAGCACAGCAGACAAGTCATCCTAAACAGCCAGAATTGAGGAACTGTGTGTTCCTTCCCCATCCTCAGCAGCTGTGACCTACCAGCAGCCTCAATCTGAGCCTTTATTTGCAGAAAAAGTGCTTTTGGAGCCGTCCTAACTCCTGTGTTCCTCCTCCGGTGGTGCCTTGATAGCGTGGTCCATGATCTTCACTTCCCTTGGGCATCATCAGTGATGGGTCCCCAAATGTCACCTGTGCTCCTTCCTTCTGGAAGCACAAACCGGGTGTCTCATAAGACCTCCAAGGTCCAGCCTGTGCTTTCAGAGTGGGCAGGTGATTTTGATCCCTTTCACTGCAGCTGCTTTTGATCTGGCGAGTCGTGTCACACTTGATAAATGTTGGTATTTCAGGTAAATGGCACTTGCTGAGCAAGAGGAGCTGAGCACAGGGGTGCGGGTAACATGTCTGGAAGAGAGATTGGCTTTAGCAGCTTCCCAGCAGATTGACTGGCAAGCGATTTACAGCTCCAAATTAAACAGGAATTGCTTTCAAAGCCATCTCATGATCATGCGGTCGCTGATAAGTCTGGTTGTGCATCCAACCCACAGGATAGCCCGGGGCCTGTTTCTAAAAGCAGTTTTGAGGCATGACATCACTCAGGAAGTCACTGTGGAGGGTTTAGGGAGCCAAGTGCTCTCCTCTGATCTCTGAAGAAAGTGGACAGGTGGTTTGCACGTGCTGGGAGGGAAACCAGGCTTCAGCAGAGTGCCTTCCCTGGCTGCTGAGAAATGAAAGGCAGGCCATGCCTAACCCAAACCACTTGGGCTGGTTGGGATCCTGCTGGTTTGTGCTCACTGGTGACACTTCTAAGTGCAGGGATGTCTGAGCAGGTGTTGGTTTGGAAACAGCTGGCTGGACTCAGTGAGATGATTGACCCCAAAGTACCAAAATCCTGCGTCTGTCGCCATGTGAATGTATCCATCCTAAAGTGTCCATAACAAACAGAGCTGTCATTTTATCTCTTGTGTTTTTCAAAACTACATGGGAATTTCTAGGGTATTCCAGAGAGGCTGGATTAATGATGTGTTGTACATCCCAAAAGTGGGTGTTGAGTTTTAGTGGTTCCTGTCAACCGGTGATTTTTTTTCCCATCTGCAAACAAAAGGGTTTTGGTGGATGGTACCTGAGATGTAAAGCGAAGAAAAGTGGACAGGAGGATATCGCCTGGATATTCAAGCTTCTCACTATCAATCCTTGAATGGAATGCTTAAGAAAGCAAGTCCTGGAGCACTTAGCCAGGGGTTTTACTTTGCTGGGATTCATCCCTCCTTATAATAGTGGTCCATGTCAAAATGCTGATTTAATGGGGCCAGGAAGGAATTTGGGAAGCGCTCAGACGAGGCAGCGAGGTGACGTTGCTCCGAGGATCTGGCTCCAGGCATTGAGCTGGCTGAACAAACAGCTTTACATCCTGTATTTTTTAATTTCCATGCAGCACTTGAGATTTGCTTTTCCTCCAAATCAAGGCTTTAAGGCAAAGGGCTGCCTTTGTTGTCAGACCTCAGAAGTGGCCGGCGCCTGAGGCCACGTTTAAACCACCGTGTCCTTCAGCATCCTCATGACCTGGTGCAGCCTGGAGTCTTGTCCCGTTCCTTTTCCTCCTGTCTGAGATAACTGGAGGAGGGGGGAGGGTTGCAGCCCCCACATCATTCCTTAGGTTGCTTTTGTTTTGTAGGATGATTTCTGCAAGGCTGATAAAAAATTTAGAATTTAAAAACCCCAACAAACCACCAAAAACCCACCAAGGCAGAAGGATTTTGGTTGGGTGCTGCCCATGACAGGCTTCATGTCCCCCAGACACCGCTGGAAGTCTCCTCAGCTCTGGAAATTACTTGCCCTGATGCATAGTTTGGTCAAGTATCCATTTCCATCCCTCCAAGAGGGGATTTTGGCTCCTCTCCTCATTCCCTTCAGCCCGTCTGAAGCCAGGTGAGCATTTCTGGCAACCACAGCAGTTCTGCTCCATGGCAGAGAGGACCAAATTGGGTGATTGATTTGTGATCAGGTCCCAGAGAGTGATTCTGGGTCAACCCATCAATCCAGCTGGGGCTGACATCCATCTTTGTGGCAAATAACGAGTTTATTGCAAATTAGATTTGCTTTTTCTTTCCCTAATGGAATGATTGTGTGAATTCGAGGCGACAGAGTCAGCACCAGAGGTCATGGCCTCGTGTCCTTCAGACCGCCAAAGTATCTAGAGGTATCTTCAGACTCAAGGTTTCTGTCTGGGAGAGCTGGAAGCTGTTATTGTCCTGCTGATAATTTGTTTTTGTGAGTATTTGATCTTTGAGAGGTGCTTTAGCAGCTGATGGCTTCGTGTGCTGTCTGGCACCAGGGACTCATCCCATGGGAGCGAATGAACAGTGGAAGGAAAAAAGCAGCAGCTCATTTTCTACCAGTGGGTTATTTTATGATCTATTTTTATTGTAGAACCGTGGTTTTTATCTCTTCCTAACGGCGTGTGGTGTTTCAGGGATGCCTACGCAGTTGGCTGGAACGGCCGGATGGGGATGAGGCACAACAGGCTCGCCAGCCCCGGCGCCTTCCTAGACAAGGATGGGATATTCATCAACGCGACCAACAGCAAACTGCTGGAGAGGGCCCACGGCATCCTCATGTCAGTACCCAGGAGGGGATCTGGGCTTTACTCCTGGAACGTAATGGGCAGCACGGGGAGTTAGGGGAATGTAAATAGCCAGGATAGAAAACTCTCGGGGTGCCAAGTAGACTTGGAGGCGTTTCCCAGTCGCGTCAAAGCAACGTTGGACACGTGTGATTTAACTCTTCTCATTCATTGCGAATGACAGACAAAGGGAAGAAAGAGAAGGGACAAACCTGCTGGTCACACCAGTCTGGAGATACAGCAGCTGTGTAATGTAGTCACACTTTTAATGTGATGTCAAAGTTTCCATTATAAATTATCTGGGCAGATGATGTTGGTGATTCGCACTGCAGCCTCCTCAGCAGGTTCAGGGAGCCTCCCAGGGTGGCTGGAATGAACATGGGGTTTGGAAAGCAGGAGGCTGGTCAATCATTTTGTGACGTGGCTTCTTTGCTCTTCCCAAATTCCCTGCATCCCATCATTTCCAGTGTAACCATTCCCATTAAATGGATACATTCCTCTCAGTCTGCAATACACAGGGCAGCCCCATTTCAGTGCCAGCCATGGGCCCCAGCTGCTCAGAGGGATTTGGAGGGGTTGGTTTCATAAACTCCTCCGTTCCACAATTGCTGTGGATTAACCTGAGCCGTTTATTATCTCCCCAGGCGAAATAAGAACTTCAAAGCCAAACCCAGTCTCCCAAAGGTGAGTGAGAAGCAGCATTTTCCCCCTTGTGGGCTGTGGGTTAAGGCTGTAGCACAGTGATGCAATGCTGCTGGATATGAAGAAGACCGTTGTGTCTACACCAAGACCTTGGTCAACCCAGCTCTGTTCAGGGCTCTTTAATTCATATAAACTCAAAGGACTTCAGCCCTGATTTCTGCTGGGAAAGAGAGATACAAGCAGTTACATCCTCCTTGGAGCTGCTCTGGCTCCTTTTTCTCTCCTTCTGGGAAGGAGTACTTGCATGCTGGTGAAACTTAATAATTAAATCTCTAAACTAAAATGAGCAATAAGTGACACAGGAGAGCTGGTACCTGATAGACAACAACCTTGTTACTGTCCCTCCATCTTGGCTGCATTTATTTTATTTTAGGAGATGCCAAGAGATCTGTTGTTCCTAGAAGAGTAATGCTTTTTGTGCTCCTCGCTCGTGCTGAGTCTGTGGTTGGGAACAGAGCACCAGGAGGAGCAAACATTGTTTTTACTACTCTCTATGTCCATCTTACCCCTGGAGAGGCACCCATGCAATTAATCAATTAACTACTCATTAACAGTGAAGAGAATCATAGAATCATGGAATGGTTTGTGTTGAAAGGACCTTAAAGGTCATCCAGTTCCACCCCTGCCACAGCCAGGGACACCTTCCACTAGCCCAGGGTGCTCCAAGCCCCATCCAACCTGGCCTTGGACACTGCCAGGGATGGGGCAGCCGCAGCTTCTCTGGGCACCCTGTGCCAGGGCCTCCCCACCCTCACAGGGAAGCCATCCCTCAGTGTTCCCTGTTGAGATCACGTCACCTAAGGAAGCCCTGTGAGGTTAAAGGAGGGATATAGCAGATGGTGTGATGATAACATCTGGATTTTCTATGGATTCTCTCTTTTTCCACAGCACTTGCTGGATGTGAAGTCCCTCAAGCACCTCACGAACCTGACGTTGCATGACCGCATCACCAAATCTCTCCTCCACCTCCATAAGAAGAAAAAACCACCCAGCATCAGCGCCCAGTTCCAGGTGAGCCCTTTCCTTCGATGGAGAGAGGGGAATTACCTGCTCCAGGCACAGTCCTGCCCCATCCCCAGCAGCATTTAGGCCATGAATCCCACTGAGAGCTTGAGGGAGCTGGGAGACACCACAGGTATTGAAAGGGTGCAGATGGAGAGAAATAAGAGTGAGGATGGGTATCAGGGGGGATGATGTGGCGGAGCAAGGTGGGACATGAGGATGAGCTGCAGAGGGAGGTGCTGGTGCATCCCTGTCCTCTGGTACCTCACATTCCAAGCCATTGCATTTTGGCGCTTTCTCCCCCAAATCCAGAAACCGCAAAATCCCCGAATCACATTTTTTGCAGTCTTTTTACTCGCATCCAGCATAATCTGTGCTGAGTCAGAATGGGAATTTTAATGGGGGCAGAAAGGTCAGAATCTTGCTGCATTATCTCCAGGCGGGCAGAGGAATTCAGAGGAAGGATTGATCTTGTGTTGTCAGTGCTGTGTGCCAGTCCGCAGTCCCTGGGGTTTGCTGCAGGGAAAATAATCCTCCAAGGACTTGGCAGTGCTGGGCTCATCGTTGGACTCAATGATCTTAAAGGTCTTTTCCAACCTAAATGAGTCTGTGGTTGTTCTATGTGTGCATCATGGCTTGGAAACTGCTACAAGACATGCACGAGCAGGTGGTAATAACAGAAAGCAGCTTTTCACTTAAAATTTGGGTTCTAAGCAAGTCTGGGTTGGTTTTGACTTGTAATTTTGACTGCTTTGGGGTTTTTTTGGAGATGTGGTTTATATTTAGAAGGTCTCCATGTGTAGGTGTGGGTAAGATTAAATAATTTAAAATATATGCAACACACGTGTATACATATATATATGTATACATTATATATCTATAATTTGCAGAATGCACATCTGTATATTTATAGATTTAGCCTTGTCTAATCTAATGGTATTCTGGTCAAAATTCACTCCTGCAGAGTTTAATTCACATATGTGGAGGGGTTGAAACAGGGATGTCTTGGAGTGAAAGGCCTTCTCAAAACCTATCTATGCTCCCAATAAAACTCTGAAAAGCCCCAGGGGGCACAGTTGATATTTTTTGGTATATTTTCACAGCACGTTCAAATCAAAGACCCCCTAATTTCATCGAGCACTTGTTAAAGAGAAGCATTTTGAGGGACAAAGCAGCAGCATTGCTTTTTTAATCAAGAACAAACTAATAAAATTGTGGCGCATGGAATTGGGTCACGGGCAGGAAACACAAATGTTTCCTATCATGGTTTTTTGTGGATAAACGCTGCTTTGTGGCTAATTCCTCAACACCGGGCTTGCAGCTGCTCCATCTCCTATGGATTTCCACTATCCCTATACTTAGGGTAATCTGTAGGGGAAATAGCTGCCTCGGAGTGTGTGCCAGGACAGGGATGGCTTTCATGGGGGAAAACTAAACCAGCCGTGCCTAAAACTGTAGAGCTCCCCTTTAACCCACGTGCAGGTGGTGCCCTGGAGACAGGGATGGAAGGGTTCCTGAAAGGCCGAGTACAGGTGGTGAAGGAGTGGGTGGCTGGAAAGTTTTGCTGGCAGAGGGACAGAGGAGACGGGTACGGGGTTAATCCTGCGACCTCGCGTGTCCTTTGTGGATTCCCGAGGGCCAGATGGCAGAGGGTGCCCGGCCCATCTGCCACACACAGGATGGCACTGAGAGAATGGAAATGCCCTCTCCTACAGGTCCAGCACATCCCACTCCCACCGTTTCCAGCACTAGGAGCACTCTGCTTGCTGGGCTTTCAGCAAAGGGGTCGTGTCCCTTGAGTACCCCCTTTGCCTCCCACCAGCCTGTGTGGGCACAGGGGGATGCTGCAGCATCGCTGCTGATTGAAAGCTCCCAATAGGCTGCTTTTGTGTAAAAAGGAGTAATTTCAGATTTTAAGAAAACCAGGAGCATGTCAGCAGAGGTCTGCCACGTCATGGCATTCCTGCTGCTCCCTGGGACAGGAGCAGGGATATTTGCATGCAGTTAATGTACATAGCACAGCTGCATCACATGTGCCTGGGATCCATCCCTTGCTCCTTCCAAAATCCTGAATGCGAATGAATTTTTCTAAACATGAAAGGCTTCCCATAAAGATGTCTTTGAAATTATCAGGAGGAAAAGAAGGCTTCCTGTGAGCAGGTCTGGGGGCAAAATGCTTCTTTGTAATACCAAGCTAGTTTATTAACTCCTGTATTCCAAAATTTATAACTCTGCTTATAGTAAATGTGACAGAATATCCTTTACATGACTGAGTCTTAAACTCTATTAAAATCAGGAGTAATCAACTCTGGAGCACATTAACAATGCCATGTTTCTAATGCGCTCAGCAATTAGAGATACCCAAAATATTTATAGGACACAGCAAAAAAAATGTGTCTGAGGTGCCTGGCCAGCACCGATGGACTCAGCACACTCTGGTATTCAGCCTGGTTTTATTCCAAGAGCTTGTGATTCATCCCAAAAAGTCAAAGGTTTGCAAGGTGAAGGGATAACTCAGCATGACATTCCACTGGAGCAGCTGGCTGTAGAGTGATGCCAATGTAAATTCATTTTTATGGGAGAGACTTTTAATGGTGATCAATAAATAAGGGGAAATAGAAAAACAGAACCAGGAAACCCCTCGATTATCACTGAGCCTTCAGTCAGGAACATGCCAGCATTGAAGCTCTTCTCTAGAAACAACCTCTCAAGTGTTCAGGGTTGCAGGCTTCAAAAATTATTGTGAATTCCTGATTTTCCCTTGACAAAACTGTCATTTAAAAAAATTCATTTTTAGGTCAACAGTCAAGTTTTGACAGTTAAAAATCAGGAATAGATCCTGCCTGGAGTCACTTTTGATTAAGGAAAATTTGATTTGTGTTTAAAAAACACCAGTGGTTGTTTGGTGCCAGGTGTAAATTCTTGTCTTGGAGCTCCCATTCATGGCTGGAAGAGGCTTGTGGTGTGGAGTGGGATGGGAATTTGGGCTCCAGGGGAGCCAGAGATCTGAAAATCCAGCCCAGCTTTATATTCATCTTCGGTTTCTTCGTTGGGGGCAAAGACAAAATCAGCCAAGTTGCTTGTGCTAAAACACTCTTTTGGGGGAATAATTTCGCATGTGCCTCATTTACTCATAATTAATTCCAATTTATGTTGGTTTATGATCTAAGCATTTGGATTTTCATTATCCACTGTGGTCTCCTCTCCCTTCCCTTTGTCTCCTCTGTTTCAGGCATCCCTCAACAAACTGATGGAGACCCTTGGCCAAGCAGAGCCATATTTTGTCAAGTGCATCCGATCCAACGCCGAGAAGGTAAATCCCATCCTGTGAAAGTGGTCCTGCTAGAAACCAGCTTGGGAATCTTTTGTCCATTTTTGCAGGCAGTTAGACAGGAAACAAAGCCTCAGATGGAGTTGGATTTAGAAGATTTAAACAAGGGGAAGCACGGATTTATCACTCAGGTGTTGCTCTTGATGAACTGCACGGGCTCTTCTTATATTTGTAGGAACACATATATGCAAATATGTTATTTTAATTTATATGAAAAATATATTGGCTTTAATAAATGAATTTGGCTCCTTTGAAGCTCCTGACCAGCCGTAAGAGAGATTTATAGAACCATGAATTCACTTGTACTGGGTCTGAGCCCTAAAGCTTCCTTAAAATGAAGTTTCCATAAGTAAAAGCAGATACTTTTAGAATAAACTACATTGATCACACTGACTCATACTTCTTGAATTTGGCTTTAAGTAATTGTGTCATGGACTGAGGACCCTCAGTTCAAAATGCAGGGATGCTTTGTGGATTAATCCTTCAGAGTTTTATCCAGGCATTTAAAGCTGAAGCTTTTTGCCTTGGAGATTATTTAGTTGCTCGCAATCTCACCCATTAACTGTGCCCTCGGGAGGTCTTACTCAATTCAAATCCAAAAAATCTTTTTTTATGGCTTTCTTTATCTAGTTAGCTGTTTGAAAGTCTCAGAAGCAAACAGGATTCAATCCCAGCGGGATTGGTGCGGTTCCTGGGGACCCACATTCCCTCCCTCCCGTGTGTGTCATGCAGATGTGCTGCATCTGCTGAACCCTTTACCCATCCACGCACTTGAAAGCTTCAGTGAAAGGAAATGTTTGCTCATCCTTGGTCTGGTTTTGCCCCTCCAGCTGCCCCTGCGGTTCAGCGACAGCCTGGTGCTCCGGCAGCTGCGCTACACGGGGATGCTGGAGACCGTGCGCATTCGCCAGTCAGGATACAGCTGCAAATACTCCTTCCAGGTTGAGTACAAGGGCTTTGTCTTCCATCACCTCTAGCATCATCAGCAGAGTTGTCTGAGTGCTGCTGTCTCGTTTTTTATCAGGGTAATTAATTTCTAGCTCCTGGAAGGCAGTGGATGTAACAGGCTGTTCTCTGCCTACGAGCCACTCTAGACCTCAGGGAGGGCTGTGAGCCCTCTGCACTGTGATTTTTGAACAAAACCAGTATTTTTTTGCAACATGGACTCTCTTTTGGAAAAAAAGGTGTCTGATTTGCACGTTCTTTTCTGCATCTGGAATTACTGGGAGTAGTGTTTGCCCTGTCGTGTCGGTGTTATCTGTGTCCCATCAGGAGGGTGATCGGTATCCTCTGAACCGCTGGAGTTAGCCAGCTTTTCCTGTTTTCTTCTTTTCCATGTGTTTGCCAGGTTTTGTGCACATGTCAACCCTTTCATGCTTTGCTGGTGCCGACTGGTTTCCTGCTTGCGGCCGCTTTGGGGCAGACATCGTGTCCTGCACAGCAGCTGTTTAGAAAAAGAAAAATGCTCAATTTTTTTTTGCCAAGAGCAGGGATCCCAACCTTGCTTGGGAGGATCTCTCCTCTTGCACCTCCTTCACTCTTTGAATCCTCACAGCTGGAGCATCTCAGAGATGTTTTGCAGATGTTGGTATCCGCCTTCCGTAGTGGCCCTTGCTGGGGATTTGCAGCGTTTTTTTGCTCGGGATGACCCTGTGGCTCCTGCAGAACCTCTCCTCCCATGCTGAAAAACATTTGAACCTTGCTGGGTCCCTGCTTTGATGTGTTTCCCATCAAACCACAAATGATGGATGAAACTTGGTGTTCCCCAGTGCATAAAATGTTATCTGTTCTTCTGCTCACTCCAGAGATCCCATTTCATGTGGCCAGTGTTATTTATGGGAGAAAGAAGCAGCAGTACCCAACTAACCAAATCTTGGTGTTCCTTTTTTTCCTTTTCAGGATTTTGTGAACCATTTCCATGTCCTTTTGCCACAAGGGATCAGCCCATCTAAGCACAATATCCACGATTTCTTCCGGAAGATAAAACTTGATCCCGACAATTACCAAGTTGGAAGAACAATGGTAAATGTTCATCCTCAGCTCAGCCCTTAAGACACAGATATAACATTTGCCTGTATTTCTGTCTGGTAAATTAATATCTATATATGGTTTTAATTAATGAAACCGTTTTTCTTCTGTTTGCCAAAAATCAATGATTTAAATGAAACTTTAAATATTATTAACATAAAGGAGTAAGGAATAATGTTGTTTTGTTATTGATTGTAATGAGGCAGCCTCAAAAAACTCATGTCCTCCAAAAAACTCTGTGTGTGTGTAGACTTAGCTCGATACAATGGTTCTCATTTTGCCTCCCCTGATGGGAAAGCAGAGACTCTGTAATTCAGAGCTTAGACAGTCACAGGCTGTCGTGAAACTGCTGAAACCTGTTAGAGGTGCCTTCACAAAAATCAGCTCCTCAACTTTCCTGGGAGCATCCAGGACACAGCAACCAGGAAGATTGAATCATTTGACTCGTGGTCTGGGAAGCTTTCCACGCTTGTGTTTTTTTGGGTTGTTTTGGCCAGGTTTTCATGAAGGAACGGGAGCGGCAGCTTCTGCAGGACCTGCTGCACCAGGAGGTGCTGCGGAGGATCACACTGCTGCAGCGCTGGTTCCGCAGCCTGCTCTGCAGGAGGCAGTTCCTGAGCCTGCGGCACGCGGCCATCAGCATACAGGTGGGTGCTGGTGCTGGATTCCAGTGCAAATTACCATCCCCAAATCATACAGACAGAGCCTGTGGGTAAAATCAGGTCTCCTGTCCAAGGAAGGAGCTTGCAAGCAGGATTTGACTCCTACTGCCGTAATAAGGTGGGAATGGGGGGGAGCTGGAGAGGTTGCATGAAGGCAGGTGCTATCCCATCTTCACGCAACACCCATTACAAGGAAGCCCCTGCTGTGTTTGCAGAGATTTTGGCGTAGCTACCAGAGCCAAAAAAAAGGCAAACCATCCCCAGACCCTCTGGTCCTCAGCAAAGCCGCTGTCATCCTGCAGACCCACTGGCGAGGCTTCGTGGAGCGGCGGAGGTTCCTGCAGATGCAGTTTGCAGCCCATCTCATCCAGAGCTGCTGGCGGGAGCACGCCAGGCGCCGGCACGCCGCAGCCACCAGCATCCAGGCGGCCTGGCGGGGACACCGCACCCGGCAGGCGTACGCAGCCCGCAGGAGCAGAGCCGTGTGCCTGCAGGCGGCGTGCCGGGGGTACTTGGCACGGCAAAGGTAACACCGTTGGCCTCGGTTGAAGAGGAACGTGGTTTTTGGGGGTGCTCACAGCAGACGGAGGTGGTTGGTGTGAATCAGGGCACTGCAGTGACTTACACGGGGCAGTGTCCCCTCATAGCATCCATGACCCTCTCCCGATCTGCCCTGGTCCTTCGTTTGCCCACTCTTTCTAACAATTTAGCTGCATGTCCTGCTCTTGGAATAAGCAGAGCCTATTTCAGGTTGGAGCACGTAGGCAGTGCAAAGCCAAGGCCGTAAATACTCGCACGGGGTTTTTTTCCCTTGGCAGCAGCACCAGTTTAAGTAGCCTATTTTTAACTCAGATTGCCTCACCAATCTGGTTGCTGCACTGGCTCACAAGGACAAGGGATACCAGAGCCAGCCGCTGTGGAGGGCACAGGCTTTCCAGCCATGCCTTGGCTCGCTGGCCACGGGGCAAGTCACGTTTCACTCTCCAGAAGTGCTGCCTGCAAGGTGTGGAGCACCTCAACATAGCGTGGAAAATTTGGGAGCTGCAAAGAGCTCTTGGTGCTGGGCACAAGTCCCTGCTAGTTGTTCCAGACGCAGCCCGGGCAGGATGGCGAAGATGGAGAAGCCAAGGGGGTGTGATGGGTTAAGCTTTTCTGGCTCCGACAGCTTGCGAAGGAGGTAGACCAGGGATGGAGGCTGGACCCACTGCCGTCAGCACGAGGGGAGCTTTCAGGTGCGTTGGGGCAGGCCTTGCCTTGCAGCAGATGTGCAAGGAGGGTTGCTTGAGATGCTGGTGGTGGTGAGGTGATGGTGGTGGTGGTGATAAGACACCACTGGTGCAGTGCCTTGAAGGGTCCTGAGTGGGCACAGGGCTGAATATCCTGGTTTTCTGCTTTCTTCCAGGTTTAGAGCTTTGAAAGAGCAGCAATTAAAAGAGATGCAGCTGGAGAATGGCCTGACAGGTAGAGAAGAGGATGGACTGGAAGCAGATGATGTTTTGGAAATCAAGGGCTCTGACCCATCTAAGTGGGAGGACAGCTCATTTGAAGAGCGAGTGAGAGCTGTGGAACAACATAAATCACTGATGGAGAATAATCGTGTGAATCACATGGACCCACTGGATACTTCCCTGTACAAAAGGCATGAGAGAGCCAGCAGCCAGAGCGGGATGGACACCGAGGAGGAGGTCGTCGTGAGAGAGAGGCCCAAGTCGCTGGAGGATCTCAACCAGAAGAAAGTGGTTCGTGCAAAGAGGGAAAGTCGGAGGATGCGGGAACTGGAGCAGGCGAAATTCAGCTTGGAGCTGCTCAAGGTGCGCTCCACGGGCGGGCTGTCGCCTTCGGAAGAGCAGCGCTGGTCCACCGAGCTGGTGTCCGAGGCGTTGCATTCGCCTCAGGGAACCCCGGAGAGCGAGAGCTCTCAAGGGAGCTTTGAGCTGTTAAGCTGTGCAGATACCCCAAGTAGTAAACTCGTTTCCTTAGTCTTAGACGAGCACAACACGCAGTTGTTCTCCATGGACTCCCTGCCCAGCAGTCCCCAGGCTCAGTTGCAGGAGAAGCCTTTCTGTGCAGCGGATGGGAGCAGCGATTTGCCGGGCTGCAGACAGACCCCAGCAGACACGGAGCCACCCGATAACCTCACCGGGAAGGAGCGTGAGGTTGGTGACCCCCAGAATGTTATAAAGGCTCACCCAAGAGAAGCCCTCCTTTCCAGCAGCCTCCCGACTTTCTACGTTCCACCACAAGACAATGTGAAGGTGAAGCTGGTGGAGAGTAACCTGAGGAATAAAGCAGTGGAAAGAGAGGAGAGGACAGTTACATTCTCCGAGGTCAGGAAGGACTCTGAGCCAGACCAGGGCAAAGCCTTGGGAGAAGAAGAGGGAGAGGAGAAGCCCTCTACCAAGAGAGAGGAACGTGGGACAGTGACAGCAGCACAGGCCCTTTCTCCAGATTCTGTCATCAAGAGACTGGAAAAGCTCAACGTGGAGAAGGAGGAACGCCAAAAGCAGCTTCAGCTGCAAAATGAGAGGGAGATGATGGAGCAGATCCGTCAGCAGAAGGAAATTCTGGAGAGGCAACGCAAAGCCTTTGAGCAGCAAGGGAGGGTAGAGGCTTTGCAGAGGACGGAGCAGAGCAGAGTGAAGGACCCCTCCCTCAAACCAGCCAAAAAAGCAGACAGCCGGCCTCAGTCGGTCCTCATACTGCACCCCCAGAGCAGAGGGGAGCACAGCCCCACCCCAGGCATGGCTCCAACCTCAGCAGTGGATATCAAGGGTCTCACTGTTGGGACCAGGGGAAGCTCTCCAGCCCACAGTGCCCCCAAAGACCGACCTGTCAGCATGTTCGTGGAACGAAGAGAAGGTCTGGAACCCCGCTGCTATTCCAAACCAGCTCTGGACCCCAAGGACCACCCAGGCAGCCATTTCTCAAGGACGGAGCGCCTCCGGCAACCTCGGATGCCCAACCAGGCCACTGAGGAGATGAGGGCAAGCTCCATGTTCTTCACGCCGAAAGACAATCCCTTTGGCCTCCAGTGAGTAAAGAGATGGTGGGCTTTCTCCTAGGCTTTCTCCTAGGCTTTCTCCTTGGCTTTCTCCTCGGCTTTCTCCATAGGCTTCCTCCACAGACTGTCTCCATAGGCTTTCTCCATAGGCTCTTTCTTCTGCTAGGGACCTTTTTATACAAAGGGTCTGGAACGTTGTTTCTGGAGTCTGCACAAACCCCGTAGTTAAACAACACGGTCTTGATCTTCCAGCAACTAGGAGGCGGAGGTCAGAGGGAAAGGAAAAAGACCTGGAGTATGATTTCTCAGTCCCTTTTAACATTTTATAATCATGGGGAGATAATCACAGACATTAGCAGGTGAAGGGAGTCAATAAACAGGCTCAATACTGTTTTTACTTACCCTACATGAACAGTGCTCAGAGTTTATTTCTCAAGGTGAAAGATGATGAATAAGTTCTTTGGATTTTTTGGGTGGTTGGAATAGAAATGACTCAAATGAGGCAAAAAATTCCAGGATTTTCCTTGTTTACCGTATAATTAATGCATCCAGCGAAGCCATGTGGACGCTGACCACTGCAGATGAAAAAACACCAGCTCTCCAGAGAGAGTTTGGGAGTGAATGCGCTTTGGAGACCGTATCACTCACATATGTAATTAATTACACTTGTAATGGGCTTAGCAGTTGCTCAGTTCCATCACGTTGCTTAACCTTGGGCTGCTCCAGGGTCTGGAGACGGCAGCAAGATCTTGGGACAACATTTGCTCCCACTCTGTTGTGTTGCTTAAAGTGCCTTGCCTAATTTTGGGGTGGTTTTGGCCATGTAGCTTAAAAAGGACATAAAACATCCCCTTCCTAAATCCTGCTGCTCCCTTTCCAAGGCAAAAGCTCCCAGTGGATGACTGTTGGTAACTCAAAGTACCTCCAAGTGTAGTAGTCTTGTGGGTTTTGTGCCATTGTGATGGGAGAAGGTTCCTGTTTAAAATTTCTTTTCCTGGTTCATACGCAACATGAACAAGCAACAGGAAAAAAAAGACATTAAGAGTTGCTGTATTTTAACTTTTGCTCTGCAGCAGAATAGTCACATTTGAGAATCCCAAAGTACAAAGGTACAATCCATAACTATCTTGCTGGATAAAGTTGACAGACACAATGTTTTCTCTTCTTGTCTTGTGGTATTAAGTCCAATCCTGAAGAATTCCAAGCAATTCCAAAACCCCATGACCTCAGGCTTGCGATTTGGTCTTGACTGCTTGGACTGTGTGCTCCCAGGAGCTGGGCTGGCGTGGCGGGAAGGCTTTTGGGAGAGGATGAAAAATCTCTGTTCTGTTGTGTTTCAGCAGAGAGGCAAATCATCAGTGCCTTTCCAAGGGTGAACTAGCACGGAAGCCATTTAAGATGCCAGGGTCTGGCAGAGGCGAGGTGAGTTCTGACTTGTTTATTTTCTCTTTCCATTGAAAAGGGGGGAAAATAACTTATTCTGCCAGTTTTCCCTCAAAAGCTTCAAAGAAGTGAACTCTGAAGCACAAGGGCTGCTAGACATGGATAGGGAAGGGGGATATGACACCACAGTAACCTCCACACCTTCTCCTAAAATAAAAAGCTCTGTAGGAATAATTTGTAGCAGCTCTGGATAAAAGGATCCTGTGATCCTGATGGCAAACACTGTCCAACGCCGTCTTGTCTTGGTTTGGTTTAACGTCCGTTTGAGTAACACCCATGATTGTCCATTTTCGCTGTCCTGTCTTGGTTTTTGTTCTTCCTGGTCCTTTGCTGTTTTCACTAGATATAATACTGCATCCTGTCCATGGGGTGCAGTGTCACACAGACATATCTTAAGGCTACATGGCTAGAGTCTCCTTTTTACTTTAAAACCCTTCTTTTCGTTTTGTTTTGTTTTGTTTTATCCTTTGGTCAAGCAGGTGCCCAGACCGAGCCATAAAAAGAAAGCCCGCATGGCGCGGACGCGCTCCGATTTCTTGACTAGAGGTACTTTTGCTGATGGGGAGGGGGATACGGAGGAAGAGGATTACGATGGCAGTTTTGAGTTCCTTCTCTCCTCTGAGCACCCTCCTCACGCCGAGGCGGTGCCTGCAGCCCGCCTGGGGCAGGCCTGTTACAGTGACTCCGAAATGGTAATTGTGTCCAACGTGGCGGGGAAATGAAACTGAGGGAGCGAGCGGAGCTGCGGGAGCCTTTCTTTGCTAACCTTAGCTGCACTGATCCCTCCACCGCTTCTTTTCCCACTCCCAAGGATGCTGTAGATGGGTAAATTTGACTAGCACAGCAGAAACAGGCAAAATCATGGAATCACAGGATCATGGAATGGTTTGGATTAGAAGGGACTTTAAATCTCATCTAATTCCAAACCCCTGCCATGGGCAGGGACGTCTTCCACTAGACCAGGGTGCTCAGAGCTCCATCCAAACTGTATTTCTTGCTCCGGGTTGATTCGATATCCACCAGAGTTCCCATAGTTTCCTGGAGCATTATAACTTGTATTGCACAACTTTAACCTCAATCCTCCCCTTGGAACCTTTTGATCTAAAAATGGTCTATACACATCTGTAAAAGAAAACGGAAGTAAATATTGTCCAAAATGCAACAGACTACAAAATTATATAAATCCTGCACCTTCTTTTACTTTTGAGTTTTTGTCCTTAGCCACAATATCCAATGATTATTTGGTCGTCAATTATCAGAATAATGCTGGCAGACAGCAGCTCAGAGAAAGCAAAACCATGGAAATTGGGCAATGAAAACGTAGTGAGAGTGAAATAGTGGGTTTAAAACAAAGACAACCAACCTGAGTGGTTTTTCCAAGCACAGGGACGAGTTTCCCTTGGCAGGTCCAGTATGAGCCAGCACAGTGGCGCTTTTGCATTTCAGGCGTAATCTCCCACCCACATAAGCTGCTTTTGGAAAATCACAAACCGAGAGGTTTCAGGAGTGGAAGAGGCCAACAAATTCCAACCTGCTTGTAATTTTTTTGCTGAGGTGGTGGAGATGTTCCTGTAGGAGTGTGGATAAACACCAGGAATCATCTCCTGCTGTGAGGGTTTGGGGGGAGCGTTGGGTAGGGCTGCCACGTTCCTCTCCTCCAGCTGCAGTACAAGATGTGGAGCTGAGTATAAAACCAAAGAAGAGCATGAAACCCAAAGCCAGTGATTTATTTTGTGCCACAGCATTGCTGTGGGTCCAGCAAACATCCCATGCAATCTTAAAAGCTGCTTTTCCAAGAAAAGCAGGTGGTCAAGGAGGGCTTTTCATGACTTTTCTTTTAGCAGCTCTTATTATAGAGGATAATTTTTTCCCAGGATAATTTTCTCACTGGAAGAGGGCAGAGACTTAAAAATTACATAAATTTTTAAGCCTGCTCTAGATAAATTTGCTGGGGGGTTGAGACAGGAATACTCAAAACCTCATTGAAAGACACATCTCTATGGACTGAGATAACCCGGCTGCACCTTTGTGCAAGTCCCTGCTTGTGGATTGGGAAAGGGAGAATTTTATGTAGTACAATGGACTTTTTTACATAGAATCCTAGGAACGTTTAGGTTGGAAAAGACCTCTAAGATTGATGAGTCGAACCACAAAGCCAGCACCGCCTTGTTCACCACCAAACCATGGCACCCCGTGCCATACCTGGAGTGCCTTGCTGTGCTCCTGGAGGCTGCCCACGTACAAAGACGAATTGTAGCTGTAGGAATCGTTCTCTCTGGGGTGTGAAAAGTGCTGTGCTGGTGCTTGGCAAGCTCCATCCTTGGGAGCATCCTGGGTCACTGCACTCCTTGGAAGTGCTCCTTGGGACTCTGCTCACCTGGTTTAACAGCTCTCACTGCATGCAAGTAGCAGTAGGTGCCACCTCTCTCCTGTCTCTGCTGTGTCCCTCTTCTCCTCTGCTCTCCAGCATTGGTTCTAACTGGTGGTCAGGAATTTCACCCCTCGTGTGGTTGAGTTCTGCTTTCTAGGCCAACGCTAGCCCTGACGTCGTGTGCTCCGCGCCACCCTCCGTCTGTGTGTCCTGACAATGTGTCCAGTGTTTCCATCTGTATTCTGTACTGCAGGTTTGGGACCAGCCCTTTGGCTTGGGGCTTTTTGGGGTCAGGATCATCACAAGTAGAAAAATTTAGGGACTGTTTACTTGTATTTATTAGCAGAGCCCAGTTGGGTGTTGCAGATGGTGGAGCAGCCTGTGATAAAGCTGGACTGGTGCCTGTGGGGGTGGTTTGGGTACAACCACAGGAGGTTGATGTCTGCGCAGACACATTGGTTATGTCTTGTGATGGTCACATGAAGGCGAGTCCAGCAGCCGCCATGTGTGGGCTGGTTCCTGTGCCGGTGAATAGCTCCTTCATACAGCTCCTGCCTCCAGCTACGACTTTCCAAAACAGCCTCTTTCCATGTCCTGCTCAGCAGCCCAGGCTGCTGGATGGATGGATGAGAGATCCCGTGCGGCCCCGTGGAGCCGAGCATGTGATGGGTCACCAGCTGCACAGCCTGTTTCACCCATTTTTTTCTTGGCCATCAAGTCACTGATTGTGTACCCCGCCTGGTGAGTAGAGGCCCACTGGAATCCAGCGCTCCTGACCCACATCCAGGGTATCCCAGAGCATCGAACACCCAGAGCATCTGCAGCCAGAGCTGAAACCCATGGGGCACCAGTTCATGAGGTGGTTGCTTCAGGCACAGTTGACTCCGAGGTTCTTTAAGGATTAAGGGCTTCCTGACAAGACCAAGATTCAAGTTTTTTGGCTGGTGAATAGCCAGGGATTAACCTTGCAGTGAGACACAAGTGGGAGGAACAGCTCCTGGCTGTGGTCAGCACATGTTAACACCACTTTTGTTTGGCTCCTAAGCCTGGAGAGCTTTCCTGCAGCCGCTGCATAAATGGAAAGCCTTGGCTAGAGGAACCACACCAGAAATACCCTCTGGAAACATCCTTAGAGAGTGGGACCTGCATAGTGAACCAGCCGTTTTGCTCCACCCTCCACACTAAAGCCATGAATTGACAAACATGAGTCCAAGTACTTGCCACCAGCTGATCCCAAGCAGAGCTGAAGAGCCAGCAATGAAAGAAGATCTGTTGTCCTAAGCCATTCAGAGGGAGCTTCAGGAAGTTCTTCCATGCAGCATTCGCTGAGCTTCAGGAAGTTTTTCCATGCAGCACACAGCACTGCTCCCTGCTGGGATGAGTCCCTTGGCCATAGTTACCTTATGGGTGGGTGAAACACAAGTTGCTCTGTCAGAGGAAAAATACTTGGTCCCTTCCTCATCCAGGAGACAACTTCAGACCCCCAGTTATTGCCATTTGGCCTCATGATGCTTTGTTGTGTTCCCTAGCAGGGGATTTTCTGGTGCAGATGCCCATCTTGACATCTGAGAAGGTTTCCCATCCTTTTCCTTCAGAGTTTCCTGGCAGAGAACCTCAGATAGAAGGCTCTCGTGCCAAAAATACCTTTTAGTCTTTATTTATTAAAGCTGTAGAAACTCAAAAAGTTGAAATTACTCAAGAACAAAACCGTATTGTGGGGGCAAATATTTAACAGATCATTTTTAAAACAAATAGTAGGTTTGGGCTGGATGGAGATCACTTTCATAGGTTTTGAATTGCTTTTTTCCCAGTGTCCACCCACAATTTCTGTGTGATCATCACCTACATGTAAGAATGACAGGAACAAAATCTGTTTCATGGTTTAGGCAGTTCCTGACTTTCCCAGTGGTAATTTTGCCTTACATGCTGCCATCTCCTGGCTGAAAGAGAGGTTACTCCAGGGGGAGAAAATAAAACATGGAAAAAGAGTAAATATGGCAAATGTGACCCCCCTGCAGCCTATTTTTTATAGAATGTTATTTTAAATATTTTAATAAAAGTAAAATAAATGCTTTAAAATACAGAGCATTCAGTTGAGACATTGAGGTGATAGGAAAGCTACAGGAGCTATTTGACCATCATCTCCCAAATCCTTTCATACAACCTGATTCTCCACTTTCCTTGTGCTGGAAGTCTCTCCTCCAGGAGTCCAGCTCCGAAATCACAGCTGCAGTTGGAAAATAAAACAAAAATTTTTGTATTTCCTATATATGGCAAGTCTGTTTCTGGGCTACTTCATGGGATTGTGTTAGGTTGAATTATTGCAAATTCATCCCACCCTTAAAAATGATCCAAGGGCATTTTAAATGGTGGCAAAGGTGGAGATATTTTCTATTAAAGCTGCAAAATTTCTTCATTAAAGGGTTCATTTTGGTGTGTCCTTGGCACAAAGACTTTGGTCTGTTTTTCTGTAAAGTGCTCGACAAGAATTGGAGGAGGAACCTCTGCTGGGACAGATCCAGGGTGTTGAAGGTTCCCTTGGGGAATCACTTCATGTGGCTAACGGGACACTCTGGGTGGAGAGCTGAAGTGTCTGGATGAAGATGGTGAAGAGCTATGCAGGCTGAGCAATAAGGACCCGTGGCTTGGTGCAAACTGATTTTCATCACCGACTGCTCAAAGAAAAAGAAGGTTGTACCTGGTTGGAGAGTTGGAGCAAGGGAAATGCCTCTCTTTATTAGGAGTCGTTAAAATATTTCTCTAGGGGCTAAGCAGGACTGTAGGTTTTCACCTGTAGGCAAATAGAAATAAAGATTAGGAGATGAAATAGCAGATTTCTGATAGGGAAAAAAAAAATCATCTGATATCCCAAGAGCTGTCTTGTTTTTAAATGCTTTGTGCTTGGAATCGTTACAGACCGTGCAGCGGTTCACCTCCGGAGAAGGCCAGGCCAAACTGCACAAAACCATGTCCCAGGGGGAGATTGGGAAGCTGGCGGCCACGCAGAAGAGTCTGACTCCGGATGGGAGGTAGGAATCGTGGCTGGAGATGGCAGACAAGACCCTCCCGTGTCCCTCTTGCTCTCCATCACCTTGTCGAGCCATCCAGTCTCCTTTGGAGCTCCACCTGGCAAGGCCAGCACGAGTTACCCTTCCCACCTTTCCTACATGACCTACAATGAAGTTTTGGTGACATGGGCCACACGTCCTGTCCCAAACCACCCAATCCCATGCATGAAACTGAAGTTTCTCGCCTTTGCTGAGGACGAGTAGCCACGTTTCCCCCATGGAAATTGCGCGGATTTATCTCAAGCACCGGGAAGGTCCAGGAGATTGGGATAGTTTTGGGCAGAAAGACATTTCCTAGTTAAGGCAGTTCTTCTTTCCATGATCTATTTCCAGGCCTCAACGAGCCAAGATGAAGTTCTGGGTGAAGGGAAAGCAGGGGGAGAAGAAGACCCCCCGGGAGAAGCTCGCTACCCAGTCTGAGCTGCTGGAGCTGTACGCGGAGCAGGAAGCCCCTGGCAGGGAGGCCATTCCTGGCTTGCAGCTTGGCGAAGGTACGTGCTGGGGGGACACGGGACCTGTTGTAAGGAGAGAGAAACTGGGTTGGGAATCAGGATATGTCCATGCTGGTTCATGTCTCTTAATTCATGGATGGTGTCAACCCAGAGCGATGGCAAGTAGGTTAGAGGGTGGGACCCATCATGGATCTCAAGGAATTCCATGTCGCTAATCCTTCCAGCCACCATCTGGACATGGACGGAAGTTTCCTCTCTTGGGGGAGGACATAACGAAAGCAGATATGACATTTAATCTTCCTGTGAGTTCTACACTGTGCTTTTCTCCTCCACGGGTTTATTCCGATGCCCATCTCCCTGTTTTAGTGTCACAATTATTTTTCATCTGCTCCTCAATCTCTTTCCCTCTTTTCATTTATCACCAGCAGAGTTGGGTCCTCACCACCTGACGCCCCCACGGAGTCCTGAGCTGTCGGGCATCTACCGGAGGGAGTTCAAGGAGAACAAGGAACCCTCTCCCAAAGTGAAGCGCAAGCGCAGCGTCAAGATCAGCAACGTGGCTCTGGAGCCCGTGCAGTGGCAGAACGACTCCCTGCAGATCATAACCAGCGCCAGCGACCTGAAGAGCATGGATGAGTTTCTCCTGAAAAAGGTAACTCCTGCCCTCACTGCTCCATAAATCAGCACAGAGATCCAGGAGCAGACAGAGGCAATAAAGTCAAAATGATCCTGTGGGCAACTGTAGTAATGCTAATAATTCATCTAAGGGTGCCAGGGCAGGTCTGGGAGAAGTTTCTGGTTTTCATGCAGGAGAAACCACCTGGTGATCATGGTGGAGCAGCTGCTTCTTAGTGCTGCTTCATCTCACGCCAGCTCTGCTGCAGCAAAAGGGACATGGGTGCCAAAACCCCCTTGTTTTCCCAGATGAATGAACTGGACAACGAGGATAGCAAGAAGGACACGCTGGTGGATGTCGTGTTCAAGAAAGCACTGAAGGAATTCCGACAAAACATCTTCAGTTTTTACTCCTCGGCATTGGCGGTAAGCGACCAGATGATGGGTGGGACTTCCATCTCCAGGAGAAACAGGATATTCTGGGTTGTCCTGGTGGTACAGGTGTTGCCAAGCCTTCCACTGCTGGTCTACTCATCCCAAAGGATGGATATGCTTCCTTTGTATTCATTCCCATGATCTAAATTTGGACTAACTCTTCCTCATGAGCCAGCTCTCAGGATACATTGGGTGTAGATTCCTGATCCTCATTACAGCTTTGCTCCCAGCCAAAGTGGAGATGACAGGAAGTCAATAAACTCCAATTTGTCACCCAAAGTGCCTGGAAACCTTTGTGTTATCTTTGCGAGTGGTGGAGATGTCTGATCCTTTTTTCCTTCTCTTTATCATACCTGGACTTTTCCCCAAGCAGCTGGAAGCTGTTGAGGCTGAAATAATTGTCTGGAGAAGAAAAAGTCTCCAGAAAACTCTGGGCTGTATAAAAATCACTTTGCTTTTTGCTTCTGTTTCCTTAAAAGATGGACGACGGGAAAAGCATCCGCTACAAGGACCTCTACGCCTTATTCGAGCAGATTCTGGAGAAGACCATGAGGCTCGAGCAGAGGGACTGGAGTGAGTCTCCAGTTAAAGTCTGGGTCAATACCTTTAAAGTCTTCCTGGATGAATATATGATAGAGTACAAACCCCTGGACTACACGGCGGGGAAGGTACTTGGCACTTTTCTTAAACCCCCTTGAAGGTTTGGGAACTGTCCTTCTGTGGAGTTGTGCCTCTGTAGACACCTGGGACCTTCTGTTGTCTTCTCTGCTTTAAGCTGAGCTGGACAAGGCAAGGTGTGACTCACTGTTTGTATCTCACTGGGCTCAGCCAACCCCAGATCCCATCTGGGCTGAGCTGGGCTTGGCCAATACCGAGGATTAGATGTTATTTCCAGGGCAAAGCTGTAACCAGCTGTGGGTGGTTGGAAAGGCAGCTCCTGGTGCTTCTTCTTTAGTTCTGGGGGATTTGTTCAAACTTTGAGGGACAGTGAAAAAGAAACACCCTCTCAGTGGTCTCCTGACCACTTCCCAAGTGACCACACACATCACCATGGGTTGGGTTGCAGGAGAAGGGGACACGGGCAGTGGCTCAGGTCTAGGTACAGTTCTTAGAGCAGTAAGAGCCTGCACTGTGTCACAGACCTGATCTCACTTCCTGCTCCATATTGTCTGCAAGGCTAACCATGGGATCTGAGGCTGGGCTTGGGAGATGGTATCTATTGAGATCCCATCTCCTGGCTCTTCTGCTCCAAGTCCTCTCCAGCCTCCTCTCCAGGCAGGTTTTCCTCAGAGCAGGCTGAGCATTGTGTTCCCCTTGGGTCACTGCTGGTGGGGTCAAAGCTGGAGCAGCAGCTACTCCCAGCTCCAAGATGAAGATGGGAAGAGCCTGTCCAGGGAAACTCAAAAAATGGAGTGATCCATAGGAGAGTTTTCTAGAGTGACTCTCCTGGCGCTGCAGGTGCACTGGAAGATGGTGCTGGAAGGCACTGGACAATGTTAGATATGAGCCCTTTGTACTCTTTACCTGGCAAAATTGCCCAAATACTGACTTAAATCTCTTTCCCTCACCAGGTGCCAAAAACAGAACGAAAAAAGAGAAGGAAAAAGGAAGCAGATGTGGTGAGTTAAGCCTGCACATTAAAAAATCAATGTCCTTGGGGCCAGAATGACAAGAGACCAGCTTGTGACACGTCCTGGGCTGAGATCTGAACGTCAGCCCAGAAAGGACATGTTAGAAAGACATTCGAGATGGATTTGCTTTGCTTGATCAAGGATCACTTGGGTTGGCTCTGAAAACATGTCCCTCATCAGCCAAGACATAAATGTAATGTCAAGGGTTGTTAGAGAAGGGCTGAGAGCAAAATGAAGTCTTGCTCCGGGTTTCTGTATAAATTTATAGTGTGTGATTTACATCTCTGGGATCAGATGTGTAGGGCATTACATCCCCTGTTTTCCTAAGGGACATGATGGTACTAGGGGGAGGGTGCAGGTGCAGAGCCAAAAAAAGGGGGCCACAGATGCCTAGAAAACCTTCTTAACATGAAGAAGTTGACCTGCTGAGCTCAGTCAAAGAGTTTCCAACCTGCTTCCATGATGGTTCGGTTCCCCTATAAGCTGGATGTTAGTTTGGGTTGTCTATGGGGTTGTTGGGCTGAAAAGGAAACAAAAATACCAAATAAAAGCAAGTAAGAGCTAAAGTTGGACAGCTGACTGTGTTATCTCCCCATTTTGCAGCAGGCTGAGCACCAGCTCCCTTTTCTCACCACCCAACCTTTATCTTCCAGGTGGAAGAGCACAATGGTCACATTTTCAAGGCAACCCAATACAGCATCCCCACATACTGTGAATATTGTTCCTCCTTGATCTGGATCATGGACAGGGCTTCTGTTTGTAAATGTAAGCACCCTTTCTTTGGTCCTTTTCATGTGCTTCTATCACAGTGATAAGTTTGGGGATTTTGAAGAGTGTTCACTGCTGTTTCCTCCAACCCCATGCTCAAGAAATTTTGATTTTTACGACACCTAAAGAGCTTTAGGGACTTAGTTCTTAAGGTTTCTGAAATCAACTGGTAAGTCCATCCCAGCAGTCCCTCCTGGCACAGTTAATGAGCTTTGTGCTATACATCTTATCCAATCAGGTTATGTGGCCATCCCATAAAGTCAGACACATTTAAGCATCACAGTAGGAAGGACAGTAAAGTCAGGTATGGAAATGTGTCCTTAGGATGCCTGTGGGGATCCTGACCTTGGCAAACTCATTTGGCTTCGCCCTTTTGACTTCCAGGCATGTGAATTTTTGGGGAGATCAGGAAAATGGAGGAGGGATGATGGAAATGGTTGATCCATCTCTTTTTTGGAAAAACCCAAGAGATGGATCAACCTTTTCCATCATCCCTTCTCCGTTTTTGTGATTAGGTTGGCAGCATGAGCCCTGGAGCGTTTCAGGCCCAGTGCAGGAAGAATACAAATGAGGTGCCATTTCCAGTCTCCGAGGGTATCTGTGTCTGATAGCTCAGAGTGACTCATGGATTATAGTCTGAGTTGATCTGTCGGAGGGGGAGGGTTTAACGTTTCATGGACTTAAATATGGCACCTTTAATTTTAAAGGCTTCATTATTTTTGTTTGAGTGGATCTAATACAGACTTGGCCCCTGGAAACTGCAAATCCAGCATGCTTTTGACCTGGTAGTTCTGAGAAGAGCTACTCATAGTTCTGAGAAGAGCTACTCAATTCATATGAATTCCTATTTCTCCGGCAATTTGACTTTTGGGGTAACTAAGCACTCCTTTTCTCCATTGCAGTATGTAAGTATGCTTGTCACAAGAAGTGCTGTCTTAAAACCACGACCAAGTGCTCCAAAAAGGTAAATCTCTCATTGCTTTGCTTTCATTAAATACCTTGAGACAGTGATCCCAAGTTTGTATAAAAATTATGGGAGGTGCAAAACTTGATAGAATGCTGGCAATAACCCTCCTTTGAGCAGAAGCTTGGACCAGAGATCCCCAGAGGTCTCTCCAACCGCAGTTTTGTAGGTATTTTGGGAATTATGCAGCAATGAGTCATTGTAGATCTGCCCAGTCATGCAGCAGATGTTGCAGTGTCGTTCCCTGACTTGTAACCACATGGACTAAGAAGGATTTCCCTCACTTTGTAGCTTTTAAGGATTTGGAAATGTGGGGTTATTCTTGGAAATACAAGTTATTTCTCACGCGAACGGTCCCTGCTTGCCACGGCTGAGCGAGGAAGGGCAGGTGGAGGATGTTCACTGCCCTCTTTAGCAGGGCATTAAATACTGTTTTCTGGATTTAAGGGTATGGGGAACAGGGAATGCGTGCAGAAGGTCATCCTGGCTAACAATGAATCATCAAGATTTGGTGGGGTTTCTTTAAATAGCTTATTTTGTGCCCAAAAGAAGGAAATAGAGTCAGGATAATAATGAGTGGAAAGTTTTATCAGCTCCCTGGGAGGCTACTCAGGGGAGAACAACCACCGTAATCCACAGCCCCCAGAAAGCTGCATGAGCCCATTTCTCCCAAGGAATAATCTGAATATATACATTGAAGATATGTGTGTGTGTGTGTGTGTATGAATATATTTGTATTTTGAATGTATATAGAATTTGCTGCTCTCTTTCCCTTTCTGGCACTATTTCTGCAAGAGCTGGGAACGCCTCATGAGAGTTTGTGCTCTAAAATCTGGGAAGTTCATTGAGATCTCTGATTAATTTTTTCAGACATTCTTGGAGCTGCCTTCTTTGTTGTGATTTCTCTGCACAAGGAAGTTTTTGTGCTGCACCCAAGGAAGCAAGTTGTGTGTCTTCATGGGTAGCTTTGCACTGGGCAGTTAGAAGTTCTCTAGGAAGGCTCCAGTTTCTCTGTGCTTGGTGAATTTGTGGTTTTAGGGTTGTTCTCAGTGACAGGGAGCTACAAACCATCAGTCATGAGAAAGAAACAACATGAGGACCTTCCACACATCTGCTCCAAAGGTTTGCAGGATCAATGAAAGGATGACATTGAGTGGGAAAAAGAAAAATGCAGGAGTAATTGTAAGGGGAGCCACTGCCTTGCTGAAGGCAGAGTTGCATCTCAGCTTCCTTTGGCTAGGGCTGAGAATTTGTGTCAGTATTTTATTGGATCTTTTGACTTTTCCCATCCAGAATCTCCTGTGCAGGAGGACTTTCTTCACATTTCAATTTGCCAGGTATCAGCTCTCCTGCATTTGCAGCTGGCAAAAAGTTCCTTCTTGACAGGTGTAGATGGGTCTTCTCATGTGCTTTTTTTGACATCTTGTTTGTTCACTGATATTTTGTAACTGTCAATGCTTCGAGTTGGTCTAAACACCCAAGATTCAGATTTGCCTGTTCTGCTTTGTGCGTCTTTGGGGGGTGAAATCATTCCTGGAGATGGTGCCAGAGGGGCAGGATGTGGAGGAGAACCATACCCAGCTGCGTTGGCTCTGCCAGGCTGGAAGTATAACTGCAGTGGGGTGGTTAAAGAAAGAAAATCCGAACTTTTTTGCCTTCGGGTGCATGTCCAGAGACCCGGTCAGCATTGCAAGACCTGTGTCCTGTCCTGTCCTCCCTCATTAGACTCACACATCTCCTGGATCAGCTGAAGGAATAATCGGATCCAAAGCTGCACCAGCATTGCTTCCCAGAAGGATTTTAACCCCTTTTTCCCTTTTCCCGTGCAGCACGACCCCGAGCTCTCACCGCGGCAGTTCGGCGTGGAGCTGTCCCGGCTGACCAGCGAGGAGCGGGCGGTGCCGCTGCTGGTGGAGAAGCTCATCAACTACATCGAAATGCACGGGCTGTACACGGAGGGCATCTACAGGAAATCGGGATCCACCAACAAGATCAAGGAGCTGCGGCAAGGCCTTGATACAGGCAAGAGGAGGGGGGATAAAATCCTACATGGGGAGGAAAATCTCTGCAGCAGCAAAGCTGGATGGGAGGAAGGTGGAATGCTTCAGCATTCCTGGCTCTGGGCTGTGCAAGGGATGATTTCACATCAGCAGCCATAACTCAGGTCACCAACTCACGGGTTTTTTGGGAACAATCCGTGAAAAAAAGTCATTCTAATCGAGGGAAAGTGCTGCCTTACTTACACCCTAGCAATCAGTGAGAAAAGAAATCCTGGTCCCACCTGAAGTTATTTACCCTGGAAAATGTATTTCTCTGTAATTTTACTATGTGGAGCTGAAATCAAGTGCTGGATTTGTTGCCAATAAAGGCACGTAAACATTTTTTATTTTAGAATACTTTATCATATAACAGTTTGGGTTGGAAGGGACCTTTAAAGGTCACCTCATCCAGCCTCGGGCTTCATACTGATCATTGTCTCTTGTTCTTTTCCTTTTTGCTTCATCTGCTGCCAAACCCAGACATCGATAACGTGAATTTAGACGACTACAACATCCATGTCATTGCCAGCGTGTTCAAGCAGTGGCTCCGAGATCTGCCCAACCCCCTCATGACCTTTGAGCTCTACGAGGAGTTCCTGCGGGTGATGGGTGAGGAGCCTCCCTCACTATCCCATTCCCTTGGTAGAGGGAAATGGTGGCCACTTTTAGTGCCAAACTTCTGATTCACTTTTCAGGCCCAAATCAGCTGGTTTTGCCAAATTGTATTCACCTGGTTTCAAAGTCTGATTTTTTTTGGCTATAAAGGGGGTTTTATGCAAAACCTCGGGCAGTTTGGTCTCAATTTGGTGGTTTTTGCATCATGGTTCAGCTAATTTCAGCCCCAAAGTTCTATCTTTAAAGTATAAAATTAAGTGTTAAGAGGTACCATTTTAAATGAGATGAAGAAGTAGAAGCTGCCCCTAAATGCTGGTGGTTTCTCCATAGGCCTCCAGGAGAGGAAGGAGACAGTGCGTGGGGTGTACTCAGTCATCGACCAGCTCTCCCGCACCCACCTCAGCACCCTGGAGCGCCTCATCTTCCACCTGGTCAGGTACGCTGGGCCTGGGCAGCTTTAGGCAAAGGCAGGATGGTCGGGCATCCTTCCCACCGGAATAGCTGAGGCCAGAGGCAGGTGGGCAGGGGACAGGGAAGAGCTTTTGAATCCGCTGTGTCTTCCAGGAGGTGGCTGCAGAGCTGTTTCTCCAAGGGTTGTTGTGTTGATGAGTGACCTCTACTGTGCTCTGTTCCCTTGTGGTTCCTACAGCTCTGTGGTGCCTCTAACCACTGCAAGGACATGTTTTTGGGTGGAAAGGGCTGGTTATTGCCTTGGGAATATCTGAGACGTCTTGAGGTTTGGCTTTCTCCCTCAAAGCAAGATTGCACCATAGAAATATCTCCTCTCTTCATCCAAGACCATGTGCAAGAGGTGCAGTGGAGGTGCCTCCACCTCTGACTTCTCTCTTAATCCCTATCTTTTCAGGATTGCCCTCCAAGAAGAGACCAACCGCATGTCAGCCAACGCCTTGGCCATCGTGTTTGCTCCCTGCATCCTCCGCTGCCCCGACACAACAGACCCACTGCAGAGCGTTCAGGACATCAGCAAAACCACCACGTAAGAGCCTGGGGCTGGGTCAGACAGCTCCACCACCACATCATCATTCTCATCTTGGTAACCCCTAGGATGGTCAAATGGCTCAAAAATTGAGAGCTTTGGCATGAAGTGATAAACACATAGCATCTAAATGCAAATAAATGCGTCTGCATGAAGATATTTCAAATCCTCTCAATCTCCAAGAAGTTGTTAAACAAGGATTTTTAAGTGGTGGAAGATCTGCAAGAGTGGATAAGCTTCTGCTCCTGCCTGGCACATCTCCGCAGGAAAAGGTGGAGCTTGTGCTGACGTGGTTTTATAGTTAATGTAGTTAATTCTTGGCAAGCAGATCTTGATTCTTACTTAATTTTGGCTTTTGTTGAAGGAGGTGAGTTGCTTGGTCTGCAACAATATTAATATATTTAGATTTATTTATGATGTTTGCCATAATTGCAAAGGTTTTACAGTGAAAAAGTGAAGCACTTTCCCAGATTCAGTTTGGCTCACACTAAATAGATTTAAAAATAGATACTGGAATCAATTACAATAATGAAAACCCTCCAGTGAAGGGCTGGGCTTCTGAAAGAGGTGGTTTTACCTCCAGTAAGTATTAAAATTGTTGAGGACCATAACATGTTTGGAGACCCGGCTGGCAGGAACACCCGTCCTTTAACACGATTTCACTGTAGCTTCTGACTCACACTACAGCTCCAGCACATCCTCTCATTTTATTACAAGGAAAGGACCATTTTTTTTTCCCCAAACACCCTCCTGACAACATTAAGCAGTCGGCTCAGTTACACAAGCTGCTGCAGAGTTACTGCGTGCAAGTGAGTTGGAATCAGCCTGCCTTCTCCAGGTTTGTATTCCATTACCCCCTCTTCCACAGGGGCGTAAATTTCTCTGGTGGGATCCTTGGTGATCTTTAATATCTCTAGGTTGTTCCTCCATCCATCCCTAGCCCATTATCACTCTTTCTAGGAGAATTCTCATCACCCTCTGGCGTCCAGCTGGAGCTTTCTCCTCCATGCTTTTCTGTCAGGGCAGATCTTCAAAATAATCCTTTCCTTGTAATAAAAGGAGAGGATGTGCTGGAGCTAAGGGAGAAGCTGCCAGGAAATCCTGTTGAAGGACAAGCCAAGACAAGACAGAGCAGCTCAGATCAAATGGCTTCCTCCTCCCATTTTGTCTTCTGTTGGGTTTTTTCTCCCTTAGTTGTGTGGAATTAATTGTCATCGAGCAGATGAACAAGTACAAGGCTCGTCTCAAGGACATCAACAGCCTGGAGTTCGCAGAGAACAAAGCCAAGAGCCGCCTCTCCTTGATCCGCAGATCTATGGTGAGATGCCAAAGCCCTCTCTGTCCCCTCCTGTCCTCTCCTTGCCCCTGAAGCCACCCTACCTTATCTTCTCCTGCTTATCCCAGCCTCCCAAACCCCTCGCAAACTCCCACACCATCTCCACCAGGACAGGGACCCTCAGCCCCGTGGTGGCTCCTCACCTTCGCAGGGAGTCATACCAAAGCACGAGGAGGTGGGAACGGTCCATGGAAACGTTGTCACTCCTGCTCAGATGTTCCTGGTCAGCATTTCCACCTTCATTTGAGCTTGTTTGGTCCTGAGTTGAGTCAAGCCTTTAATTGACCAGCTCAACATCACCCCATGGGTGACCTGGACTATCGTTTCTCGTGCTCAGTCACATTATCTGAACGCAAAATGAGTTCCCCAAAGGCTCTCCCTGCTCCCGCACTGCCTTTTTGGGAGCCTCAAACCCATCTCATTGAGCTTCCGTGCTTGCGGGGGGCCGGCGGGCTGCGAATGCACCTGTGCTTGGCTTGTTGGGCTGCGGGAGAGGGACAGACTCGGCGCAGCACCGTTGGCACAAGCTTGGGCTAAGGAGCCAAGCAGGCCCTCTGCTTGGACCTGCCCCCAGTGATCTTCAGGGACACGTTGCTTCTGCTTTTTGGGGATGAAATCCAAGCGGGGACTGCCCAAGACTGTGGAGCTGGTGCTGCAGAGCTGCCCCAGTTAACTGAAAAAAACCTCAAACTGAGCAAAGCGGGTTTTTGGAGGGGCGGCGGCATGTGCTCTCTAACCTTCTGCTTTCCTTTTCATCTCCTCTCTAATCCAGAAGCCCGTACTAATTGCAGTTAGATTTATGAGCATAACCCGCAGTTCAATCCCGGTATGTATCAACGGCAGCTGCCGCGACCCTCGTTGTGTGTCACCGTTGCTCATTCCAGCTCTGTCCCACCGGCCATTGTCCGTGACCCGTCCGGTCCCGCCGCTCCTCAGAGCCGCCGTTCCTCCCGCAGGTCCCGCGGGCACAGGAGTTTGGGGCTGGCACTCGGCCATCCCTGCACGCAGCTCCTCAGAAACACGCTTCCCACGCCTTTTCTCTTCCTACTTAAATTTTCTATTTTATTTTCTTTTTCCATCCTGTGCTTCCCTCTTTTTTACTTTGCTTGACTCATCCCTTCCCACCTCAATTTCTCCTCGCTCAGGATGCGTTTCAGCATCAAGTTGCTTTCATAGCACTGCTCTTTCTGAAGGTGATGGAAAAAACCCTCAGCTGGGATGCCTTGGAGACCATGAGGCATCCAAAGGTCTCCTCCAACTTCTTGGAGGAGGAGCACTAACACCCTGAACACAAGGTCAGGACACCCAGGTTTGAATGAGGAGGAGTCCAGCAAGTCCCGTATTCCCCAACTCCATCCCAGCTTGAGATTGAGTTCTATAAGATTGTGACAGGCAAGAAAAGCACCTGCAGGATTTTGGGAATGCTCATAGGGCTATTTCCTTTCCTAATAGGCTCAGCCTGTGATGAAAGTTCCCTCAGGTTCCCGCCATTCTTCCACATCCACAAGTGTCGGGAGGTGGAGAAGAGCAGAATTCGAGCTCTGCTCCCTGGATGCTGAGCACAGCATTTCTCAGGGGCTTAAGTCCACAAGCCAGTGGGATCTTTGGGATCTCGGGGCTTTTGGTTAATAGGATTCAGGGAGCTGCGTTTCAGCTCAGGAGCCCACGTGAAAGGTGTCGTCAGAAGAACACTGGGGTGCAGGAGCAGCTTTGCTGACAAAGATCTCTGAGATGTGGTGTTAAAAGATGAAAGGGCTAAAATGGAGGAAATCTGGCTTTTAAAGGGAAAAAGGGAGGATCCTTTATCCTGAAAACCTGCTCTGGACACATGGGTTGTCAGGAAGACCTGGGGATGCTACAGTTGGAGGGGTTAAATACGGGGAGCAAAGTTGAGCTGCAACAAGCTCTTCAGCCCCAAGGAGTTGCAGGTTCCTCCTGGGTAATGGTTGTTTGGGGAGGGCAGCAAGTGATGGACGTCTCCTAGTCCTGGTCACATCAGGATCTGGAATGTAGAAGATGAGATGTCTGGTCATGATAATGTTAAGATAAAAGCTGTTTAATATCTGCCATGTCCCTCATCTCCAAGAATCCTTCTTTTTCTTCTGCTCTGTGGAGCGGATCTGTAGAGCTGGTCCTCAGAAGATTAAAACAGTTGCATATATGTCTCTCCATCTGTACCACTCTTGTTTGAGTCCTTTTTCATTGTCAGTTTCAGTATTAAAAAAACTAGACGGTTCTTCAGAGCTGCATTAAATCAGAGTCAGTTCAACTGTGGGCACAGAGATCCACATTGATTGTCTTACAGCGGACCACTGCAGGTGATCCTGGTTTCTGAATCTCCTGTACATGAGATCAGGGCATGGACAACATGATTAGGTGAGAGTTCCTATTTGCTGAAGGGGTCAATGAGACCCTTGTGATGCTCAGGTAATACCAAAGGTAGATGAGGGAAGGATGTGAGACTTGATCCAAGGATAAAGTGGGAGCCAAATGCCCTGAAATCAAAGCCTTTGTGATGCTGCCACCCAAAGCCACCATCAAGCTTCCCATTGTACAGGCTGTGGGCTTTGTGGGAACCCATCCTGCTGCTAGCTGGGCTTGCTCGGAGTCCAAGTTGCACTTGGTCCATCAGCATCATCCTCACTGCTGCCTTCCTCACCACCTCCGTCCCCAGCCCCTCCAACGTGTTGAGTCCTTCTGGTACTTCTCCCAGCCTGAAGACAGGTTTTGGAGGGTCCAGGGTGCATCCGGCAGCGGCACTCTGAGGACCGAGGGCTGGGGCCTTCTTCTTCGCTCCTTGGGAGAGCAGTGTGGTTGGCACCTGAGTGTTTGCCACATCACCTCAGCTGGTGGTGGTGACACCATTGTCTCTCTTCAGGGCAAAGGACGCGTGCGGCGCGGCGCCTACCCCAGCCCCACGTCCCCTGTCACCGGGCGCTTGCCCTCAGTGACGGACGTCCCCGAGGAGACCATGAGCAGCGAGGAGGCCATGGAGATGGAGGTGACAGAGCAGCAGCAGGTGGCCATGCAGCAGGAGGAGAAGGTGCTGACCGAGCAGATCGAGAGCCTGCAGAAGGAAAAGTGAGTCTGGCCGAGGGTTCAGGCCACGTCCCTCACCTGTGGATGTTGCTTGACATCATGTGGTTGATAACTGGAGGGCTCCACCCCTCCATGATCTCTTGGTGTATGTGCATCCCTTTCTCCTCTCGACCTTTTTGGTCCTGTTGGGTCAATGGGGCTGGCTTGGCTTTGCAGGGAGGAGCTGACATTTGAGATGCTGACACTGGAGCCCCGCGCCTCCGACGACGAAACCCTCGAGTCCGAAGCCTCCATCGGCACCGCCGACAGCTCCGAAAATTTGAACTTCGACTCTGAAGGAGCCATCTCCGATCGCTCGGGTAAATCCAGGTGTTCTTTGGTTTATGATGCAATGGTTTGGGTTGGAAGGGACCTTCAAAGGTCATGAAGTCCACCTCCTTGCCATGGGCACTCCCCCCCCAAACTTGGGGGCAGCATGTTTTTCTGTCACTTTGGGAAGGGTTATTTGGGATTTTCAAGTTTATTTAAAGTCAACAGTTTAAATGGGTGCAGAGAGGGGGGTTAAGGGTTCAAGCACGTGGCCCTGGGGGTTTGGATGGGAGCAGCCAGGGTTGGTGGAGAGGTGAACATTATTCCAGCCCTGCTGCATCATCTGGGGTGATGCTGCCTCCACCGAGATGCTGGGAATGTTGTCCTGGCTTCAATGGCACGTGTCCCCAGGGAGCAGGGTGGTTGGATACTGGGTGGTGTCCAGGTGTTGACCATCCGTGGTCCTTCTGCCCCTGCAGAGAGAAGCGTAGCACTTACCGCCCTGCGCCCTGCCAAGGCCGAGGGGCCAAGCCGGCTGCGACGGCACCCCAGGATGCGGCTGGACCCGGCAGAGCCGACCGACCCCCCCGTCTCCTCCTCTTCCTCCTCTTCCCAATCGTCCACCTCCTGCTTGCCCCACCTGCCCCGGAAGCGCTTCCAGATGTACTCCAAATCTCCTTTCTACCGAGCAGGCGGACACGGCGAGGCCTCCGAAACCCGGGCGAGCCCTGAGGGCCTGGCGGGGCCTCTCCGTTATCCCGAGGACCGGCCGCAGTTCACCACACGCGGGACCTTCAACCCGGAGAAAGGCAAACAGAAACTGAAGAGTGTGAAAACTTCCCCCCCAAAAACCAAAGAGCCCCCAGATGGGGGGCCTGGAGGGGGACGCAAGAGGAACCCCGAGGCCGATTGCGGCACCGCCCAACCCCTCGTCCTCCTGGGGAGCAACGAGTTCATGGTCTGAGATGCTCCACCCCAGGGCCGCGTTCCTGCCGGGGCATCCTCCCCATCAGCAGTGCTCTGATGGCTTCCTCGTTAACGCCAGGGGGATGAATTCTTAATTTAAAAGGCCGGGAGGGGACAGTTTTAATGGTGGCCTTAATGGTTTGGGGGGGTTGAGACCTTCGGGTGTCTGGGGGGTGGACCGGGATGGGAGGCACAGGCCGGCTCCCGGCCCTTGCCCTCGGACCATCCCACGTCTCGGAGCATCCCACGTCTCGGAGCATCCCCCGCCCAGTCCTTGTGCTGAATCGCCATCGCCTGTCGGGAGGAGCAAACCAAGCCTGAAACTCCCACGGGAGCACCCCGAGCCGGCTCCACTGCAGCCAAGCCCTGCGCGCTTTAACCACCTCATCCACGCCAACGCTGAGTGCATGGAAAAGTGTTAAAACCTGCCAAAAATAACCTTTTCCCTTTGGTTTTTTATTTTTTAATGAGACCTAACCACCCTTCTTCTTTTTTTTTTTTTTCTTTTTTTTTGAGACCATCAGTATTAAAAAATAATAATAATTAATAATAATCAAGGACTACTTGAAGCGATATTTGTTTATATACCGGTTCCTGGAGTTTCGTGTAAATATATATATTTTTATTTTTTTCATTTTAATATTTTTCCCCACACAGATTTTTTTTTTTTTAAATATTATTATTATTTTTGGGTCAGAGAGGAGGGGAGCGATCAGCTGAGCCATCCTTGGTGTCACCACTGGTGTCACCGACCATCGCTCAATAAAACATGGAGTTTTATTTTCAGCAAGAAATCCCTGGAGGTGTAATTAGCCCATCATAGGACTAATTAACGATACTAGTTAATGACTCAGCTCGTAACCCCTCCCCAGTTGTCTCATCATCATCCTCAGTGGTACCTGGAAAAGCTCTGGGTACCGGAAAACCTCTGGAAAGGCAAAATTAGGATCCCTGGTGTGCTAATTAGATTTATAAAGGCTGGATCTGTCCTTCCAGGTGGGCTGGGCTGGGGTACGTCCTTTCCCAAAATGCCATCAAAAATGGGGAAAATAGCAAAACATTGAGTTTTCGGAGTATTTTGTCTTTTCCCGGCATGCCTGGGTTTGGCCAAGCTGCCCCTCAGTCCCCTCTCCCCCTGCCCATTCCTGGGATGGTTTATTTATTTGGGTTATTTTTTATTTGATATTTGAAATTTGACACTTTTTTTCATGTTATCTTTAATTTTTTTCCAATGGGGGAAGTGACAGATGCCGCAGGGAGAGTGGGAACCTTGGCGCTGCATCCCGGGAGCGGAGCAAGACCAAGTCAATCACCCCCATCCATGGGGGGAAATGGGATTTTCCCAGCCCCAGAGGGGAAAATGGGGCTTTGGGGACCGACCCAGATGCACTGGGAAGGCGGACTGTGACCACAACAGTGGAGACTCCTGGGGAGCCACCCCAAATTCCCTGGGAGCTGGGATTGCTGGGAACATCCGAGTGCTTGGTGCTAAACCAGCATTTTGAGCCACTTGAACTAAAAACCCCAGAACTGCCCTTAAAATGGCTCTGGGGGAGGAGATCCTGGAGACGAGTGAAGGGTCCAGCCTCATCCTCAGGTTTCTCATCCCAGCGGGATGAGAGCAGGGATGTCGGATCTGGCTCAGGCTAACATTTTTACATATATATATA